>JAODKN010000114.1:12724964-12764627 GCA_026774425.1 Petrocephalus zakoni
TGCAGGGGGTCTAGGGCCTATCCCGGAAGCTACATGCGCAAGGCTGAGAACAACCCAGCATTTTCTGCCATCCTATGCAATTATGCATTTAAAACAGATCAAGCACAAAGACTCAAATAAAAATATTACCCACTATAGTACCTTATCAAGTAGCATATTTTCGTTTATCCATTTAGACTATCGTCTATTACTTTTAAATAAATGTCGAGCCATATACGTAGCCATAAACAATATTCAAGTGCGTGTTTTCCTGTATTGTTTTCTGGGCATTGATTCTTAGGAATTTATTAACTTTGTTGTACTGATATTGTAAACTGTAATATCATCCATCACAAAACCATACTGTTGGAGTCCATTTAATGAACAAGTTTCAATTTCATGCATCTCAAGTAAGTAAAAATGAATGACTGCTTCTCCTGTCCACCTGTAAGACATATAGCACATCTTTGACCCATGTCAAATGATCCATTAAGTGCAGCCTAAGGATCAGGCATAAGTATGCAATACTCCCACTATCAAACTGAAACTGCTCCAGCAGTATGCTTTCATGAGCTGGGGGCAGCTGTTCTAATTGGGGGGTTATGGGAGGAGGGTAAACAGATTTAGTGTGGGGAAGTGAAACTCGGGAGGGAGGCCAGGAGAAATAACACTGTCAATGTATCATTGCACATCCCCTGCCAATGATTTTAGTCTCCTATTCAGTGCAGATTCATTGCCACTGTTCACAGTAGCTACTGTGACAGAAGAAACGTTATCACCGTGTGCAATACTCACATTTCCAAATACAAGAGTCATGTATCATGAATTAGTAGCTGACTCCTGTCTTAATTCCATGCTTTCAGCATGATGAAAAATGCCCACTAAGGATCACGGTACAGCATTTTCAGCCAGTAGGCCTACAAGGACCACATAATTCCTCTTCATCTTAAGTGGACTTGTATGATCCCACTACCAGTGGCTTCTACTGCATTTATATCCATCATGGGCTCTATGGAAGAAGGACTGGGTGAAAAATTATTAATTTCAATCACCATGGATGTGGATGCATACCAGTATTGAAATCCTCCAGCAATCACTGCAGCCATGGATGACACAAATAAACTATTTATAATTCCATAATTACGGTGGAATCACACTACTAGTCAGCTTTGCTACAATGCAACTAATGTGTTCCTGAAAAACTTTGCGTTCACCAAAATCACATAAAATATACATCTAATGGGGAAAATAGGGTTAGGGGAATGTGTCTTCAAAACTTAGTAACTGATGCCAAACAAAACGAATGAGGTTATAAAAACAATGATACCAGTGGTTAATATTGTAATTACTTGCATTTTAAATAAGAAATAATAATAATACATTAATAAATTATATTATATACATCTCTTATGGGTCTCATGAGTCAAATTTGCTAAGTTGTCGATTGCTGAGTGTTGGAAATCGTGATAATCAAAACAATGTTTCATGAACCATTTGCTGTATTTTCTGACCCCGCTAAATGGTGCTCTTGGTTGGAGTATGCTTTGAACAGAAAGCACCATTTAGTGGGGTCAGAAAATACAGTAAATGATTCATGAAGTGTCATTTGGCCATCATTAGTCAGGAGTAGTGAGCCACAACCACCATGCAGTTGAGCATGCATACAGAACACATACAACAGATTACGGTATGCGGACGAGTCCTGAAGGCAACATGGCCTCAGAAGCAAATGTTACTGAATTTAAAAATGTTGCTGTGTTTTTATATGATTTGTTTCTATTTTTAGAATTTAAGACACCTGCACAATACATTAATGGACAAAAGTTCAGTTCCTTTAGATTTGAAAACCAGTTTGACCAATTCACTGGAAAAAAAAGAAAAAAGAAAACGGTTCAAATAAACAATCTGTTCATGAGTTGGACATCACTATTGTTCACTTGGATAGCTATTTTTGCAAGCAAGTAGTGTTTCTCAGTAAGACCATATGAGATTGTAATTTGCGTAGTGCTATTCTCTCCAATTGAAAATCAGGGATTTTCCACGTTGTATTGGACTTATGGTACTATGGGTATAACGGTACAGTTTTCCCATGGTTCAGTATGCGTTACAGTTTTTGGACCACAATAACGGTAAGGTTCAGCATTAAATTTAAGAAGAAAATAAAAACACAAAGCGCTTCACTTAAATAATGAATTCTTTCATTCTGGCTCAACTTAACAAATGGTCAACACACCACCATCTCAGAATTAAACCATTTTGTGACATTTTGTTTGTCCCAGTCATGAGACCATGAGAAATTCAGATTGATGTTTATATACTTACCACCATTTTCAGGAAAACTAGCAGAAGGTAAATGAGGCAGCTTCAACAGTGATATCAACTTCTGGTCCAAGGCAGTGAGGCTGCTTGATTCTGAAATGAGCTTGGAAGATGCCCACTCCGCTTTAACCTCCTCCAGAAGCAGACATTTCATATTTCCTCTGAACCTCCTTGTCTACTCTGACACTACATGACTTCCCAGTTTTTCTGCAATTTCATTCCACGTTCTGGATTTTGGCTCTGGCGAAGCTTTATGGGCCAAAAACTCACCCCATCTCAGTATCATTTCTTTTACAGTTTCCTCTTCTTTGCTATATCACATCCAAAGTAGTTTCTCTTCTGTGGAGTACATAAAAATACGTAACAATGTTAGAAGAAAATAATGTATAATAAATCAAGAGAGAAGGAAACGTTATTCTCCTTATAACAATTTTATATTTCTGACAATGAGATTCAAAGTGGAATATATTATTTTTGGTATCTTATGCTTTATAAATGTATAAATGTTTCCCCAATTTGTATCAAATAAGACTTCACAAAGAATGTGAATTCACACATTTTTTTTTGAAGTACGGATAAATATTAGATAAAGTAATTTATTATTTCTTTTAATAATGAGTCGTATTACTGGGGACCTCGAAGTTATCACAATGACATTGACGTTATTTCGTACTCAAAGGATAAATTAAAGCCAAAAGGGCCAACGACATACAGATTATTATCGCCTGTAGTGCAGACAATTAGTTTGATTTAAACAGAACGGGATGCCTTTATATTGTTCATAGATGAAAAAGAATAGATAAATGTCTACATAACGAACTGTGTTTTATCACGGATTCAGCAACGTAACTTAGCAGTAGGTAATCCGAAATAAAGGAATGTAGTAAAAACGCACGAAATCAAATAACCAACAGCAGATCAACTAATAATAATAAAAACAATAAAAAAAACACATACACTGCCAAGGTACTTGTACAAATCATGTAGGTTATGTATCTAGCAAACAGTATTAGCGTACGGTACAGGAACAATAAAAACTACCTAGATCACTTTGGTGCAAAGAACGGCTGTCTGCGCTATTCTTCTGTTTCAGTGGTGAAGTGATCCACTGAGAATGACATGTTTGCGTTTTGTTATTCATTTAACCTGCATTTCATGTCGCCACCTTAACTGTCCTCGTCTTCTATTTCGGCGTTTGTGTCGCGATAGAATAATTTATGCTATAGCGCCGCCTACTGTAATGGAGGGCGGATCCGAAATCAGTTTAAGTGGCAAAAACAGACACCGGATTGTTACCATAACCACAATCTGCGTGTAGGATCGCAGTAACGTTGGTCTTTGTCCTAGAATTTTACATTTCATTTTATTAAAATTGTGTTCTTTTTTATCCCAAAACGTTTTTATTGTAAGAAAATTTTCACGCAGATGTACACAACAAAAACAATTTAAGAACGACTTAAGGCAATCTATGCATTAAGAGAATGCAATCCAGTGGTAATTAATATCAGCTGTGACGCATAACCTGTACCATTTAATTGAAAAACCAACGAATCTGTTAGGGAAAAAATACAAAAACGTTAATAAACTGGTTTAATAAGTATACTTTGTTGAAGCACCATTTCATTTAATTACAGCATTCAGTCTTCCTAGGTAGGAGGCATGTCACATCCAACATTCTTCTTCACAAAAATGCTGTAAATCTGTCAGATTGCAAGGGCATCTCCTGTGCACAGCCCTCATCAGGTCACCCCACAGATTTTTAATTGTATTTAGCTCTGGGCTCTGGCTGGGCTATTCCACAACTTAAATTTTTGTGTGGTGCATAAATTCTTTTGTTGATTTGGAAGTATGATTAGGGTCATTGTCATACTGAAAGCTGAAATTCCTCTTTACCTTCAGCTTTCCAGCAGACATCAGAAGGTTTTGGGCCAAAATTTACAGGTATTTGGAACTGTTCATAATTCCCTCCACGTTGACTAAAGCCCCAGTTCTAACTAAAAAAACATTAACCCCAAAGCATGATGCTGCCACCATCATGCTTCACCATGGGTGTGGTGTTCTTTCTGTGATGTGCAGTGTTGTTTTGAGCCAAACCTACCTTTTGGAATTGTGGCCAAAAATTCAGTCTTGGTTTCATCAGACCATAGCACATTTTCCCACATGCTTTTGGGAGACGATGTATTTTTTTGTTAAATTTGGCCAGACCTGGATGTTGGTTAAACTTTTTGGCCAAAATTTCATAAGGTATGTTTGGCACAAAAACATCAAGATTCAAGATTCAAAGATTTTATTGTCAATTCACATTTTATGTGCAAGACATACATGAGAAATGCCGTTTCACGCTCACTGATGTGCTCCAATTAGAATCAAAGTTTAATCTATATGCAAAATTTTACAAAACTTTACAAAATAACAATAACAACAACAACAACAATAATAATAATAACAATAAATAAGGCAGTGGTGCAAATAGTAAGGGTGTGAAATGTAAACACTGCTCATTACTGATTTAGGTATTGAGTTATTAGTTCAAAAACGTAATTAAATCCATCCAAAGAATTAAACATATAGGCCTTAAATGTTGGAATTGAACTTGGAATATAACCAAATCTGAGTTTAAATTTCAATATCTAATTTCTAACTATCTATCTATCTATCTATCTAATATCTAATTTCTATCTAATATCTAACTGAGCCCATGCAGTGATTTCCACCATGGAAGATGTCTAATTTTAATTCAGTGCCACCTGAGGACCTTAAGAGCAAAGCTATCTCATATTGGATTTCGGCCTTGCCCCTTTCGTACAGAGATTTTTCCAGATTCTCTGAATCTTGTAATAACATTATGTACCATAGATGATGAAATTCTTTGCAATATTATTTTGAGGAACTTATTCTTAAATTGTTGCACTATTCTCATCTCTGGCAGGTTCCTTTTATACTCAATCATCTTATTGTATAGCGCATTTTTACACCATTACATTGTCTTAAAGCGCTTTACATTATCTCAGCCAAAAAGCCCCCCGTGAGCAAGCCAGAGATGACAGTCACAAGGAAAAATCCCTAGAAGGAAGAAACCTTGAGAGGAACCTGACTCAAAGGGGAGCCCATCCTCCAGGGGCCGGCAGAGGAGTCAACTGGATAAAACAAAATAACAAAAGTTAATTAACCTAATTAATTGTGAGATATTCAACCAGGTATTTTATTTTAGCATTACAATTTCTCCAGTCTTTTTTTTTATTTGTTGCAGGCATTGTATTTCTCATAAAATAATAACACACAATAACACATAAAACATTTGATATGTTGTCTTTATTCTATTTTCATTTAAATATGGGTTTATATGACTTTCAAATCATTGCATTTTGTTTTCATTTACATTTTACACAGTGTCCCACCATTTTTGGAAACGGTTGTAGTTTAATTGTATGTCTACATCATTATGCATTTTTATAACTGTGAATGTTTATTATACATTGTTTTCAGTACAAAATACAAAGTACTTTTGTAATACTAAAAAAAATAATAAAATTGGTGAAAAATGACAATAAGCAAGCTAAGCCTCTGTGCCTGTGATCAGAAGGTCGCCGGTTAAAGCCCAGCCTCGGCATGTCTGTGGGCCCTTTGAGCAAGGCCCTTAACCCCCAGCAACCTGGGCACCGCTTGGCCAAGCTTGCTCTGCATGAAGGGGGAGAGGTGGGAAGAGAATTTCCCAATGGGTATCAGTAAAGATCTTAATCTGATCCTCACTAGGATATGTGGCAGAAATATAAAACAAAATGAGGGCAGAAAATTATTAAAATAAAGTACTTGGCGACCCATCCTGAGCGATTCCCTGCCTTGTGGGTGTAGCTTCCGGGATAGGCTCTGGATCCCAGCAGACCCTGCATGGGACAAGCAGGTATAGAAAATGGATGGATGGATGATGGAAGAATGGATAGTATTAAAATACTTGTTATTGAGAAGTCAATTATTTATCCAAAGTAACAAGTTTACCCACATACTGCAAACCCAACAAGCTTCATGTCTTCCTTTGACTGTGATAGGGAAACACCAACTATTTGCATAAATCATTTAGTTAAAGGTAAATAAAGTATTAATCCCATGTTACACAAATCTGAAAAAAATTGTTTGCAGTTTGTGAACAATATCTGTTTGAGGGCATAAGTTGCCTCAGTATGTCTAAGATCAGAAATGCATTTGGATGTGGTTGCCGTGTTTATGTGGTAATATTATTATATTAAGGCAAAACACTGGCATTGTAATGTTGTTGCAGGAAAAGTGGCATAGCTGTATACAGATATATAGTTTTCTCTTTGCAGTAACAGGTGATAATTCACGTGTATTTGGTGGAATATGGATAACATATTACGTAAAAAGACTGCGTTAGGACTGAGAAAAAGGACTGAGTTTCCATTAATGTAACTGCATTGCTTGACACTTGCACCATTATGCTGGCCCAAATACTACAGTGGACATTAAATAGACATTTAGATTTAGTGGGTGTTTTAAGAAAGCTCCTGTTATAGGAATTCCCATGAAATTGTAAAGATTTCTGTCATTTGTTCTCCATTTGCAATTAGTTTTGCTCTGGCTCATCAAAAGTGGCAGCGACAGGTTGCATGTGAACTGCCATCCCTCACAATGACACACACAAAGCAGAATGAAATATGAAATATCATGTTTCCACGGTTGTATAAGCTTGCGGCCCCCCGCCCCTCCCAAAAAAAGAAAGGTATATGAAGGTTTCACACTAGGTAATGTGAAACATTTGGTGTGAATTGTACGCCTCAGAAGTTAAAACAGTGGAGTCAGAAGCCATGGGAGATCAAAACAGTAACTGGCAAATGTTAAAACGACGGCAGTCAGTGAGACATATTGATTATAATGTCATTAAGGTCTACAGCTATTGCCTCACTAGATTTGCCAGCACTTTCTTCTCTTACTGCCAAAAAGCAAGTCAGATTTCTGTCATTTTATGTCCTCCATCTTAAAGGGCAAGTGTTGCCTCTAATCTTCCCTCTATGAAACCGCTTAAAGATTTGAATATGAATATGAAACATATACAACAGTAAAAATTATCCCTGAGATTATAATAAATCTCTATGTGTACTTGAGAACATCAGGTTCTTAGATCATGGGCTTCTTTTAGTTTCTTAATTTTTGGTGAGAAAGGAATGCCAGTATTACAAATATATTCATAAGCAAATGTTTATGTAGTAGTCTTTGTTTAAGATATTAAAGCCATTCTTTAAAAATCTGTATAATACACATGCCAGAAATATATGGTTATTACATTGTAAAGCAGTTTATTATTTTGAGAAGGCATTCTCTTGGACACTCCCATCTCTTGCTCTGGGCCATTAACTTTTTAGGGTATCCATTTTGAATGATTTATTTGACCTCTATTTCTCTGTCACTAGAAATGGCAAGAGAATCAGATTTTTATCATGGAATTGGTTAGAATAAAAGAAATAGATGGATATGGCACAAAGCAAACAATACCATCAGCAAATTAGCTAAACACTTAGCTAAACATTTAAGTTGACAGTGTTTGACTCACCTAAACTCACCAGGTATATTTAAGCAAGAATAAAAAGAATAACATTTTTAAGATTTTGAAGAGCAAATGTCAGCAAGCTGTAGGTTGCAGATTTGACTGTTAATAATAAAGACATTTTCTGTGGGTTTTAGCCCATGTATTGAGTTCAAATCAGTTATGCATCTAATGCCATTATGACATTTTTAATATTTTGTGAAACAAAGCTACATTTGATTTTTAGGGTTCATCTTAAATTTAGTGTGACACTGGTCCAGCTGGTCCTGGGTTTGACAGGCATCCGGGCATCACGATATGGGAAACAGCAATAGAAGAGTCAAAGGCGGAAGTTCTGTGCGATCCCTTTTCGGGCTTTATTGAGCACAGAACAGTGCAAGATGATAGGACTCGGGAAACGTACTTGAACGCAGACTAAAATGCACTGGACCTATGACAAGCCACGAAAGACAGCTGGAGAATGCAGGAATTCCACACGAGGTAAACGAGGGGGTGTGGCACACAGGAGGATTGGACGGGAGGGACGTGGCAGTAACCCCCCCTCCCGCCCCAAAGGCGCGTACACCAGGCACGCCAAAGGTGGGCGAAGGGGGACACAGACCTAGAAAACAAAAGGGAAACCATCAACATGGCACAGGGAACAGGACAGACACACAGAACAGGCACAACGGAAGCAACGCGGACAGCAAATGACACACCACGGGCAGGGCAAGCAAACACAGGGGCAGCAGAACAGGGGACACAGGGGAAACACCAACCGGGGTAACAAAGGGGCCAGGAGGGAACACAGAAGGAACAAAGGGAAACCAAGCAGACACAGGAGATAGGAAGGCAGAGGGCGGCGGAGAACGGGGAGCCCAAGGGAGCCCCCACGAGTGAGGTGCGGTAGCCGCAGGGGCAGTAGGCGACCGTGAGGCAGGAGCAGGAGGGAACCCTGAAGGAGGCGAGGTGGGAGACGAAGGAATGGGCGAAGGAGGTGAGGAGGAAGTCGAAGGGGGCACCGAGGAAGGCGAGGAGGGAGGCACAGCTGCCGCAGGCGACCGTGCAGCAACAGCTGGCGAAGGCACCGCCGACCGAGGAGGTTGAAGGGGGGACTCCACAGGCGACCAACGAGGCGTCGGAGGGGGACCCACATGTGACACAGGAACAGGAGCTTTGGGTGCCACGTTCCTGGGGAGTAGGGGGACCCGTGGGATACCGTCCTCCACAGACCTGGCCCCTTTAAGAGCCAGCTGCGATCCCAGGAAGGAGTGAGCTTTTGGCGTTGGCAGCTTGGCGGCATCGTCTATCCGCAGACGTGCCACGGGGAGGTGCGGGGAGGCAAGGGCGATGTCCGGGGTGAACACCGTCGGGTTCAGGATTGGGAGGGGCTCCTCCCAACATGTAGCAGGGTAGGAAGCGAAGAGGAAGGACCTCTGCCATCTCCTCCCATCTCCGGTTCTTCTGCTTTTTCTCCTTGCTTGTTTCGGGCAGCAGGACCGGGGATGGCCATGAGGGAAGTGTCCATTCCCGGGTACATTTTCTCTAAAGATTTGCTAGGGCGCGAGCCGCGAAGTCCTCGTGAACCTCGGGCTGCTGCAGCCAATAGACAATCTCATTGACTAGACCGAGGTACTCTGCCTCGGCCAGCTGAGGCGTCTTCTTGTTGAGACCTGTCATTCTGTCACAATATGGGAAACGGTGATAGAAGAGTCAAAGGCAGAAGTTCTGTTCTATCCCTTTTGGGGCTTTATTGAGCACAGAACAGTGCAAGATGACACGTAGCGTCAATGACAGGACTCGGGAAACGTACTCGAACGCAGACTGAAATACACTGGACTAATGACAAGCAATGAGAGACAGCTGGTGAATGCAGGAATTCCACACGAGGTAAATGAGGGCGCGTGGCACACAGGAGGATCGGACGGGAGGGACGTGACATCAGGTCTGCAAGCAGTCCTCCTGGCAGGGAAAAATTAGGGGGTTGGTGGTGGGACTGGCTCTCCAGCTGCCATAAAAACTCAGACAAACTCTCCAGCTCAGACAAAGCAGAAAGGATTCTTTCTTGCTTTTCGTGGGAGTAGCTCTGCGAGAGCCACCTGCAGGACAGCTGCATGCATCCCACCAGGGGATGGGGGAAAGCCCTTGGGAGCCTCATCCCCAAAGGAATCAAATCCACTGGAGAACCAATGGGGTCAGGCCTGGTGGGGAACAGAACAGGTGTGGTGCTGAGGCGTTGCCCGCTGCATGATAATATTCAGGTCCTAATCTGAGATGGCATCTGGATAGGCGCGTGAGACGTTTTGTCTTGTGAAGATGATGACCATCTTCCTCTGCTGTGGGGGAACGTCTCCACATTACAGAGAGTGGCACTCTCTGAGGTATGCAGACTGGGGAGTAGCCAGATCTCTGTAGGTGGGTACACCTATTATTGGTCTTTACACTCTGATGGCTGCCATACTGTTGTTCAACTCCTCCCAATGGTGATGATGTCCCTCCTTTCAACAAGCTCTCTGGGTACCTTATCTGTTATCTCAGTGTATGCTCCGACCACAGTCAGTGATGTTTAGATGGGGGAGACATTTTATTCACAACTTCTCTCAGTGGTTGAAGGGTGTCCACAAGAACAATCCTTGAGTTATGAGTGACCTGGACCTGACCAGACTAAACGATCTGGGGTGACTTTCCCGAAAGCGATCAATCTTAGCAAATAACGAACAAGATTAAGTACTACTTACAGTAGGAAAACATTTAGTGCCAAGAACATTTTTTGACAGGTGTAGATTGTCAAAATATGACTAAGGTAGAGCTTTCCATCCACTGCATGTACAATGCCAGGTATGCCTGTAATGGCATGAAAACCAATTTTAGTACTATGCAAGGCATCCCCTCCCGCTGGACATTGTATGTAGTTGTGCAGTTGTGTAGTTGTGTAGTTGTTCTACATGTTGTTCTATAATGTGAGTCATTTCACATACATTCACATACATGTACATTTAACTGTACGTTATTAATTTTGACTGCTAATTATATCATCGGCTGCTTACGTTGGTCAAAGAAGACTGCCAGTGTGTTTTTGTGATGTATTTTGGCCAATTTCTGCGTTTCAGTAACAATGACAGCAGGCATGACAAAGTTCAAACAACAAACTACTTAGAAAATAACGAGTGGGTCGGTAAGTCTACGAATGAAATAAACTACTTGGCTACGAAGGGTTTTGGGAGAGGCTTGTTAATTAACGATCAACCTTAAGTGCTCAGTAACAAACTACTTAGCACTATGATGCTTTCAGGAAAGTCACCCCAGACTGTTTCTGTTTCTAATGAGAAGTTGCAACGCACAGCTTGATGGCAGCTCCAGTCCGACAAGGGGACTGATCTGGACATAAAGGCATGTATTCGTTTTTCTGCATCTTGAATGGAAAGCATCTCCCTAAGCTATGTTCCATAGATGGTAAAATGCAACTGTTTCCAAAATCTTTGAAATGAAAGGAAGATTTGAGATAGGTCTATAATTTCCTAAGTTACTTGAGTAGTTTGGTAGGTATTGGGCCTACTAGTAGAGGATTTGCAAGAGGAAATTAACTTCAGGAGTTCTGTTTGAGAGAAACATTCAAGGGCGTCATCATTACTTTTAATAGGACTAGCAGAAGATTGGTGGTTGTGTGCAGTTGTGGATGTGCTCATAATGGTCTGTCTAATCTTAGTTATTTTATTATTAAAATTGCAATAAAGTCATCACTAATAAGAGCTTCCAGGACTTGTGAATTTAACATTGAAGGATTCTTTGTTAACCTAGACACAAATTCAAACAGGAATTTAGGATCTCTTCTATTAGTTTAGAAAAACACACAGACCTAGCAGTCACTAGTCCTTGTCTATACTTAGAGAGGCTCTCTTTCCAGGCGAATCTAAAAACGTATAGTTTAGTTGACTGCCATTTGCGTTCTAGCTTTCGTGACGCAAATTTAAGTTCATGCATATGATTAGAGTACCAGGGGGCAGGTTTCTTATCTCTATACTTTATTTTCTTGAGTGGCGCTACATGATCAAGAGTGCTGCAAAATGATTCCACCATGTTCACAGTTGCCTGTTCAAGTTCATTTACACTTGATGCTTCAGAAGTAAGGTTGAAGGACTGTGGGAGCTGATCAAGAAATGTTGCGGTGGATAATGAAGCTATGAAACGTCTGGTATCTCCAAGAGGTGCGTCAAGACATCTCATGAGATATGTTGTTTACTCAGAATATGGCATTAAGTCAGCATCGCTTTCTTTATGAACACATCAGAAAATCATTCTTTATTTTCAGATTTATTAAAATGTAATCATCATTACCAGAGGGTGGGACTGGACAACCTGTCGGGCTGGGGGGGCTGCCTACCTGGATCCTGAGGAGCTTCATCATGTGGTTGGTGTGGCAACGCAGTGTACTAGTGTATGCTCCCCAGCCTCAAGTGACTGACTGGCCCAACAAAGTCCCTGACTTATGGGGGGATAAAACAACCTCTGAAGATTACAAGATGTGAGATGTACTATCTTTGATATCTTTAATAGTAATAGTACTAATCTGTCACACTATGGTTTTACCAAAAGCACCGTCTTATAGAGAGACATAGGATTTTCCATCTATTCATCTGCAAGTCTTTCCAACACAGGATCATGGGGGTATAGAGCCTACCCCAAGCTGCACAGGGTAAAAGAAAATGAGTACATGGATGGGAAGGCAGACATGCTCACCTACAATCACCATCCTGTATATAGGTAATGTTATTGCATTTCACTACATCGCACCTGTTTGATTATTCGAATGTCGGAGTCAACAAACTGTTGCTGCTTGGACGGAAACCATCACTCTGCAACTGGCTACTGGACTTTTTGACCAACAGGCCTGTTAAAATCCACAGTTTCATCCTCCCCATCACCCTCAACACATGGGCAACACAGGGATGTGTTCTGAGCCCTGTACTGTACACAATACTAACGTACGACTGCTCGGCAAGATACCCAGACAATTGTAACGTGAAGTTTGCGGATGACACGGTTGTGGTGGGATTAATCTCCCACAGTGATGAGTCTGAGTAGAGGCAGGAGGTAGAAGAACTGGAGGACTGGTGCAGAGCAAACAACCTCTGCATCAATGTGAGGAAGACCAAGGAGATGATTGTGGACTTCAGGAGGAGAGGGCATATCCCCACCACTCTCTTCATTAGAGGAGCAGCTGCTGAAATGGTCCCCAGTTTCAACAGCATTCTACAGGGGCTTGGTGGAGAGCGTCCTCACTTACTGTATTACTGTTTGGTATGGGGACTCCTCTGCTGCTGTCAGGAAGGCACTGAAGAGGGTGGTAAAATCTGCTCAGAAAGTCACACACAGCAGTCTTGCATCCATTGAGGACACTTGCATCAACAGATGCAGAATCAGGACGTCATGAAGGACCCCACCCAGCCTGGACATGGGCTGTTTGCCCCCCTCCGTAGCTCATTGACGGACCTCTCTGCCCCTTCCTCATGCAGCTACTATTTCCACTGCTTTATTTTTTTAATAATGCTGCTCTGTTTCTTAATTTATGACACATCATCCTATTTATTTACAGGTCTTTGTTAATCCTTAGATACAGTAGGTATCCTATTGATTAGTCCCTATCTGAAAATGTTATTAAGTTATTGAGTCTTTTTAAATTTAATTTTTAACATTCTGTGCGCTGCTGGACTTGAGTTACAAATTTCGTTCTCTACATGTGACAACATGTAAAGAACAACAATAAATGAACCTTGAACCTTGAGCCTTGAGTTGAGCTTAACAAGTGAATATGCCTGTTTTAGGTTATAATTATAGTTAAATGCATGTGTACTAAACCCAAGTAATATTTCATACAAGCTGTCAGTTGTGTCATTATTAAATCCCATTTTCTGCTTTGTGCAGATTTTCAAACAAAAACCTAAAATGATTGTAATACTCATTTTCATTAAACTTTCACTAATGGAAATAATGTTCATTCATCATGGCGTTATTGACAAATGGTGTCAACACGTGTTCAGCACCTGAGAAGTCCTGGTGAGGGGTCACAGTGTGGCTGAGGAGACCTAGCACACAAGGTGCAGATAAAACAATGCAGTCAGAGAGCAAAACGCAGGGTTTCTCCAAACACAAGTAGTTTATCTTACCTAGAAAAATCCAAACAAAGGGCTCACCAGAAACAGGCAAAAACTGTAACCATTCCCTATAGTCCCTTCAAAGACACACGCATACTTCACAAATAATGTTTTGTGCAGATGCTGACATCACTAAAAACGACTGTTTTAGATTTTTTTTTTGTTATACTAGCAAGTGAATTGTTGGCGAACAGACACCAGAAATCCTCAGTAATCAGGAACATAAAAACATCTACCGTCTACCATTAATATTTAAATCAGAGTACAACCTGATGCAAAGATACTTTAAAGGAAACACTGACTCACACTGACAGAATACAAAGTAAGCAAATTTAATTACCCAAAAGTAGCCATCACTTACAACAGTGCAGTGTCACTTGCTAAAGTACGTATTAGATAGTATTAGATATTAGATTAAATATTTAAAAGTCTAAGTCCTTTATGGAGGGTTTCGATTGTGTCAATTGGAATATATTAAATTATCCATCCATCCATTCATTCATCCAGCCATCCATCCATCCATCTACCCACCTACCACCCACTTATCCTGGTCCAGGTGGTCACATACACTATGGGTCAATTAGAGACACCAGTTTGCCCAACTGCATGATTTTGGACCACAAGAGGAAATCAAAGTACCCAGAGAAAATCTGAACCACACGGAGAAGATTATCATTATTTTGTGAATTTTCATTTTTAGTTATACATTAAAAAAATGTATTGCCATTTTTTTTTATCTAGCATGATATATAATATGCCATTAAAATTTATGTTACCATTATATACTGTAGCTTTTGTTATTTTGGAATAAATAATTGTCTTCTGCTAATGCTGAAGTAATATAAATGAAAGGCACTTTTCTGTCTTTTGACAATTTGTGATAAAAAAAAATACAAGATTCTTCCTCGGATATCACATTGACAGCTAGTTAAAAGTTTGATTCAGTGCTACTATCCAACATTCCAATACATTCATTTTCAAAAAATTTTGCAACATGACATTCTGTATGCAGGTGTAGAGATGTGTTAAAAGTATGATTCTACTGTATATCCTGAATGACTACATTAAATAAAACATTTATCAGTCATTTGTGGCCTTATACCATCAAGAAATGAATATGTGGCTGTCAGCTATTGACGTATATTATGTTTTGTTTCCCTCAGGAACTGACACAGTGGCAGTGGGTCAAGATCATCTGAACATCAAGCTGAAATACCAAAGACCCACATTGTTGTTTGATGGCTAAAATTAAGATTTAACTGCGCTAAGGCAATGCCAGACATTAGATTCCATAGTGTGTTTGCTCAATTCATTGAAATATAAAAAAGATTGTCATTTACTGCAGCACTGTTTGTCTGGGCTTGTCAGCCCACATCAAGGAATCACTTATTAAACAATCACGGTTTTGCTCTAAATGCAAAAAGGAAAACTGCTGCCACATCACATAACATAACAGTGCCATTATGTTTACTTATTGCAGCAGAATCAAGATTTCCATATAGCAGGTACCATGGACTGGAAATTCTTTTTTATCACTGGCATCTCCAGTGAAAGAGAAATAGAGGTCAAATGTTAACCTTGCAATTCCCCACAAGGCATCTCTTTTCCACTTTCCACTAGAAGTCAGTAGAGATAAAAAGAAATGTAACACTACAGTGTTATAATTTGAATTTTTGTTATCTTCTTTCAAATTGCATGTTCAGTTTTTTTTTTTTTTACACAAATAACATTCCAAGGGTGTGATATTTACATTATGCACATATTTGCAGAAGCTCCTTAGAACCTTTTTTTCAGTTTTCTAAATCCTCAACGTCTCGTGAATCCTTAGTGCTGTTAGGAGCTAATGGCTAGTTTTGATGGTGAAAATTTCCAAAGTAACTGAAACTGCCAGCTACGCGTTGATGTAAAAACATATCCAGATTCAGACTACAAATAAAATATGATTAACATTGTGAAATTATGACTTGCAGGATCTGTATCTTCTAGCATCAATTAAAAGTAGGACATACGATAATCAAACATGTTCTCTTCCTCAGACAGATCAATGGTGTCCATACACTGACTTGGCTCTTACCACAAAAGCAGCATCTGTTGGTTAACTAATACGTGCTTCTTTGCCGTCCTTTTAAAGCCTTTGGAGATACACTGTTTCCATTCGTCAAAGTAAGTTATCCTCCTGGCATGTTTATGATGCGAGAGAAGACCGGTTGACAGAGGTGTCGAAAAATGGAGGTGAGGCCAACCCTGAATGTTGCCCCTGAGCCCCGCTCCACGGGGCATGTGGAGCAGCCAAGATGTGAAGCATGAGTCAAGATTTTATTCTGCAACATATTTTGATGGGAAGGGATGGCAGCCTCAGAGCGAGACATAAACCACGAGGCTGTTCTGAACCCTGCTCCAGACAGGCAGCTGGTCAAACGGGGCTGTTTGTCCATGAAAAGAAATAAAAGTAGGTATAAAGTTATGGTTGCAGTTAGCTCCTTCTCAGGTTGTTAAAAGCTTGTCATGGGGGCCCCGGAGGATGCCTTTTTTATAGTTAGTCTTCTGATGAGCCCTGGGAAGAATCCTGGAGGCCTTTCCTGCCAGGAGATCTTCATTCCCCCCTCCCTACACCCTGCACCACTTGTCATGTTGTTCCAAGCACCATCTGCCATTGTTAAAATATGCCGGCAGAAGGGAGGGCCTTATGATGAGCTGAACCTAAACATCTGGCCACAGGAGACCTGGAAAGATGGAGTAGATATGGGTTTTGATATTTCCTACAGATGTGCTATACTGTATTTCATTTTGATGTGACAGAGAACTGAACAGGTTGTAGTGTACATGTACTGCCAAGGTTTTTTT
Organism: Petrocephalus zakoni; assembly: GCA_026774425.1. Classification (NCBI taxonomy): domain Eukaryota; kingdom Metazoa; phylum Chordata; class Actinopteri; order Osteoglossiformes; family Mormyridae; genus Petrocephalus; species Petrocephalus zakoni. The sequence goes on from JAODKN010000114.1 coordinate 12,741,795, forward strand.
TATTATTTGTTCATATGTCTCCCAAAATTATGTTTTTCTCAAGACAGCCAAGTACAGTGACAGGTGTATTTTGGAGAAACCATTCCTGAACCTGAGAAGAATGTTCCATACAGTTCATGCTACAAAACAAAAGTGGACTTAAACCAGATTTACTGTACCCCAGCGCCAAAATCAAAATGTAACTTTTCATCAGGTGTTTGTAATGATAAGCTAATTAAAGCTTTGCCAAACGAAAAAAGACTTATGAAAGTATTTTATTTTTAAAGAAATATGCACATAAGTATTTGATTTAGATTCTAGTGTTGCACTGGAAATACACTGATATCCACTTACACGTCATGCGTTTTCATCATATAACTCCTTCCTGCTCACTCCCCTCTACAAATACAAAAACACATGTGCTGAAACCATATTCCTCAAATACAAGAGGAGATCTGAAGGCTGTAACAAAATGCAGTTTATCTGGATTTAACATTAGAGACATGGTCAAGATGCCTAAGATGTTTCAGCTGATCAACAGCGATGACAGGAGTCTTTTGATGATAGGTAACTCAATTCCACCATAAAGATGGACTTAAGTAATTAAGCCAAGGATCTGAATAAGAAGATTGAAGTGACACTAAATCAAGAGTTCACACTCATGCTGAAATGAACTGAGGACCTTCCCAATATGAGCACATATCCATGAGATACTGGGCTACACACCATCTCCACTGTGAATGTGGATAACAATGTGAGGTATGAGTTACTAATTGGAAAATTAATGGCATGTTATCCAGTCCTCCATTCATCGATTTTCAGGAAACTGCATGTCCTGTTCCTAGGAAGCCATGGGTGCAAGGTGGGGAACAACCCAGGTTGCGGGTTGCAGCCCATCACAGATTCATACATGCACACCTATTGGCAATTTGGCAACTCCAATTAGCTTCATCATGTTTTTCCTTTTGGAAGCCACAGCAATATGGGGACAACATGCAAACTCTGCACACATGGAACCTGGGTAGAGACTTGAACCCTCGCAACAAGGTGCGAGGCAACAGTGCTAAGCACTGCACCACCATGCCATCCGGCATGTTATTCTGAACGTTAATAAACATGAATAAAGCATAAAAAACAACATCTGAAGTTTGTGGGACGAAATTAGTATATTATATAGATAAAATGTGAGGTGCAAATTGGTGTGCTTAAATCAATTTAACTAGCTAGATATACATAACTTTCAGGAGAGGACAACTATTGTTATTCTTATTGTGCCAAAAAGTCACACAAGTCACACAACACTTTCCTTGCTCAGAACAATTTTTGTTAATTTTCATGCTGCAACTAACATCATGCCTTGTGGATGATCTACAGATGACAGGAGTGGTGTAACTTTCACTTGTAGGTCTGCAAAAGGAATTTGTGCAGAGGCAAGCTGACATGACCTTTTCAATGTAAAAGACTCCCACCTGCACTGAAAGGGTGCCAGCTCTCTTACACCATCATGGAACCCCACAGTTATAGCTATTCAATGATATACATATGTCAGACTGTTCTCACATAAAAAAGAAAAAGACCTGTACAAATAATGTATTATTTCTATCAGATGTCTAGGAAAAATTAAATTCTTATATACAATGCTGTAATAACCATGATAGGATTGGGAAGCTTTAAGTTTTAGATCCACTTGGCAGTAGTGATCACAACATTGTTAAACTGGAGGTCAATTTTAGTGTCCTAAAAGCAAAGTCCAAAATCAAGATATACAGCGTTAGGAAGGCTAACTTTAATGGTATGAAAATGAAGCTATAGACTGTTAACTGGGTGGAGTTAAATAACAGAACCGCTGAAGAGGCATGAGACTTTTTAAAAAACACATTATTACAAATGCAAGGGGACTTCACACCAGTATATAGCAAAACTAAATCTAGGAAACTGCAACCAAGGTAGTTTACTACTGAAATTAAGAATAAAGTCAGGAGGAAAAGGGCTCTGTACCGCAAATGGAAAATAACTACAGTAATGATGTCGGAACAACACAAGAGTATCTACAGGTTGAGTTGAAAAATAATAGTAGAATCGGTAAGAGGAATGCTGAAAGGAAGGTGGCATTAGAGGCTAAGGATAACATGAAAAGTTTTTTCCAGTATTTCAAGAGTTCTAAAACCTGAAGTGACTAATCTGCAGGATAGTGAGGGACTTACAATTGAAAATGAAATCGATATAGTAAATGAGTTTAATGGCTGTTTTGCATGGGTATTCACTGTAGAAAACATGGATAACTTACCAACAATCATTCCTAATCCAGTTTCATCTTTGAATGACATATGTATAACTGAAGCTGAGGTGCTACAAAGCCTAGCCAAGCTTAAAATAAATAAATCGCCGGGCCCTGGTGGCATTTTGCCTATAGTTTTAATAGAGATGAGGGATATTATTTGTCGACCTCTAACTTTGCTTTTCCAGAAATCCTTATCAGCTGGTATGGTACCATCTGATTGGAAGCATACCAACATAACACCCATATTCAAAAAAGGGGATAGAAATTATTCATCAAACTGTAGACTAATTAGTCTAACTTGCATAACTGGTAAAGTTATGGAAGCTGTAATCAAAGAGAAAATGGTAGATTACCTGGACTCAAATAACTTTTGAGGAATAGCCAGCATGGATCTATGAGAGGTAGATCCTGTTTAACAAATCTGCTGGAGTTTTTTGAGGAAGCTACTCGGGAAGTGGATGATAAAAAGGCCTGTGATGTCATCTACATAGATTTCCAAACGGCTTTTGATGTTGCCTTAGAAAGGGTTCAACGCAGGGCTACAAAAATGATTCCTGGGCTAAAAGGAATGTCTTATGAGGAAAGGTTAGCTGAGCTCAATCTGTTCAGCCTGGAGCAAAGGAGACTAAGGGGGGACATGATCCAGGGATGTAAGATTCTAACAGGTCTGGATGTACAATTAAATAGTTACTTCAGCATTAGTTCAAATAAGAAAACTCGTGGCCATAGTAGGAAATTAGTGGGAGAACATTTCAAACTGGAGTTGAGAAAAAACTTCTTTACACAGCCTGTAGTTACAGTATGGAATAGTCTTCCTGATAGTGTAGTGTAAGCTAAATCCTTGGGCTCCTTTAAATCAGAGCTAGACAAGATTTTAACATCTCTGAGCTACTAGTGGAAGGCTCCTCAAACGAGCTTGATGGGCCGATTGGCCTCCTCTCATTTGTAAATTTCTTAAGTTCTTATGTAATACTGTACAGAAATCAGTCAAAGGCAGTGAAAGAAAATGTTTAAAAATATACATCTGGTTAGTAAGTGTAAATTTGCTGAGAAAAAAAACAATTAAGAGTAATGTTGCAAAAAAAATGTTTACAATTATTTTCTCTTCAAATAGATATTGATATCCTGTTGGACAACTAAACCCAAACCTCTCCTCAGGGAACAACAGGCAGGGAACAACCCAGGATGGGGTGCCAGCCCATTGTAGGGCACACTCACACACCATTCACTCACGCTTGCACACCTATGAGCAATTTGGCAAATCCAATTAACCTCCGCAATTTTTTGGACTTTGGAGGTAAACCGGGGTACCCAGAGGAAACCCCATGATGACACGGGGAGGACATGCAAACTCCACACACATGGAGCCATGCGTGTGACATTAGACATTAGGGTGACATTAGAAGAGTTTTTGAAATGGCTAAGCTGACAAAAGTGGCATAATATCATAGTTTTACATCAACATGATTAGCATTTAAATATAATTTTCTTTAACAGCCTAAGACTTTTACATAGTAATGTATTATGCAAATATTCATTTAAATACATCAGTAAGACTCAAAATCTTTCATAATATAAATGAAAGTTTATCTAATATGTGATTTGCTAGGATATTAGGATAAACTATATAACATTTCATGACAAATTCCACAAAACCAATTTATCTTTTTTTAAATTCATTCTGTAATTATATAATTATAATTACAGTTGTAGGTTGAACAAAATAAAGAAATCTGAAAAATGTTGTACAATTAAACTATTGGGGAAAAAATCCATATCCATGAACTAATGAAAATGCTTGCCTGACTAAATGTTTTGGATGTTTTTCTTGCATATTTGTCCTCACTAGTTTATGTTAAATCCCATTTTTCAACAGTTTACAGCTGAAAAAACTACACAGCAGAGGAGCTCTGTGCACCTGGATGTCTTCACCATTGAGTCATTATGTTTTCCTTTATTTACCCTTAGAAAACACCACTAATAACAGCATTGTAAATGTTCAAGGCCCTACAAAGTGCCTTTACTTTTGAGCTACCTATACATTTAGCATTAATCCTTTTATGCCACAGCCTACAGTCACTAAATAATTTCATGAATAGGATTTTCAACTATATACTGAATGTACTGTAAGCGTATCTTTTTACCCACACTTATATGGAGATTGACGTGCATTGTGTCATCAGACATTAACCAGACATTAAACAATTTCTGTCAGATAATCTGCTATGATGGCAGAAAAAAAACACCAGGATCCTTTTCAGTACTCATTGCAGTGCTATTACTTTATTATTGGGATTAATGTGTAGCATACACTTGACTATAAAAAAGACATTTCAAGTAACATTCTGATGAACAATAGAGCACAGATTTCTTCACTCAAATGTGAATGTACAAGATCAGAAAATACAAGGAGGATTTACCTTGTAATTCCCGCTGCATGCCCTCCTGATGGCCATTGTGGCTTTTAGTAACCTGAGAGCTGCAGACTGGAGCCATCTTTCGCTATGTGTCTTGTGAGTGTTGTCTTGACAGGTTTACCTTGTTTCATCACACAAACACACCTGCAGTTTGATTCTTAGTATCTGCATTTTAATGGAGCATATATTTCCACATTTGAAAAGCCTTCACAGCTACCCCAGGGGGCTTGATTAGATGACATCTAAATTATTAGATTTCATTTAAAATAAATTTTTTACTCATGTTCACTGTAGTCAGATGATTATCCATATATCCACCTTAGAGACGCATGCCTAATCAAGGTCACGGAGGGTGTAACGCCCATCCCAGGTGGCACAAGGCTGGGGTACAGATCCAGATGGGACGTCAGCTTGATAATATTTTGGATAAATCACACAACAGACCACGAAGAGATGTTGTTCCAGGACTGGTTGCCATTAAAAGAATTAGTTTCTTAAAATATGGTTTTAAATTGTACTGGTATGGCCTTGTAAATAAATAAATAGATTTCCTTTTAACTGACGCACTGTTTTTTTTTTATCTTATATATCTTTTATCTGTCTTGAGCTGGTTAAAAGAATAAGCATTTATCAATAAAATTTATTATTGTGATGTAGGGAGCTTTTGTACAAAAATTCTGAATATTATAAAGGGTCAAGTGTCAAGTGCAGTGTACTCAAGATATTCACATGTATCAGGCTGCACAGATCAGTTTGTAATATCGAAATATGGCTTTAACATGGGAGACCTTAAAGGAACCTTTAACAGAGCTTCTGGATTAAGACCTGCCATCTACATTTTCATTGATTCCAGATTGTGGTTAACTGATTACTTTGACTCTGTTCTGCTGCTTATGCATTCAAAAGCCATTAAATAAGATTAATTTGTTCTGCACCTTTGTATTTTTATTTAAAAGTGTCTTGAAATAAAAAATGTCCTTAATCTAAAGCATATATAAGCTATGCACATCACATTGCTACTTTGATATTTATAGCATACATTTATACATTATACTTTTGCCTTACAAAATTTTTGCATTACAAAATTAGTAGACTCATAAAAAGAAGTCACATATTTTACAGTAGGTTTCAGAAATTTCATGTACTGAGTGTGCTTCAAGAGTTAAAACAACGATGGAGTGAACAGCATCACCCACAACAACAGCGTTGTTCATGTTATTGATGGGCATAGTTTGTAATAACTGAAGGTTTTTTCAGGATTGACTCAACAGAGAAAGGCAAAGACACAGTGGATGAAAGCTTTACTTCCATTCTGTGGGATGTCAGTCCCTTTGTACATCTATCAGTGCCTCTAAAGCTGTGGTTTTCTTTGGCAGGGCTGACCCTGTGTTTCTCTGCAGTTTCTCCTGAGTGCTTTTTATAGTATAGTTCAAGATCCAACTTGTCACTGAGCTCCTTTTGGATCAGGGACTGGAAAGAGTTTGACTTTGTGGAGAGGCACGGCTTTGCACGGTCATTAATCATCTTGCTCAGAACATTCTCAGGCCGGTCATGGAATGTTGCTTTGGGGAACGACTGCACGGGACAGTTCTTGACTGTGGAAATGGTGGACCACTCCCTGGACCTTTGAATGAGCCCCCCTTGGGACTGCACCCGTGCCTGCCAAAGCCCACATGTCCCCAGAGCCAGCTGTGAGTCTTCCCGCTTTACTGGTACTCGGTCCCTGCCTGGTGAGGAGCTCCTCGGGGTTGACGCTGATTCAGGGAATTGCGCATCCTTCGGTTTTGCAGTCTGAACAGATGTGGAATTCACAAGGCACTGTTTGTAGAGCAGACTGTCTCCAGCATCATCATGCCCTGGCAACATCATGAATTGGGCTGGAAGGGGTAATTGTTGGTAAGAGGCTGCTACGCTCACATTGGATGAAATAAGTTCCATATTCCCAGGTCTTCCATACTGCACAGAAAGGTCCAGACATCGTGGAAGAACATTGCAGATAGCACTGGGGAGGAGTTCTACTTGTGGGGATGCATATTCTGTCCTGTGGGAACTGTAGGCCCCTGCTTGGCTAATGCCATTGATGAAGAAGGAAGAATTTGGCTTCTGCCTGGAATCCAGCATCCCTCGCTCTTTGTGCTCTCGTTCCAGCATGATAGCCTCTAGCTCCTTATCAGCAAAAGCCCTCCTTTTCCTCATGCGGTCACTTAGAAGAGGCAAAAATCGGCTTCCTTCTAAATACGAACTTGTCTGGACAGGGTGGTATCCTACTACACATGGGAAATGTATTAAAACCAGAAAATTCCCTGCATCCTTAGTTTACACAACTAAATAAATGAGTCAATATATGTTGGTGACCATCTGTAGAAATATTAGTCGTTCACCAACAGTTTGAAGAACTAATTTTAAGAATATCAGAAAAAATAAAAATACAGGCCTGGAGAGTACAATGTAAAAAGTAATAGATAGATAGATAGATAGATAGATAGATAGATTTCTCAAAAATAGCAGTCTGCTTGTTAAGAACAACAAATTTTGATAACTTAGAAACCAACACAGAACAAACTAAACGAAAACAACACTTACCTTCGAGGATACTTTTAGCCAATGTACTTATTGGCCGAAAATGGTACATTGTGTTGCTTTCGGCGGTCATTTGTTTTCTTAAAATGCCTTTCTTATCCTGAAGTGATATACTTTGTTACTAATATATCCAGTACAACTTACTATAAATGAGTGGCCTATACATGATAGCATTTCGAATGATTAATAATGAATAAATAAATAATAAAGGCAATGCTTTATTACAGGACATGATTACCACACAATTTAAAAATGTGCAGAACTTTGTTTTATACATAGATATCCAAATTAGACATATTTATAAATAAGACCCAATACATAAATAATACCAAAACCACAGATGTGCTATAATTATTTCTCATCGTATCCATATTATTGCATAGCAAATTTAGTCAGAATCTCTTAGCAATTTAAAGATCTTGGGGCCGCTAATCCGACGCGGTCACTGGGATGCAAACCTCTGTGGCTTGCTGTCTCCGGAGTGCTACTTGCGCTGCCATTACGCGCTGTCTCTCCACAACCAAGAAGCAATTAGCGCACTGACAGTCCCGCCACCGACAAAATCGTTTATGGCCTTTGAGTGAAGAGACAACCCCGTGATTTCTGCACCGGGCGCACTTCGGGGTGCGACCCAGCCTCCTGGGGTCCTCCGATATAAGCATATTCTCTTCTGTCTTGTCATCACCGATTTTAATTGTTTTGTTGTCATCTAATTCGGCGACGTTAAGTTCCGCTTGGTAGTCATTTTCGGTTTGTAGGCTCTCGACATCTATTTCTATCTCCGTCATAATAACTCAAGTGAAGTTCTTAAACAGGTTTGTTCTAAGGTACTCAGACGTGTTTCCGTCTAAAAACACAAAAGAAAAAATGAGATACGATACCATATAGCATACAGTATAAATAAGGGAATCAGTATGAATATTCAATAGTCTATAAAATATAAATATCTGAATTCACGTAAATGTAAGTAAATATACTTATTTCATACTATAATTTTAAAATTAGACTTACCTAATTTCGTCCAACAAGCGATTCTGTATAGTGAAAACAATTCTATTTTAAAAGCATAAGTAATTATAAATATATTTTGAATAGATATACATTCAGTTGAAATGTTTTTAAATATTGTCGATGAGTGGCAGGCTGTGATTTGAACTCTATAGGTCTATCGCCATGCATCAACTTCCACTAAAATAAATGTCACTTGATGGCCATCGGCTTTTTTTCTTTGTGTAGCGTCACAGCACTTCGTTTTAATGGAAACTTCAGCTACTATTGCTTGCCTTACGATTGGGCCGCTCGATGCGTTCGTTCCTATTGGACATTACTGAGTTCTGGGGTGTAGCTTTTCCTACACTGAAGAGCCTTCGGCGAGAAACAAACAAAAAAAAATCTAGAAGAAAGTTAGTTTGTATGAAAGTGTTAGTGTGTTTGTATTTGTGTGTGTATGTCTTTGTGTGTATTGATGTTGTAAACATCAAATAACACATCCAGAACTTTCATGTCTGGGAGCAGGTCGGTGGATGTCTTAAGCTTTCAAACTTAAATGGGTAATAACTTTTTAACCTACGAAAACATATAGGATTTTAAAGGACGTTTGATTGACAATAACGAGCGCAATAAAGGGAGATTGTTCTTTCGTTTCAAAAGTGAACGACAGGCTTCTAAATTCAAATCAGTCTTTGGAAATGCAAAAAGGTGCCGTGGGCTTTCATGAGTATTCAAATTCCAAAGACTATAGCAAAGTTTCTTGCCTGAATAATTGACATTTATAGAAGACAACATAGCTATAGATACAACTCGGGCGGGTTAACAATATGTACCATGCAAATAGGCTACATGGCTTTCAGTTTACGCTGCGGATTCACAACTCAAGTAAATTAAACGGAATGACAGAAGCAACAGAAGACGCCTGCCATACCTAAACTTATTTTAATAAACCGCCAATACAAACGCATTGGCTTCCCTTCATATAGGCTTACTTATACTTCCTGGGACAGGCTGCAGTATCTTCACCACAAAAGCAACGGTGTAATGGATTTATTGAAAACAGATGTATTTCCGCACGTAAACTGATGCCAGCTCTCACGAGATCAGTTTTTGCACTGTCAGAAAAAAGGTACAGCCCTGGTACAAACAACATTAATGTACCCCCAATGGTACAGAGATGTTCTCCAGGGTCCGTTTCTGTACTTTAAAAGGTATATTTACCTACAGCTAGGGTACAGTTGGCAGACCCATAAGCTTACATCCCCAGTAACAAGTAATTGTACCTTCAAGGGTACAAATTGATACTTTTTTTCTGACAGTGCACATAGTTACCTGAAATTCAAAGTGAGTGAAATTATTGTCCCTCCTTTGACACATTATGAAGTCATGATTCATTAGGACAAATGGTTTATTTATGACGAAGGGAGTTCACCACAGGTTTAAGTTGGGTTCATATTAAATATGTGTTTCCAAAAATATTGTTTTTGTCATAAAACTCGTGGTTTAATAGGCTTAGAGTTATTGGCTATCTGTTTCATTGTATTATTTCTACTTATTTGTTTGATGATTCTGCACTGTAAAAACAGAAATAATCCAATAAAAATAATGTCCATATTAAGCTTTGCAGTATAGCGCCATCTCAGGCTACCAGTGGCATCACCATTAAACCAAGGCCACTGGGCAAGACTTTTAAGTTCCTTCAAAAAGCAATGTAATGAGTACCGTAATTACTGCACACACTGCAGAATTTTCTAAACTGAGTTTGCCATGTTAGCTGTGTTATAACTCTCGTTTTCAACACTCTTGTTAACGTAATTTAATGCGTTAAATATATATAAAAAAAACTTTCTAGAGAGACTGAAAACTGAAGTACCACTTTGCATTAAAACTGCTTTAAAGGTACCATTCGAAATGAAAATAAGTACTGTATCTTGCCAGTAGATGGACATATTGCTCCATTTTTGTCATCTTTACCGTAGTATATATACTACATATGCATTTACCGTAATACACCTAAGCGTTGAAAAATGTACACATAATTACACATAGACTGTAGGTGATGTTTTTAGTATTTTTTACATGCAACTCAAGTAGTGCCCGAAATGATTTTATTTAAGATGCATTTTCTTCACTATATTCAGCACAAGAATCACAATTACCGTTTATTTAGACAGATACAATACATGACATTTATAGTATAGTGACAATATCAAGGTGCAGATGACATCTATGTTGGCTAGGTGTGAAGGCTGTCATATGCACATTTTACCATATGAAAAATTCATTTCGGAACAGGGTGATACTCATTCTAAAGTCTTTTCTCCAAAAGCTGTATGTTTCTAGGGGCATTAACAAAAGAGTATGTTGGATTATTTCAGGTTATTTCCAACGTGAGGTACCTGAAGTAGAATGGTACCAGGAATTTCAGCGGCAGACAAAATCTTTTCTATATGCTTAAAACTGCCATGCACTGCCCTCCTTGTGCATTATTGTGGCAATACAGCTGATGTCTATTGTTAACATCCAGTGCAAGCTCACTCCTAAGATTAATTTACTGAGTGACAGAGTTACTTTGTAAATAAAATGTAGTGCATCATAAAATCATATGATAAAACAAATTAGTATAATCCCAGAATGTTATATGGCTTACTGACTATGTTTTTGTCTTATGGGGTTCACATGTTTTAAAAGTGATCTATTTATCCCATTTAATTGCCATTATGATATTGTTCTTTCTGCAGTATTTTTAGTAAATATTTTCATCAAAATGCACAAAATTTAATGTGAAGTATTTGCTTGAATAGAGGAGTGATGTAATGTTAATGTACCTTGACGTTTTTTAGGGAAACTAATATAATTAAATGCCAATGAAGGAAAACTACATATTTCTTTGGTTTTTATTTATTTAATCATATTGGCAAATACCTTCTAAGGAAACTGACGCTTTGGGTTAAATGCAAAAAGACATAGATTAATTCATGAGAATGTAATGGGACCTACCAAATTCACAGTATATCATCTGAGAATTGCATTCACAGTTATTTAGCAGATGCTTTCATCCAAAGTAATATGCAAGTAATCATTCATGGTTTTTACAGTATTAAGTGTTGACTGTTCTTTTAAAGTGTCCATCCACCCATTCACCCATCCATCCATCCATCCATCCATCCATCCATCCATCCATCCATCCTCCAATCACATGTGCTGGTCAAGGTTGTAGAACACTTCTTTTCAGTAGCGTTAATATCTTGGCTATTGATCAATATGTAAGAATCTCTTATAAATCTTTTTGCAAATGTATTGACAGGATGGCCGTTAGACTACCTATTATCTAAATCAGCATTCCTTGCCCTTATTAATATTATTGCTTTGTTTTTATTCTTTAGTTTTAATTAATATGCTTCATATCCAGTATACAGAAATAGAATTGAAATGTAAATAGAAAGAATGACACAAAATACATTACATGGGTTTATTTGGTTTACACTCAACATGCTACATAATTTGGTCATTTCAAATTTTAGGGCATATCCATTGGAGGTAACATGCAAACTTGTCATACATAGCAATATTAATGGACAAAATGGGTCTTATACACATTTTAATTAATTATTTCTGCAACTTATTTTCTTCAGAAGTTCTACAAGTGCCAGGTGCCAGAGGGCTACTTACTACTTAAGAGCATTCCAAGCAAAAATCAGCACGTGACCTTTAGATGAAGTTTTTTTCCCATTGTTTATTCAGTTTCAGTTTGTTTTAGCTATTCGGTCAGGCTGAAGAATTTAAAATTCTAGAGTCTGACGAGTCGGATCTCTCATCATAGTCGTCCTCTGCATAGACAGTTGTTTTGGGTACCATGGTGCATCCGTCCTCCTGTATTGTAATCCTGTGATCATCGGAGGGACGGGAATGAAGGACAGAGGAGCTGAAGATGCTGCTGGACGCGCTGGAGAATGGAGACACATACTGGGACCTGAGCTGGTACTGCTGCTGCAGAGTCATGGTATTCCACAGAGTCACATCACTGGGCACAAACGGGTTAGTCTGGCCCCTGGATATGGAATTCCTCAGCATTAAGGGGTAGCGAGGCCCCTGTGTAAATGGGTGCTGCAGAGGCACAGCTAAGGGACTGGGGACAACAGTGGTGCTCTCAGAAGGAAACCTCAAAGAATCAGGAACTCTGAAAGCAGATCCCACTGACCATTTAGATGAGGATACAGGATAGGACCCCAAGGTGTGTTCAAACAGGTGCCTGTTAGATGGTAGGTTAAGGTTTTCAGCGCCTTCAGTGGCTGCTCTATCTACTCTGGGTGTCGATCTACTGGAGAGAAGTACCTCAATGGCTCCTACCAGATCCCCACCACAACCTTTTAGGATCAACTCAAGAACTGCTGGTTTGTGACTAGGAAAGATTTTTCTTAGCACCTCTAAGGGAGGACGATTAGCCTTGAGATTTAAAGGGAGAGATACAGACCCTGAAAGGCCCTCGATGACTAAACTCTCTTCTCTGTGGAATTTGGTACTGTCAGCTTTGGTCTCAGTATCGTTGCTGCTCTCTTGAAGACTGTAGTGGCTTTCCTTTGATGCAGGGGAGACATCCGTAGAATCCAGATTGTAGCATGAATTGGACTTTGACATCTCTGGGGAACTTGAGCGGTCGTGCTCCTTGTCACTATTGCTGCCCCCATGGTCAGTTTCTGAGTGCTCACCTGACTGATCTTCATTTGGGTCTAAAAGCAAAAGCATGAACAAAAAATCAATAAATAATCAATAAACAGTGTGATGTGTTCAGCCGATCTGAGGAACACTGTGTGGAACTAACTGTAATACTCCGTGAAGCACTAAATTTTATTAGAATTGAGAGATCCTGATAACCACAATGAAACTAAATTATAGTTGTATCTGGTTATTGTTATTTGTTATTTTATTTAGCAGAATCATTTTATACAATTAAAGTTTTAATCTAGTATAACAAAGAAATTCTATTTGTAATTGACCCAGGAGTCTCCAAATTAAAAGTAAGTTTTCATAAGCCTAAGCTATCTACAGACAAACGAAGGCCTAGTATAAAATTATATTATAGCTATATTAAATTGGCACAATATCCATTTTTTATCAAAATAACCTATTAAATAGGAAATATGCCATGTATGGATATTCCATAATATGTGTGAATACAACAGATTTCCAACCAATGCTCTTTATGCACTTAATGCACTTTAATATTGTCCATCAACGGAAACTCCAGTTTTTGAGAGTATTTTCGCTTTGGTAATTGCTTCCTCGCTTGCCACATATTAAGAACATAAGAAATTTACCTGAATTTGAAGTTATCGCGATTGAAGTCGACCACCACACTGTCGCACCAAATGTAATGTTTTATAATATGAGGAAACCCATTTCCGACTCGATTAAAATGTGTAAAAAATCCTATTTTGGCATTTTCATAAAATGTACGCAGTCATCCGTAACAAGACTAATAAATAGTCTGTCATTCAACAGTCGAACTCGCAATCAGGCAAAATAAAGGCATTTTTTTGCATTTATAGAAAGATCTTACTAAACATAGGATGGCATTCGCACAATAAACTAACTATAATTAAAACGACATATTACAATATGATTTCAACCGGATTTTTATATTTCGGTACAAATTTCTACTGAAATATTTTTTTGTTGGTTTTTATGTGTTTTTATGTGTTTTCACATATAGGCCTACATATGAATCTTACGGATCAAAAGATTTGAAAGATTTTTCCTTAGTATATGTTCGTCACTTTACTATCTACCTGTTGTAATTCAAAAATACAATCAATAAACAAGCAGCAATTTTTTTTATTAAGCAGCCTTAATTTTAAAAGTTTCTTCTTTAGAGCCGACACATTCGCATTTGTGTAAAAGTCATCTTTACGCTTTAACATTGATGTAATTATCTATATCAAAATTCCGTATAATAAATTTTAAATTATTAAATTACTTCAATGTTGTTAAATATTATAATTTATATTATAGTGTAGCTGTTAGTAATTATGCAAAATTGTTCACGACCATTAGTTTTATAAGCAATTTTTATATAATATTTGAAAATAAATCGAAATAATCACTCCTTCTTACCTGCCGTAGATTGTGTGCTACACGACTGTTCTGATGCCCACTTCATATCCATTCCTCCAAAGCGCGGCGGTGGCCCTTCGCTGCCCTCGTCCGTCCCAGACCCTGAAAGTCCGGGTAAAGTTCTCAGTGTTTCCGGAATAAGACTTTCTAAACTCTCGTTTGCTTGCTGCCTTCTAAGAGCAACCTGCGCAGCCATCACTCGCTGTCTTTCAATAATCAGAATGCATTTTTCACAAGTACAGTCTTTAAAACGACAGTATCGCTTATGTCCCTTCAGCCACGACAGCACGCCGTGGTTCCTACATCGAGCGCACTTGGGCGTCCTTTGAATAGGTGCTCTTGGATGAGGGACTGGACCTCCCATATACAGATACGGTGATCCGTAGCCATTCATTTGTCTCTGACTTTTGTTAGAAATTCTGATCCAGGACGATGCAATATTGACAGCTGTAGGAGATCACGCCTTGTGCTTCCCTCCGAGCATAAAGCAGCCTGATATATAAAAAGTTTGATCGGTTTTGAAGATCCCTCTTTTCTAGATACAACGCAGAACATTAGACGTTATAACAAACGTTAACAGACCCGAGTTACTTAACATCTCACTTTCCACAGAGTGTCATTCGCAGACGAGATCACGGTGATATACCAAGGATTGCCCCTCCTCTCTTCCTTCATGGCGAATGATTACGAATCCATTAAAGGGAGTGTTTGAAACAGCCGTTGTTTATGTTGAAGAATCTAGCCCCAATCCACAGCAGTTGTCATGCGTATTGTAACCGGTTATCGCAATTGCTACGGTCTGTTAGTCGTCAATGCACACCTACCTGGCGTATATTATCGGGATTTATAGACTCTCTGCGTTCTTTACAATACATTCTGAAGAATCGCAGAAACCGCAGCTCATATAGGCTAGCCGAGATAATATTTACGAAGAAAGTTTGAAATAGGTTTTTTTTGCCTTCTATTTAGATGTTATTAGTGTCGCCCAGGGCCTTAACTTAAAACGTATTCTGCCCTGATTAAAACAAATAATTTATTAAATTCACATTTCAAAATGAATTTTGATTGTAAGAGGTATTTTGTAACCTGTTATTCCGCAAGTTCGATAGAGGTGTTATAGGCCGCACAACTGGCCGGTCTATAACAGCATTTAGAGGTCCCAGGACCCCTAATACACGAATTAAATAGCTTTTTCCTTTGAATAAATGAATGGCCACAGAGGGACGGCTAAGAGTTAATCAGTGTTTGTTTTGTAAATACATTTATTCGCCAATTCAGAAACATTTCGCTGTAACAGCCTCATAAAAATAAATATGAATTAAAAACCCGTATACGGTGCATGTGTCATTTTGTTTCACCTTGTCTGCTGCAAAGTCTACACTAATTATGTGAAATAAATGTCAATTAATTTTGTTATCTTACCGTCTCCAATATTTAAGCTAATTATAATTAAGTGTATCATCTACAATATATTTATATATGAAGTTACTTTACCTCAGCTGTCTATAACGGAAATCGAATAAACAATTTAATTTTTAATATTGCTATTTACATTACCGATATTGTGGGCTAAACGGTAGCTGGCCTTTGAATTCTTCATTGTTTGACAACATTTATGATGAAAAAAGAGAAAAGGTGTTTGATGCTGAAGTGCCCTTAACCCTCAGCATATTAAAACACAACAACTAAACTGCAAGTCCCATTTCCCTCATTAAAAAGGTTTATTCAAGCAAATAATGGGATCCGAGCATAATGCCTTTAAGAATAGGAGCCATAATGGTAAACGTCAGCACAGGAACTCCGTTTCCAGGGCTATTAATCTTTTAATTGGAAAATAGCACAGGAATATTTAACGTGACTATAACGTGCTCGAATTTTGCACATGGCGAGTAAATTTGCAGGTGGGAGTGGGAGATTGCAGTGGATATGTAGAGACTAATTCTGCATAATAAATGTTTATGCATCATATCACCATTATTAGAGTAGATAAAATCCTTTTTCCTATAGGCACCTTTCAAACGACAGCTGGGCATATATAGTGTAGCAGTGTTCTGTTTAGTTTTCCCTAAAATCCATTTTTCGTAAAAAATTAAGTTTATAATGACGTCATTGTTCTCTTATTGCTATTTTCACAGATGTGTATGATGCTGGCGAGTAGCAGTCAGTGATTGTCTTTTTTCGGCCATATAATATGCGTATATTAACATTTAAGTATATTGTATTTAAGCATATTTAATACAAAACATTTTTTTTTCTAGAAACAGATTCGAGATGTTATACTGGAATTGAAATTTCATCGAAAAAGAAAATAAGGATAGTCTGCCTACAGACTATTTGTAGTATTTCAAGAACTTGAGCTGAGATTCTCTGTGTCAATTTAACAGAATACACAGTATATAGAATATATGTAAGGATTCATGGACATACCTACATATTCTTAGAATTTGACTACTTACTCAACCGATGTATTAATTGTTGAATCTCAACTAATACGTTGTTGAAATGTTAATATGTTAAATGTTAATATAATAATTCTGTATACCCTCCGTTCGCCAAATAAAGTGCTACCGAAAATTATATATATATATATAAAGCATACATAAGTAGATACATATAGATATATATAGGTAGGTATATATAGGCCTAGTTCTTCATATAACCGAGAGGTATATGTTTTTCCCCTGACATAACGAACAAGCCAGTTACTTCGTTGTTTAGCTGAACTGAGAAAATTTGATTTGCGAATTGGGATTAAGCCATAATCATTTTATTTATGTAAGTTTGTTCAAACAAACAAACAAACAAACAAATTAATTAACAAACAAACAGGCCGCAAGTATTTTATATGTATAAATGATGCCGATTTAATCTCAGTATGCTTTTCAGTACAGCTGCATTGTATTTCAGTATTTCAATTTTTTGTAAAAGTTTTGTGAAAACCTATAGACTTATTATGATTACATTGTGTTAAGATAAAGAATATATTAGCAAGCGTAAGGGTAATACTCGAAGAAAAATAAACATTTTGGTTGAGAGAGTGGTGAGCGGTTAAATTAAAGTGGGTGTTGCCGGTGCGTTTCAAGATAGTGAATTATTACAGGACATCTGCACTGTGAAATTTCCCTCTGCTGCTCAATTGATAGAACAGGAAGCTGTGACAAGCTACACACATGACAGCCCCACATTCTAGGCACAAACCTAACCTCGACGCTGCATTTCGAACCATTAATTACGTTCCTACAACCACAGGGTTAATCGTGTAACATTTTTTGAGGTGACGTTCTATCTTTGCAATTCCATGCATCCTACCAAGGCTTCAATTGACAAAATGTAGACGAACAAGCAAACAGAAGTATTTTACTATTCTAAAAAATGAACTTCAAAGACAATTTATAAAAAAAATAAATAAAATTGAATGTTCATTCGGACAGCTACTTAGCTCCAAAATTAGAAAAGCTGTCCGGACAATACATAGTAATCAAAATAATTTTGCTCGTTCGCAAAAACAAGTAGAAAAAAAACTACCCAAGTCTACACTAACCCTTTTAACACTAATTTAATACGCATTCGATATAAAAATCAAGAACATAATTAAAGGAGCATGTAAGCATTTAATTCGGTTAAAACAAACAACCAAACAAAGAAATGCAAATTTCATAATTAAATTAAACATAATGTTTTGTTAACGAAGTCCTGACGTGAGTGGATTGCTAGACCAGTACAATCAGCTATTAGGCAGGATGGTAACATTTTATACATTTATATAGGCCCATAAATAGACCACAACAGGGGCCTGTGAGCAGCGACTGCCATTCCCCTGTCGGAGCGGCGGCAGGCCTATGAAATGGAACACTAGTGTTAGGCGTTGGATGCGGTGTATGATAAGAGTTTCGCATCGCAAAAGGTTGATTCCTAAGAAGCCCTCATCTACAAAAACTTGATGTGAGATTAAAACCCCGATGTAGCCACAAATTAGGATCTGAACTTTAAATTAGCCGGAGATTGTGTTGCAAAATAATAAAAACAATTAAATGTTTCTAATTGGATTCCATGATTTAAGCAAAATAACAGTAAAATGTCCATTAGCTTAACAACATGCATGTAAATACTGCCACCTTATTCTTAATTTTACCTATAAATCCTTTTAATATTTAAATTATACTCATGAATATAATACGATTTATATGGAATAATGGTTCGAGTTGCTGTCCCAGTAAACAATTCAAATTAGCAACGTCTCCTTTCACCTTAATACTATTTTGGCCTTTGGGTGTTTATGGGCATGTAAAATAAACCCTATTAAAGTACTAACGGTGATTTCTGTTTTTATATGTCGGGATCACTTTATTACATGCGGACTGTGCATTAATAACGTGCTGGCTGTGAATAGTACCTATTACGTACTAAGACGCGTAAAAGCTTTGAAGACAGCAGCAGACGCGGGAACCGACCCAGAACACTCAATTCTGCGAAATTTACAAAACTATGTAAAACTTTCATCTACTCTGCAATTAACAAAAAGCAGCAATAATGTTTTTCTGAGCTTCATTGACCGATAACAAACTTAAGCTGAAATGTTATTCAAGGTCACCGAACTGGGAAACACAGCAGTACAGGCAGTGATTTATTATAAGCGCGCATCCACTATTGTTTCCAGGGGCTTATCACTTTATGATAAAAAATTAAGCGTATTAAACACATAAACGTTTACAGAATTGTATGACAGTTTTAAGAACTTGGTCTTGGCGTTTAAGTGTTTTCCGGTTATTAACATTTAAAGGTCTATTTGATCTAGTGAGCTCTACTCAGAGCAAAATAGTGTTTAATGTACAATCCTATAGAATGAAAAGACGGTCACCATCAAATTCGCACTGTCAACAGTGCTTATATGTACCATTATGTCAGCAAGCTTTCAGGACTCTGTCTATGGGATGGATTTGGCTTTATCTACAGTGCACGAAGCATGATTCATTGTCCAGCAGGTGAAAAGAGAAAAAAAATCTAGTGACACTATATCATGAACTTATACATAGGCTTGGCGAAACAAGAGAAGAATCCAGCATCTCAGAGGAAGTACGTGACAACGATAATAAAACTGTCTTCCTTAAATAAACATAAAGCCACACGCGATAAAAGTCAATCTTCCGTAAAATCAAATTAAGTCATTATCTGACTGATTGTATCTTTAATTGAAAACAGAAGTGACAGTAAATTTCTGTGATATATCAGGATCAATCAATATTGCCCTACAATCCAGTCTCAAGAAATGATTTATAATGTCAAACCTATATAGGTAACCACATTATTCTCTCTAAAACCACTGGTGGATGAAATTAAGAGTAAGTGGATTTAATAAAAAACAAGATGGTAAGGTTATTGATTACAACAGATGGGCCTAAAACAAATTGATGTTTTAAAAGCACACAGCAAAGAGAATACAAGTTATTTTCTTCCCCAGTTCATATGAACACCCTAAAACAAACTGAAATACATTTTTATTTCGATAAACTTTGCAGTTACAAAACAGTTGAACATTAAACACTGCTTCATTTAAAACCATTGAAACAAGCCTTCTAAGATACTGAACACATTTATGTAATGCATTGTGTTAATTTCCAGTGGTTTATGTAAACAAAGCAAACAAGACCACACAACAGCATTATGTCCACAAAAACAAGCCCATTCACAACAAAAATGTATTCATGTGAATATTTATGGAAAACTAAAGTGAGTGAAGTTGCTTCTCAGCCCTGAACTGTATGCTGTCTGGGGTCGTCCTTCAATGACAATGCAAGAAGGAGAATATTGTACGGCAAGATGTTAGCAAGCATATTTAACTGAATTACACTGCCAGAAAGTAGCCTGCCTTTTCACAAGTGAGGTGACCCTACTAAATCTGGCATGGTGAGCACAGAAAACTTTCTAAAATACAACTTAGGATAAATAGCCAATTACTCACTTTTCCATTATGGCCAACTTAGTTCATAATAAGAAGCTAACTTATTAATTCTATCAGATGATAAGATATAAAAATAGGGCATATTGAAGCAAAGTATGGTGTATTTATACAGTAAGAATAGCAAAAATGCTTTTGGCAACAATTTATAGGAGGAGAAAATAAACTGCAATAAAAGGTACAACATAAAACAAACATCGTAGTAATGTACTTCTGAAAAGTGTTAAGAATTCTAATCCATAACAGGAAAATAGTCAGTGTGTGAACATGAACTTCAACTTAAAAACACCTGAAAAAGCCACTGTTAATAAAAGTGATGCAATTATAAACAAACATCAGCAGGGTATATAGTGTGTCATATACACATCAAAATATTGCTTGTGACAATAGTACTGAAAGTCTGAATACATTTCAAATCAGCACTGGCAACTGATGAGTCTTTTAGCGGCCATGAATGCTTAGGGAAAAAACGTTTTTTAGCCAACAGAAATGTTACAAATAAGCATTAAAATACCACTGATATATAGTGGGTCAATTAAATAAGCTGCTTTAGGAAAAACCATTATCAGCAGTAGTATTTTAAACTACACGTTGGAAATTTTTATACAGCTGGTTCAAAACACTCAAATTATGTTCTTTCCCAAGCATAAAAAGGGTTTAATTAGATTAAGGAAATGGAAACAAAAGTACAACAATGAAACCAAAAAAGTGAGAAAGCTCTTAAAGGAAGTGCTATACTCAGCAACTGCAGGTTGTATTTTTGATCAGGTATTCATGAAGAGTCTTCTCTCTTCCCTTGGCGCTTCATTCACCAGTGTCTGCGGCAAAGGCTCCCGACTCAGAATTGCTGTTGCACTCCTGCTTGGCCTCAGAAGTCACCAGGGAATTGCTAGAGAGGCAGGCCGGCCCAGAGTCATTGCTGGTGCCGTGGGGAAACACTGCAGTAACACAGGACATCAACACAGCCACAGTCAGCGAACACACACTGCTTCCAGCAGGTAATGATGGCTCACAAGGATAACCCACGCAACCTAGATACCACAACATCTCTTAGACCTCAAACCTTTGATAAAAAAGACAAAAACAATCTGTATGGAAACCTTACTTATATTTTTATAAGCAATACTGAAATCAGTGCGGTTAAGAAGAAAAGGAATAAGTATTTAAGCTTTAAAATTTGTAAATACTGACAAATTACAGACACAAATGCATGTGGGTATATATATATTTCAGTGTGTGCATGTTATGTATGCATAGTATTTGAATAAAATCTTTTGGGCACCAAGATAAAAGAAAAAAATGTAACAAACATAATACTATGACAAAATAACATTTAAATATACTGAACTCATTCTTGAGAATAGGAATAAAATCTTATTTTAGGGGGATTTTTATTTTTACTCTTCAGTTATGCTGGGAAAATATATTTTAAAGGATCAAAGTCACGGTTCTTAACCTTGTAATGGGCCTAGCTCCCAGTGATTTCATTTCATCTTAAACAGCATTTTTGCAGCAGTGGGTTGGAGTTGTCAGTTACACTAAAAATCATAAAAATTTAATTTAAAACACATATATAATACAAATAACTCACAGTACACTGTAATCTCAGATAAGTTGATTCTACTTAAAAATTTTGAGGCAACTGAACAATGAACAATGGAAAAAAATGTTTTTTAAGTTAAATCAACTTATGTGATAAAATAACTGTACATAAAAAGTGAAAGTCACTTAAAGTCAAGTTGTTTGTACTTAAAATGTACTGTGAAACTGATTATATTTGATCATTATCTTAAGTTACTTTACCATAATTTAGCCTCTGATGATACTCTATGCACACTATTTACATTGTACGGATGTCTGTTGAGGACATGCATCAACTTTTTTTTTCTTTTCGTTATCTCGAGATTACGACTTATTTTTCTTGTGATCTCGGCATAACCAAAGTCATTTTCTCGAGATCACAACTTATTTCTCCATAGTAACCAGACGTTGTTTGAAAGATGTTGGCTTACCAGGCAAATGGTAAGAGATATACAGGTAACCCTGGATTCTGCTGGAGTGCAGGAGAGGAGGGGAAGAAGAGATGACATTACATTGTAAAGCATCATTAAGTATGAGAAAGGCGGTATATTAATAAAAATATTATTATTATTATTATTATTATTATTATGGCATATGGATTCTTACAATAAATTGAAGCCCAACCACTGTTAACGGATGCATTGATGGATTTTCGAAGCACATTATCTGGATGCAACCTTACCTCACCTACAATTATCGACATGTAATTGCCTGGTTTATTATTTCGAATTTTGCCAAATTCGTTCACGTGAACAGGTGATATAGACTAATAATGTGCCTCGAGAATCAATAAATGCATCCGTTAATAGCATCGACAGACATACTGTTATTTCCTCTTGGGACAGGCCAGGATAAAATATATAGACACTAATATATACAGCAAACTGGTGAAATTTGCAGATGACACCAAGGTGGGTGGTGTAGCAGATACTGAA
>JAODKN010000114.1:12768265-12786921 GCA_026774425.1 Petrocephalus zakoni
TTGTTAAAAGTTATATGTGGTGGCTGTGCTGAGTGAACAGCAAAATGGAAGCGACTTCACGAGACGAATGATGAGCATATAGACAACAGAGAGAGAATTCAATTCAGCGCTTTTATTTACAACATGTGCTTATTAATGGCTGTATATTATTTAATTCAGGCAAAGTTATGTCTTTATTGTGATAGGACTTGACAGATTATCTTACGTGAGTTCTTCTTTATTTCTTAGAGCCAAGCTGCATAAACTACATATCAGTCATTTATGTAACTGATTATCTAATCTGTGCATTAATAGCCGTTATGTTAAATAAAGTTTACTAAATATAGCAAAGCAAGTATACTTTACCTGTGCACGCAGTTGTTGTTTCCCCTCAGACGCCATGCTGCACATAATTGAGATCACTGCGAGATATTACACGAGAGGCTGCCATAAACACACTTGGTGTCCTCCAAAGCAGCACTGTACATTTACTATATGCATTTACGAGTTCAAAAGTGCAATGGGGAAAGTCACAATACAGAAGGGTCGACTGTATATACACGGACAGTAAATCTCTGAAAACCAATTATATATTTGCAATTTTTAGAATTTTTTTCATTTTTTTGAATACAAAAACTCAAGGTGGAAAAATGTAAACACCCCATGGATAGTATGTTTGGTTTTTAAATCAAATGCTTAACAAAGCAACCCCCCAACACAAGTTGCTTAATTGTAGGGTCTTCTATCTAGACCCTACACTACGTACTGGTAACAACAACCTGAAATACACATAATTCTCACCTAATTTGCATTAAAATGCTACCAATCTCCATGTTTTACCTTTTATGTATTTCATAGGTCAATTTATTTACAGATCATCAAATAATGTTATTTAAGTGAGGCTGGAGATTTATGCCAGCCATTGGAAGGTTGCTGGTTTGACTGAATGCCAGGGGCGATTCTACTCTGTTGGACTGCTGAGCAAGGCCCTTAACCTGCAATTGCTTTGTCCTGGGCATGTTGTTAACCTACATCCAGCCCTGCAGGCAGGTCCTCCAACAAAAATTTTTGGCACTTCAGCCACCAGGAAAAACTTCACGCTATACATCTACATCTGAACAGTGTGGTGCCGAGGCATCACCCACTGCATGGTTGCACTCAGATTGTCATCCCTGAGGTGGTGGTGTGCTGCAATGCGCTGTCTCAGTGTATGCACATTTCCTGTCTCTCTCAACAAACAACAAAATAATTTCAACAAATCGATTGTCATACGAAGAAACTGAAAATATGAAAATTTACAAGCACCACATTTTTTCCCATGAGAAATGTTCATAGACTGTATTTGCTTCAGTATTCTCTATTTCTCCTCAAAGGTGGGTCGCATGCATCAGGGCAGCTAATAGCTATGTTGCCTGGGGTTTTTACTTCCAGTCACCCTGGGCAAGGAGGTCAGACAAAGCCAGCCACCTACATTGGGCAGCAGGGATACAGAAATGCAGTGGATTGCATTGGTGATGAGAGCAATGACACAATGTCTATTGGCATGGAAGAAGGAGACTACTGTAGCTTATCAAGCTAAACCTTATGGATGGATATGACACAAAGATCCTAGCCTTCTGGACGTCCAACTGCCAATATTACCATGCTGGAAAAGTACATCTGAAGATACAAAGAAAGGATCACAAGATAACAAAGACATTGCATAGAGCAGACTGTGGTAGAGACTGTGAATTTATGGTCAAGTCAAGTAGAAAAGGAACAAGGCCATCCAGATTCTAAATAATAATCTGAGATGGTGGACCACACTGAAAGAATCACAGGAACTGCAGAGAGATTTTACAGAGTCTAAAATTTGGTCAGTGGGAACAATCAAAGTGTCAAATAAATTAAGACCCCATCCAAGCTAACTGAATGCAAAGCCAGTTCATAGCAGGGCACATACACACAGACACACACACACAAGCGGAAAGGCAAACGCAGAACACTGGAGTTGTGTGGCAACAGTGATACCCATACCACCCTAATTTTAAGGAATTTTTATCTGATTTCAGAGTTCGATAAACGGATCCCAAACACTTGACTGATTGGCTGAACTGTTTGATATTGGAAATTGTACGATTTCTTTCAGTTTAATAGAGAAAACTGAAGGGATTTAGTCAAATAAACAGTTGATAATTTGATCATTTTTGTCTCAAACGGTTTACATAAGTACGAGATGCATAAAGAGCTAACCACTGCTAGTCACCTGTCCCCCTTGGCGTCTACTATTGATGCAATTAGGAAGCAACAGATTTAAGTCACTTACCCCCCCATTAATTCCCTGATTGGTTTCTGCCTCAGGATTCAGCCAGCTTGCAGTTTGTCACTGCTTCAAAATGGGAGCGATCGTTAAAACTAATGCATGTGCAACTAAATGTGTGATCATTCCACCACACTCCTTGTACGGCAATAACCTCTAGGTCTTCAAGTAAGTCGCTGCTTGTTAATTTGCGCTGTACTCATCATGGCGGAATCATGGATGCAATTAATGGGGTGAACAGGAAGACATGTACCTGTGAAGAGTTTTCTCTAGATTTAGAGGACACTGCACAGCAGACTGAGTAGAACTCAGCACCCTTTGTGGTTGATTGTCTTATCATACACTGCAATATCAATGGATAAAATGAGGTGCTCCTTGAAGTCAAGAATACCATCAATACAACAAGTTAAAATGGATTCAGACACTTATAACCAAAATAAGCCGATATCAGATGTTAAGTCACTAACAGTCTCAAATTTATGCATATTGGCATTTCTGTATTATGGTTCTACATAATATACATAGTATACATAATATATTACATATATAACACACACAAGCTCAGCATTCACACAAATGTACATGGCACAGGATAGTCTTTTCCGTAGAATGAAATTCCAGTAATATTAAAAGGAAAAAAAATGGATTAAACATTTTAACACGATTTTGGCAAAATTAAACTCAGCAATGCCAATGACACACAAAGCAGATTTAAAAACATGATCCGACAAGAAGCAGATTATTCAATGCTGTAGGTACTGCAGGTAACAGAGCTGTTGGTACTGGTACTAATTTTCACAAAGTATATTTTAAAGGAAGCGTTTGTTTCCATATTTATGCTTCATTAACCTACTTTAACTGAGATATGCTAAAATATAAATAAATGTAAGGCAAAACATTTTTTGAAAAAACATCTCCGTGAAAGCACTACGTCTGTGTTTTGTATTGGGGGGGAGGGGGGCAGAAGGCAGAGGGGGTTTCTGCCATTAGCGCCCGTAGGCCGGCCGACTGGAGACAGCCCCTGAGAGCAGAGGTTCACCGAAACAATGGCCTGATGATGGTCTGCTTTATCATTAGGGCAGTGGAGAGGCTTAATGATGTGGAAAACTGTCAAACAGCAGGGGATGGTCCTTCAGATGGTCACAGATGCTTCTGAGTCAATACCACTGGCAGAAAGTGATGCACCCCCAGTATTAAAAGGGATTAACACAGTCACAGTTACACATCCCTCCAAGTAGGATGGAAGTCCATGCAAAAGGGTCATGTCTTCCCAAAGACCAACAGTGTAACAAAAGAGTACTCTAACCCCAATGATTGTAACTGAGCGGACTTTAGCTCGATTCTGTGTCTGCGTCTGTTTTGACAGGATTTGGTCCTGCAGGAATGGGTTGCTTAAATTCCCATTATCACTCCTTTAAGAAATGTACCCACTGGTCTGTGATCACTGACAGGGGTAATTGCAGTGGGGTCAGAGGCTAATTAAAACATAATGACCTCTCACCCTGCACTGTTAACTAATCTGTCCGGAATGAACATGTCATTGGGAAGTGTCGCATGCCACTGTTAAATCACTATATCTAGTAATAATCCCATCAACCCTCAATGCTCGCTGAACCCCAGATGATCACTGCTCAAGGTTTAGGTCTTCCATCTGATCTGTCGAAACATCCTAGAGATTAACTTGCAATCGATGATCACAAGGAATTATTTACGGTAAGGAAATAGGCATAAACAAGCCAGATATACCAATTCAGGAGTTTAGCGATGCTGCAAACAAAAACAACATTTGCAGTGCAATCACAAATATTACACGGCAAGATGGAGCTTGTGCCTCACAGCAAATGAAGCCATGTGACTTTGATCATTTGTAGATGGGGAGATAAAACAAAGGCAATTCACTGTCTGTTTGCTCTTTCCATAGCCTAAGGCAAGTGCTAATGGATATGCTGTACATCACATTAAATAAGTACTCGAGTGTGTAGTAGGCAATTAAAGCCATGTTTCAGCAATCCATAGCAGTGTAGCAGGGGGCTTATTATTTATCATGAGGATTGTGAGAGGTCGACCTGGACATGTTTGCCTGAGGCTGCAAAGACATCCTAAGCATTATTACACAATAGGCAATGACTGGTTTTGGTGGCTGAGAACAAGTAGCAGAAAAGACAGCCTATTCCCCACACTATGGACACCATCGCTGGGAGATGCCCCTCATTTTCCAATGGTGCGACTCATGATATTTCAACTTTTATGTAATAGCGATTCAGTACTAATCAAACTTTGTATTTTGATCTGTATGATACCACCGGGCGAAAGCAGCATCCACCCAGCCATGCTGGGTCTTTGTAGTGTCCCTACAGTCTTTGTAGTGATCGCAACCATAAACATCTCAGAAAGAGCTTAAAACGGTGTTCTTCCATGTTTAGTAAAATATTATAATTGGGTGACAGTAGTTATTCATATCATATCATATTCATATTTTACTTTTGTTTTTTGAATTTTCAGCTTACGATGGCTTCATTGGAACGCATCAGCATTGTGAGTTGAGGAACATCTGCATATGGAAGATAGCTAAAGATAACAGCTATATAAATTAAATAAATAATATATTTCATAATAAATATAAAATAAATCATCTCACTACTGACATGCCAAGCTAACACAGAAAGTTTACTGAAGGAACACCATACTGTCCCATGTCAGTAAAAAAAAAACTTTCTCCCAACAAAGGAAGCAAAACTAACAATGGGCAAAAGCCGCTGCCTCATATAACACTGAAATTTCTACATAACTCAACAAGGGCACCTCATCCAGGGTGCCAGGGCCTCAATCGGCGGCGTGTGGCGCGCAGGGCGGCGGGTGAAATATGGCCGCGTCAGCCGCCTCGGGGGATTTACAGCGGCCCGCTGCCGACGAGCGTCCCGCAGTAAACACGGCGCAGGGGCGTATTTCACAGAGAGCTGGTTTTTATGAAGAACACTTCAAGCCTCCGCCATTCTGCCGGCGTGACGGATGGGGAAAGACGCGTGACGAGCTCCATCATTGTTTATAAATCCTAACTGTTCCCGCTCACTAACTCAAGAGGCAATTTTCGGCAGGGCCGCAGAAGGACGGCCCCGCACTCCTGAAGGTTATTTCGCCCCCGTATTTGGTCAGGGGATGGATATGACGTTCTTGTGGACCTCGCTGAAGCTGTTTCTGTCAAGGCCGCCATCTCTAACCAGTTTCACAGGAGGGGTCAGTGTTTCCCAACTCCAAGGATAACCAAACGGTTTCCCCCCCAAGAAAGTATCTTTATATAAATGCAAAGGATTGGTTGAATCGAATCATATACCTCAATGTGTTTTACCTTTCAGCTCTTCATGTCACATTTTAATTAACTATTGGCTTTGTGGAAAATTTACTGTCTCATAGTGAAACAATGAAGAGAGTCCCTGATCCACAGCTAAGAATTATTTACAATTAGTTTTTTATTAATAGTCTTTTTTCTTTGACTTAGAGGTGATGTATTTTTATGACAAAATAATCAGTACATAATGCGTAAATCTTAGAGTGCCATTTTTCCCACTTTTATCTACATGTCTCAGAGGATTAATGGCTATCAATAACCTGATATTCCCGAAAACTCTCTCCTTTGTGCAAAGCCATAACTGCTTAGGCAGGTATTTTCTCTACCTTCCCTGAATTTTCGGCTCCACCTCTTCCAAAGTTGAAACACCCAGTTTCTTAGCATCAATCTGTTCTCCTCTTCAAGCAGGCTAGATTTGCTTTACGATTGTTGGACTTTCACATATCTCTAAAGGATGTGTGCCCTTGTCTGTATGCTGAAAGGGACCACATATCCCGGCCCGAGCCTAATAGTGTCTGTGCCGCGACTCTCGACAGCGTGACACAGCGAGTACAGTAAAGAAAGCAAATGTAAAACCCAGCAAGACAATCAATACAGCGCTTCTAATGTAATTTTAACTAAACCATAAAGAAAAGAATTTTTAATTAAATCCTCAAGACTAAAAGATCAATAAAACATGCAGGTTCATCTGCACACAGATGGAATCTTCCCCTGGTAGCTTTCGCCTATTCTCCCAGTGCCTTAAACAAAATCACAAAAATGGGAAGTCTGATGGTGGTACATAACACATGATCTACAAGAGGAAGATCAACAAGAAGTCATCAATCCCAGTACACAACCATACGCCGACGACGGCCAGCGAAATGGAGCGAACGTCATTCCCAGGATGTACTTCCATGCATACAGCTATATGGAACATTGCTCAGAACCACAGATAATCTACCATATTTGTTCAGAAGTACCAAAGCAGTTGATCTAACACAGCAGGGGTAGCTAATCTGTGCCAGTGACGGGCTGTGCAGTCACACAAGGTCACTGCTCACCCTACAACCACCATATATGTGTGTCAGCGTGCATTTGGACCATGAATCACTCAAACCGAGTTTTGGAGAGACACATCTGTACGTCTTCATGCCATTTCTGTCTGACATGCCTGTCTTTCTGGAATACGATACCCTGTGTACTGTAATGTAATGTACTGTAAATGGGTAGGAAGGAAATACTAAATATAAATCTTCGGTGCATCCGTACATGTAGGTGGACATCATGTAAAAGGACACTGACATACGCACATCGAAAATCGACATCTAAAGAAAATTAAATGACAAGATATTAGCTCCATGTCTGATTTGTAAACTGACTTTTCTTCACCTCTAAGAATCTAGATGTTTACACATGATGTTAAAAATGGCTAGACCAGGCCACGCTTGCTAACTGGTTAACACATCCCACCAGCTAGAGCAACCTACTACAGCTGAACCACAGCACAAATAATATCAGAGAAAAAAATATAGTAAAATGCAACCATTTTACCTAAAAGTGGCAAACAGCTCCATCTATATGAAAACACTTCATCCACACCACCCTGCTAAGAAAACAAACTAGTGCAAATTAATAAGCAAGGAAAACTGCCTACTGTACATAAATCGGCAGGTGGACTACTGAGCTACCGGAGGCTGAATTCTGAGAATCCTACAGAGTCAGGTTCTTGCAAGTGACCCACCTGATTTAGATAAACAGCCAAGATGACCACCGATGAGGTTCAGTAAAATGAAAACTATTCATTCATTCTTACACTATTAAATTGTCAAAAATAAATCTGTTAGCAACTATCAATTAAAATGACTGCGTTTGCAGACAGGAAGCCCGAACAGTTCCGGTCTGCTTCAACTACCGCAACTCAAAAGGTTTCCTGCAATGAAGAATATCTTTTCCAGCATATCCATGTGAATTCATATCCAGTAAACTTAACCACATGACACTTTAATCATATGAGATATAATAACTCCCATAAGGTTGTACAGGATAAGTGACTGGAAGACCAATGGATGAATATATTGACTGCGAGACTGCTGCTGTATGTAAAAAGTATGTTTTCCAAGTAACAGGCCAAACAGCTAGCAGCACTACTCATAAAAAGAACAGTGGAGCATGAAGAGTATCGCAAAGCGCAGCTACGTCAATGTGTCTGTTTCAGCAAATGGACAGCGAGGAATCACATTTAGCTAAAAAAGTATAAAACTCTCAGTAATGTAGTAGTACATCATTTTATTAAATTTTGGCTAATAAAAAGTTTTACCAGGCTTATCAGGATGGGCAGTAAAAACAGATTATTAATCAATTCATCCGTTTAATATCTTAATTCTGTTCTTGGCGACCAGCAGCAAACACAAGAAGAAGTCGAGCTGAAGATTGCAGATTATGTTAAGACTGACATTTTAATTAAATAACATTTTAATTAACTACAAATTAAATTAACATTTAGCCATGTTTATGTTTCACATAAAAATCACAGTTTTAGCAGGTTTTTCTTGACTAAATATTATGGTTAACCTAATCTGGAACTTCTGCAAGTCCTCCAATAAAGCTCAGTGTACCGCTTTGTTTTAAGTGACCTTAGTCACTTGATAAATCAAGTTTTTAGTCTGACAGTCTACCAAAAATATCATTTTTGTATAGAAATCAGTATAGCCTGTGTAGTTGTTTTTGTACTAATTTGGCTTTAGTTAAACTAATTATTGTACTTTATTTATGCAGCAGGACACCCACAGCAAACTGGTGCTCTTAAAAACAAATCTTGTATTGGCTTGTGGGCTTCAGGTAGATTAGCTGGTCACAAATGGGACCACCCAGTCCACAAGTGTTTTCCTTTCCTGTAATGGTGCATGACTGGCCCATCTTGACTTGGGGAAAGGGACCCACATAGGGAGACAACAGCTATTGTCAAGGGAACCGCATAAACAAGCATCAGCAGGTGAAAGGACCCATGACTTCTCTCCCACCCATCAAGGGTGCTCATGTCTCCTAGGCAGTTTGAATATCAATATAAAAATGTCAAAATGTTTGAATTCCTCTGTCCTATTAAAGCCCCACAACCCTGTCCAGGACGAGAGATTAGAAGACGGGCAGGCCTCCTGTTAAAACCAAGCAGCAGAGTAGTCGCATGGACCTCTGTAAAATAGTTAAATCAATAACAAATTACTCACTAGAACTTTACTTCCAAATGAGAAGTGTTAATGAAAAGGGAAAAAAAATGTCCTACTCTCTGGTTTTGTAGCACTGCACACATAGTGTGGATTTCCCACACTCTCAGCGGAAACGTAATGGAACGTTCCAGGTGAGCGAGTGATTGGGGGGCAGCTCGATACTCACTGGCTGTCTCCTCCAGGGTGAAGATGGGGGGCACGCAGGCGGGCGCGGGCAGGCCCTGGCTCAGGTAGGAGGTGGTCGAGTAGTAGGAGTGCATGCGGTACGGCGGGGACACGCTGTGGCCGGGCAGGCGGCCCTCACCAGCGGGCACCTACAGGGAAGCAGAAACCCCAGCATGAAAACCTACTGCATGAAACGGCAAGGCTGCTACAAGGCGGCATCCCACTCACTCCAGCAATCCCGCCATCATTACCCTCCTCTTCCCGTTTCTGTGCCACTTAGCGGAGCGTATATCCCACTGGAACAGCTTCAACACTACATGCATGGATTAATTATGGTGACTGCAAAAACCATTACATAAAAATTTAATTAGCCACAAGGTCCTAAAATAAGCCTGGAAAGCAGAAGAACATGCACATATGGAATTGGCTACTATTGCTGTTGTTACACACTGTGAACAAAATGTAAAATTTACTGGAAGCACAAACAAATACTCATCATGGCTTTACCAGAAGTATGGAGTAAGACTTAAAGTTATAAGCAAGTCACTGTCATGGCTACACATTTTTTTGACTAAAGATGTGGTCAGAACAAAAACAAAATCCTAAAGTTTTAGGTAACTGCCTGATTGGGTAGACTCCCAAGGAGTAGCTAATTCAGAAATAAACAGCATAACACAATATTGGCAAGTTGTATTCAATCTCTGCAGAGCCTTGAAAATAACTCATTTGTTCTGCTGTGGGTGGCTGATAGGGTTTTCAATTTTGTTTTTATAGAATTTGATTTCTGTCAGCCAGTAATATGTCACCATTTATAGTACACACCATCAATTTCCTACCTGACAGCTTAATAAATGGTTATTTAAACATTACTGACTACTAGCATCACTCATGGGCAATATAGTAGAAACCAAAGTGGACTTTAAATATTTTCAAGTAATAAAAGCTACCAACAGATTAGGACCAAATATTAACAAAATAAAGTTAAAAAGAAAACTTTGGAGAAATGTCTCCAACTGACCAATATACTGAAACCTCATTATGACCACAGAAATTGTATGACTTTTTGTCAAACTGCATTCACACACCTTGCGAATAATTTGCTCGGCTTCTGCTGAGAGACTATCCTAACATCTCCCTGATTGTCAAATTCAATCTTCCTGATCAGTACATACCATCATTATTAATGTGCCGCTTTGCTTTACCTACCCCAAAGGCTCTTATCTGGCACCATCGGATGTCTGGATTATGTACAGCGCCCTTATATTTTCATTCTCTACCTGCATTGCAGCAGAGACCTCTTCGTGTACTGGGAGGTAGGAGATACAAGAGTAGATAAAGCGTTTTTACCAGGATACTTGGTCCCTATGCCTGATTCCCAGTCCCACTGTGCCCACAAATACCCAGGACATGGCGTGCTTCATGTTTCCTTTGCCAGGCAGGATGTTTCATGCACAGGGGCCTCAATTTCACAGCATTATCTGGTTCAGTCTTTGAACTTTTTAGCTGCCCTGAAGGGGATCCTGGTTTCTTGTGGAAACAGAACGATCTTTGTTTTATTTTTTTTCCACAAGTGCGCTTCGCTACAAGTTTGGGCAAAATGAAAATTATGGTGGAGCATTAAGCTATAACTTACAGCAGGATTTCATTAATCTTACAACATTTAAAAATGGTCTTTATCCAGACATCACTGGCATGACAATAGGCTTTTCATTGATATGTGACAGATCAATAACATAATAAATCACATCCTTTGAAAAATGCCTAAGAGAGCACAAACACCAGCTCTATCTAGTATAGTTCAGCAGTTGGGCTCATTTTTATTGCCATAATGCTGCAACTAAGCGAAAGATTCTGTGAAAAAGCGAAGTTCTGATGATGGTCATGCATACTGTATTTAAATTATATAATAATATAAATTATATAAACTATAAATCTATATGGCAAACAAGCAGTCTAACAAATGCACTCTTCAAACAGGCCTCCTAGTTTTGATCTTGCAAAGACTCCATCCTCTCAGGAAATAGATTTTCCTTTAATGGAATTTTTAGTTTTTTTTGCAATCTCTTCATGAGGATGTTGGACTATTTCATTAGTCAATTAATAGGATAAAGCTCACACAATAGTTTGATATAAATGTGAGTTGCTATGCAAACGTGTTAATGTAATGTATGCAATAACACTGCATTATATAATAACTTGCAATAATGCAATGTAAAATGTAATAAATTGTCACTTCATTATGTACAAACTCCCGCATTTTGTAATAATCTGCCGCAATATGTAATAAGTAATATGTTATTACAAAATGCAGCAAATTATAACAACTGTGAGAGGTCTTAAATAGTGAAGTGAAAATTGTAAGAACCACTGCATTTTGGGGCTGCCTACAAACTCTTCTGTAACCTTTTGTTTATTTGTTTTTAATCATGTTTCTATAATTTGGCTCCCAACATCTAATTGATTGTGGGAGCGGTAGCTGACAAGCCCTCTTTTATTCCACCTACAGCAGCCCTGCTGTCAGCTGTCTATAGTTACAAAGTGCCCAAGATGTCAGAATGAAAAAGCAAGAAACAACAGACAATACTGTTGCACAGTGCAATACTATTATTGTTATATGATATAAAACGGCTCTATAGACAAAAGCTTGACTTGAAGGTGAGATTGAAATATTTACTATGAACTACTCAATCTATGTCTTGTCGAAGATTTTGAAAATCACACTGTTTGAACAGAAATTGTCTATATACAAATGATTTCATTGCTAAGATTGAACAACACACCAAAGTATTTTCACATAATATAGCAACTTAGCAACTGATCATCATCTTCACACAGACGTGCAGCGATACTTCTCTTTAAAGCCAAAGTTTGTTCTACTTGGTCATAAATCCCATTTGTCACTGCCTCAGTGGTGCACTCAAACTCACAATATCAATCTCCCCGGCACACACCATGTAATGTGCTCCTATAAGCGTTATGATACGATAAAACACTCACATTGGCTTTCCGAATAAATATACATTTACATTTAAAAGGTATCACACATGAGCTCCCTGACAAAACAAGACCTTCTTAACATCAATCAAGATAATGAATTTGCAATAAATTAAGTATCCCCATATTACAAGTATCCCAAGTGCAGAATTTTTAACTAGCTACCCTTACATATAATCAACCTCTATATGGACAAAATACAAGCATCATAATGTGGAAAGTATCACTAAATATGAGTAAATACAGGATTCAGGCAGAAAGAGACAGTCAGTATTTACACACGGGAGGAAGGTAATTATTCATATTCAGAGTATGACAGGTTGCAAAAATACAAAGATCATCATTATGATTATACATCTGCTAATGAAATAGCTGCAACATGTGTAGACCTTCGTTTGGGAAGGGTGGTCGCGACTCCAGTCATGTGTGTTATCGCTGGGAGGAAACACCTCTTCACATGTGGCCAAGAGAACTGCACTTAAATCATATAATGAAGAAATGTTAATGGGAAAATAGTGGGGTAATTAATGAAGAAATGTAATTGTTTTTTGGCCACGTTTGGTGTTTAGGACAGAGAGGCAGTGGCTGAGCAGGTTAGGACGCTGTGCCTGGGACCAGGAGGTCATGGGTCCATATCCCAGGGTGGGCAGAGTGATGTCACTGCTGGGCCCTTCAGTTGTTCCAGTGACATTAAGATTTTGTAAAAAAAAAAACGCTGCTTTGACTAAAAGCATCTGCTAGATAAATAACAACAGGAAGAGACAGAGGAGCTCTTTAGGGACCCTGTAGTGACTTTGGCCTACAGTGAACAGGGGAGAAGCACTAATATAGGCTAATAGCCCCTGCAGGATAAGGGTAAGGAACTCCCTGTGGCAGAATTAGTTGCAGTTCCGGCCAGGGGGAATGGGGAAATGTAAACATGGCGTAGATGGGTAGTACAGCATGACGGCAGCGCGGCTTCCCGCTGTGCTCGGCCACTCAGTCGGAACGACGGTAGAACCGCTATCGCGGGTGCACTGGAGCTGCTGGAGGGGAGGTGGAAGCCAACACAAATACAGGCAGGCAGTGCACTGACAGCAACCACCATCAACAAGCCGCCCGTGCACTCGGCTGATCGGCACTTCAGCACATTAGCCCAGCATCGACCCGTGTTTGCGTGCGTGTGTATGTGTGTGCGCACGTATGTGACCGACCGCTGTTAACAATGTGTGTGGGGTTTGCCTTTTGCATGCACCAGCTTGTACATCGGACACTAAGCCTTTCCGGGTTCCAGTCATCGTCTCCCCTTATTTCTGAGTAATGCTGCAAGGACTTGAGGTACGTAGAGGGGAACTATTTCCAGCATTAAGGAGAGTGACCTTTATCCTGCACCAGCGTATCCAGCAGCCCGTATTTTAACAGCAGA
Organism: Petrocephalus zakoni; assembly: GCA_026774425.1. NCBI lineage: Eukaryota > Metazoa > Chordata > Actinopteri > Osteoglossiformes > Mormyridae > Petrocephalus > Petrocephalus zakoni. The sequence continues at coordinate 12,781,660 of JAODKN010000114.1, forward strand.
CAGATGTCAGGCTCTTTCTCTCATCCGGGACAGTAGATGGGACAACAAACTGCATACGAGAGGGAAAGACTTAAGCCATAAATAAAGTTTTGAGTCATTTAACTTGTTTGGACCCATTTATTTTTAATTACCACCTACCCCTGTGGGCTGCTTTTGGAAACCTCTATAAAGATTCATGGCCCTAGTTACAAGACAGCCCCTTTTACACTGTACAGCCACGGCAGTACGGTGTGCTGCTCTGTTTGAGAGGCTTGTGCATAATGTCATTAAATGTAATTTCTCCCCTCAGGACAGATTGTTTGCAAGATAAGAATCATCCATTGTTTTCTCAGATAACGACACGTGTAATAATGGGACTTGTCTGTGCCTCTTCATTGTAATACCTGCAGCCGCCAGGACGATGAAGTCCAGGAAAGAGCGGTAGCACTAAAGCAATCAAAAGGCAGTTTTATGTGCTTGCATAGAACATTGAATTCCTGCATGACAGCCATTCAGGCTCAGAATCAATAAAGACAAACAGCTGATCTAGGTACCTGGTACTGCTGGTAGTTGTATAGATTGCTGTAGTAAGTTGGGTAGCGGGAGGGCTGATAGAAGTTGTAGTATGGGGTGTCTACCACAAGGTCAGATGTACCATCAGAGTGCCCCCTGCTGGTGGATGTAGGGCTGGACACCAGAGTAGAACGACTCCCTGGAACAAAGAACAGTATAAATAAACTCCTCCAGTCTCCATCGAACAACCTCACTCTCAGATGAGCGACGACGAGCAGACGAAGCATCACATGGAGGATTGGAGGATTCTATTAATGACAGTTTAAAATGTGAGGCTTTCTCTATTTAGAATAATGGCACCTTTTGCCTTACATGGTGTAAAGAACAGTGGCTCACTGCAAACTATCCAAATGATTTCCCCATACTGTTTACTATAAGGTAAGTGTTTTGTCTCTACATCCCAAATAGAAAAACATATAGCTTATTGCCATCTGGAGAACACTGGAACAAAAATTTAAGAAAAAATAAACTTTGAAAATGCAATTTCAATACCAATGTTTTCATTTTTCACTCACATTGGTATTGAACATTGGTTTTGAACATTCAAAACATTGGTATTGAAATTGTGTATTTTCAAAGTTGACATTTTTTCTATGCTATTCTTTTAATGCAATGTTAATAAAATAATTAATATATTAAACCAATTCTCAACCATAACTTAGCATTTTTATTATATAAAAATAAATATATGCACACAATATTAGAAATACATTTCCAACGTATTAACAAACTGGACCTAAAAACAAACCGAATTAACTTAAAATTACCTCTAAACATGCCACCTTCTGGTGATAATCGGCAGAATCACAGGTGCTTGTACGTTTTTTCACGTTTTACCTTCCGGATATCTAAGTGACGGTACTGTGGCCGTTAGAATGGACCCAGAGGGTGCCCACTCTGTGTACAGATTTTAAATACAAAAAAGAGCCATTATTTTCATGTGTGACACCATCGCTGGTGTGCCTAACCTCCCATTTAGTTATCTGTTCTGATCCATTTTTTAATAAAATGAAACGCCTGCCTTGTACTGATGTCTTGGGACCTTGGTAGCAGAAAACCAATAAGTGCCTGACTCCTTTTGTACCACTCTGTCACCAGAACCGGTCATCAACCGCCCGGCGCAGCCTTGACCTCGCTGGTATTCCACTCCTGAGCACATTATCGGAGCAGCGGGAACAGAGTGTTTCTCCCACCGCTGCGCGGAGTGATCAAGACATGACCGGGCTTGCGAGCTCGCAATCGGCGCCCGGCAGATATGCCAGCACCTTGATAACGCGTCACTGTATGAAGAGCAGCTCTCTTCCCACAGGCCTGCAGAATGGTCACTTCCGCAAGGCCACTGGGCTGCTATGCTATTTGCTAGGTAGAGCAGTTGAGCGCCGCAGTTTATACAGCTGTCCTAGTCGCACGCAGGACTGTAACAGTAAGAAATGTGTAAGAAACAGCTGGTGAAGGAAAGAAAGGTCTGTATTAGACTATACAATAAAGGTAATATCACATGACGGGTATATTTGGCAAACGGGATGTATTGGGTGTTGTGTCCAGGCGTCACTCGTAACTGCATGCACTTTAAACGGGCCAGAAAAGTTTTAATTACTACTCCACAACACTCATGTCACCCATTCGCATATTTTCATTATTTAAAAATATGTTTTTCACTCCCCCCATTGTTTAAACTTTCTAAGCATATCATACATTTTCTTTTATTGCATTATTTTACATTTTGCATGCGAAAAGGCCTAAAGTAGAAAAAGTTTTTGTTTAGAATTTGACCGAGGGTTCAGGCTCTGGAAGGTGTAGGCTCGTGTGCTGACACGGGCTGTGCTGACTGTACCTGCAGCAGGTGCGGAGGTGGCACTGCTGGCTGTGGCTGCTTGTGGGGACCTCTCCCCCGCAGAGTACAGGCAGGCTCTGTCTCTTGAAGCCTCATCCTTAACCATGAGCTCAGAGCCAGACAGATGAATGGGACTGCAGATGCCCATCTCCTCCTCCTGTGCCTGCTGTCTCCGGAGGGCCACCTGGGGTCAGCAATTAATGAACCCGTAGGCATACTATCCCGTGTCATGTGCTGAATTCATATCATTCCTGGGTCACCTGAATTTCATGTTAAGGACCAACAAACGAGCACAGAACAGGGCACAAGGCAGGGGTATAGCCCTGAAAGGATGCCAGTCCAACACAGGGCACAGAGACACAGACACTCTGGGTAACTGTATACCAATGAGCATATACTGAAATGCTTTCAAGACTTTTCTAAATTAGAATAAGCCATGTTTTACTGCGAAATACAAACTATAAAATAGACTTGCTACCTTGTATGTATGTGATTGGCAGACGGATGCAACAGAAACAGGCAACAAAATAAAGCAAAATATGTACTGGTAACAAACATTACTTCCATGTAAGAAAACATGTCCTTTCAATACATAGTATCCAACACCGGTCTTGAAAAGTAAACAGATATAACTAGGCCTACTTTTAGGGTAAATGATTATATTTAAAAGTATGTCTATTAATTATGAGCAAAGGAATTTGTACTTCGCTGGCAGCAGACGACTATAGATGACCATATGGCAATTATGTACCTGCTTCATATGCATTTAACGTGACATTTGGCTAATGGCCTAAAGAAAAAACACGAACACCTACCTTAATCATGCTATTTATTGCAAAGTGGCGGCGATCGCATACTGTACCTGGGCCGCCATGACCCTCTGGCGTTCCGAGATCAGCTTGCACTTCTGGCACTGGCAGTCTTTCCAGCTGCAGAAACGCTTGTGCCCCTTCAAAGGCGACACGTAGCCGTGGTTGCGGCATCGGGAGCACTTGGGCATTCGCGGTTGCTTCTTGCCAGTCGGTGACGACAGGGACCTGGCACACTCCATGTGATGCTTCGTCTGCTCGTCGTCGCTCATCTGAGAGTGAGGGCGACAAAACATAGATTTACTGGGGCTTCGACACTAAAATATCCCAAACACTAATAGTCGAGTAGTTATGCAACTGAAGTCTACAGTACCCAGTGCCCTGTCCGCAGGGATGCGTAACTGGCTCAGACTTTTATGCGGGAGCAGCGCCTTGTCCTTTGCAATGCAACAAGTTTGCAATCTGCGGCGCGAGCTCCGGCCCAGTAGGCGCGCGGTTTGGCGCGTCCCGCGGACACGTACTGGCCCGGCAGCGGAACCGTCCGGCACTCCTGACACTCCCTCCCAAACCGGGGCCCGGCAGCGGAACCGTCCGGCTCTCCTGGCACTCCCTCCCAAACCGGGGGCCGGCAGCGGAACCGCCCGGCACTCCCCCCCTCAACCGCCAATTTAACCTCATCAAACCCATCACTCTGTCCCTCAGGTTGCATACAGAGCAGTTGCAGGCCGCGTGTACCCGGGCCGCGTGTGCCCGTGCCGTGTGTACCCGGGTCGTACCCAAGCCGCGCGTGCCTGGGCCCTACGGACCCCGTACAGCACCAGCGGCCCGAATCAGGCATTTTACATGTAACCCGTAGGACCGTTAATCGGGTGGCGGTAAGTGTAAAGCGGTCAAGTGTAAAACGAGAAATGAGATGAAACGAATTAAAACAGGTCAGCTGACAATAAAATTATTTCGACCCAAACATGTACGTCTGATATTAATATTGTGTTGGAGCCGTGGTTCTACTGGCCTTGGTGACGCCATTTAGAAAGTCGGCTACAAACTTGCACTGTAAATGCAAAACATGCATGCATAGATTTGGACTTCTCCTTCTCCGTTTGTCATTATAAAAAGTTAATATGGGCACTTAAGAATTTACTTTAATTTCAAGTACGGTTTACCTGCAGCTCCATCGGGAAACGTGGTGGAAAGATGATATAAGATTACACAATTAATTACGTTTAAGTAAGCCCAATTATGTATAGTTTTTACAACAGTATATACATGTAAATAAATCATACATAAATATAATACGATGTAGCTAGAAAAATAATCATAAAAATCAGTTCAGATGCATATTTGACCATAATTTCATCTTTTAAATACGCTTACCTTATCTTACTGCTAAATATGAATAGCCTATACCTTCCATACCTATAAAAAAAAATCCAACTACTGTTATGAAGAGTTTCAAGATTTTTACAATGGTACACCAATGGCCATTTTAACCTAAAGTTAACCTAAATCGATTTTTTTTCAAACGGCTGAAGATCTGCAAGGTTATAAACAAGCAACCCTCCTTTAGGCAACGACTGATCTACTCATTGAAATGAAGTGCTATAAAGTGATCTTTGCAAGGTAATGTGCTGAAAACACGAGCAATATTACATACGCTACAGAGCTGTTAGTATGGTTGCCAGCTCACGCATTTGGCGTGACTCTCACGCCTTCAGACTCTCTTCTCATTCAAGAAGTCTTATAGGAAATCTATATTATTCCATTATAAACCTAAAATTAGCTACATCAGAACCGTTTGGGTAGTTTGCAAACCATACAGACCATTTATAACCTCCTGAGAACCGAAGAAAAAAAGTGTCTTTCAATTTTAGGTTATTTGTGATTTTCTATGTCTTTGGGGGAAATTAAACATCTTACAATTTAGATTTTTTCAAATTTATTTTTATTTTTAATTTTACAGCATGTCCTCCTCAGTGGACAACGGGACATTTTTAATGTGAAAACTGGAAGTAGAAAAATTTAGGATTTATATGAGACTGAATAGTTAAAACCATCAAATGGATCCAA
>JAODKN010000114.1:12787021-12827855 GCA_026774425.1 Petrocephalus zakoni
ATAAGGTAATGAAACTGTTACATACATGTAAATGTGTGTGCAGACTTGTGACGAATTGAAAACCTAACTCCGGCCAGCTGACCAAATATGGCAACCCTATGTTATTTAAATAAGTAAGCCTTATTGAAGGATCATGGAAAAAACAAGCATGTATTTGCTGGACGATACTAAAATATAATCTAATCAAATATAATCATTTATCATACATTTTAGTTATGTTTTTGCATTTTGAAGAATAATCTCAAGGCATCTCATAGAGAGAAGACCAAGTTTCGAGTTTATCATCTGTAGGTTAATTAAATAACTGAGAACCACAACCAACAAAATCTGAAGTTAAACACTACAAATGACAGTTAACATCCTCCTGGGTCAGTATATATGAAGGGCTACATATCATAGATTTCTCTGTGAAGTGGCAGGCTCATTTCTGTTCTGAGGGAAGGATTGAGTTAATAGTGACTGACCTTAGCAAATGTGACATTTTGTAAAAGGCAATTCCAATTTTTAAAATATTTACATGCATCCACACTTCATAGAACTGTACTGCGGTTTTTACCAAAGGCAAGCAGGAGGAGGGAAGACAGAACAGGGAATTGTAATGCATTTTATCAAGCTAATTCCCAACTGTATTTGTCAATATTAGCACAATGGTATTACTGTTCAGGCATGATGGTGGGGATAGCAAGAACAACATTTAGATTTGTTTGTATGATACTGCATTTACTGTTAGAATGATTTATACCATCACTGTTTATTGCCATGCACTGTGGTAATACTGACCTCCTAATCTATATGAATCAGTGTTTCAGAGAGATATTTGGCATTCATCATTGTTAGATATTTATGCATTTGCTGTGCTAATTCTTGCCGCCTCATCATTACCCAAAGAACCCAAATGAATTTTTTCCACATCTTAAACAAGTACATTAATAATTTAGAAATGTTTGTTTTGAAGTGGTTCATCGCTTACCAATTTTTTGCACTTATGCCAAAATGAAAATGCCCCCTTCCTTTCACTCAACCACACCCCATCCCCCCGAATTTAATACCTTTGCATGAGAATTCAAAAGGTTCCCATGAATGGTTTAGCTCTGCTTCAGGCCCACGCTGGGCATTTTGGTTATGTTGCACGTTATCAGCTTTGCTTCACCAGGGGTGGGTGGGAAAGTAGGCTGAGGTGGTTCCTTGTCCTCCTACAGCACGGATTAAAGTCCATCAGGCACCTGTGCCTCCCTGGTTGCCAGTTGTGAGGGTCATGCTGCTCTCATCTGCAAATATCCCACCCATGTGGTGCTTGTTAATTTTGAATGTGAAAACACGTCAGATTGGGTGGGAACTTTTACACGCAAGTTAATGAGCAGCCATTCTGTACAGGTGAGCAGGTCTACAGAGCACTTCCAGTCATAGTAACACACACACCATGAGAATCATATGAATTGTAGAAATATATAACTACACATGGATGTTAATCATATTTTGGGTCAGTTAAATTGAATAAAATCACTGCAACAAATAAAATTCCAAAAGGTTTTATTTATGGAATGGCTGGATATTCTCAAGAAGATGTTTTTGATATTATGATAAATAGAACAATGAAATTCTTATTGTTCTGTGACCATTTTTTGCATGGTAAATATACTGAATTCTGTCTTTTTCTTACTACTCAAAGTCATGTTTACGACTTTGTGCAGTGAAATATTAAGTTAAATACTGCAGCTTGAACATGCATCTATTTTCTTACTTAAATAGTAGGCTTTAAAACATCAGAAACCCTTAAACTGATCGGACCACAACGTCTTGAAAAGGAAAATCCCTAACCATGAGGCACTGTATTAAATGTCTCCGTCATGTGGCATTTGAATCTGGTGGCCACCTGTTATTATTATTATTTTGTTTTTAATTGAAATCTGCTTAAGCCAAATTCCATTAACTGCCAGCAGAGGGAGACGATGAGCTATAGGATATGTAAGAAATGCTTGACATTCTGCAAAGATTATAAAGGTCTAAAACATTTTAGAGAAAACTGAATACTGATTCAAAAATGACTTTAAAGCAGTTTATTCTGTTTTGCGGCAGATGAAAGGCACTTAAGATTTAAATGTGTCAAAGTACTTTAAATATTAAAATTCTAAACATATATAAAATACTACAGTAAAGTATGTTGTTTCTAATTTCTTCCCATAATACCATATATACAGTGACATACAACTTGTATGAATAAGCAATTACAACAAAATTGATACACATTACACTTAAAATTTATAAAAATATGAATCGGGTAAAAATATGATTTCTGAAAAACATTTAAAATTTGTATATAAAGGTTTAAATTTGGATGTTTAATGTAAATTTGATGTGTTATAAACACATATACATGGACAAAATGTGTGTTGTGGTAAAACTGACAAATTCCCATCTCATTAATATTGCATCCTCCAAAACAATGAGCAAATGAGAGTTTAAGGTAATACTGTAAAATACATAAATAAAATAGAACCTGGTACATACAGCATTTCTGTGGACAACATGAAAAGGCATGCTTTAGGATTGAATCATCATATTTAGATATATAGTATAAACTACAAATAAAATGGAATATATAGGCACAAATAAGGCAACATGATCTATATGCCAACTCCAAATACTGCTTTCAGTATTTAAAATAATAAGAATCTTTGTCCAGTTTAAATCGTCTTTAGCACTTGTGTAATATAATGCTTTCTGACTGCTTATCATTGCTGGTGAGCTCAGGCACAAAATTATCTACTTAAAAATACATTCAGTATCTGTTCAGGTCAACATGCACCAATAGCAGCATGGGGAACCGGAAAGGAAGTAGTAGATGCACTAATCAAAAGTGCTTCTCCCTGTGGGACTGGGGGGCGCCTTTCTCCCAAGGCGAGGTGTCCCCTGTGGGAAAAAGAGGATATTGGAAATACTGAGCAACCCACAAAGACATTAACTGATATCAGTTACAAGCTCACTTTAACTGCACAGATAAAAACTGTGTATTTTTAGCTGCTAGTATTGCCTCCATTACAAGGTTATTAGTGTATCTGCTTATGCAGTGGCCCTGTGACACTGCTCAGGATGTTGATGGATGGATAGTTTGTTAAATAACATCTAATCGTAAATTTACACACAGTATTGTTACGCTCCAATATCGTACAATGATAAGAGTTCTGAATATGTTGCATAAGCAGCGACACTGCACACGATCTGATGCACTTATGTACTATGTATTGATATGATAGATACATTTTTTGTAGCTCTAATGCACTCTTTGTTTGAGTTGACCTGTAAGTCACTGCAGAGAAAAGCATCTGCCCCATAAATGCAAGGTATGTTTTCTTTACACCATAATTGCCATTCTAGCAGACAGATATTAATCTAGAGGTGGGAAAAAAAAAAACAAATTTGTGTTTAATGAACTGCAAAGTATGCAGCAGTCAAGTGACGGCCACCGAGGACGAGCTCAAGGTTAGGATGTGGTTTTAAACACAGGTGCTGGGGTGTGTTATAGTCAATGATGTTCGATGACCACTCCAGTGAGCAAGACCTTCTCATATACCCAAAAGAAGAGACAGGACACGCACCGGGGACTGTGCTTTGGAGAAGTTGACGTGGGCATACAGTAGCACAGCAATGTCTTTGTGTCCAGCTTCAAGGGCTATTGATAGGGCGTTGCTCCCATCCTGGATACACGGGGACACAGAAATCAAAGTTCTCTTACACCTAAAGCTGATGTGAGTATGAATCGCCAGCATTATCCAAAGGGCAGATGTGGAAGTCATTACATTAACCTTTAGCAAACTCACATTGTCACTAAGGGTGGCGTCACAGCCGGGCTGGGCCAGCAGCAGCTTGACGATCTCGGCGTGGCCATGCTCACTGGCACACATGAGCGCCGTGGAGCCCTCGTCATCCTGAATGTTGACATTTGCCCCGCACACCAGCAGGGCTTTCACCATGTCCATCCTCCCGTGACTGACGGCTAGCATGAGTCCTGTCTGACCAGCCTGGGACCAAGAGCATAGGGGTCAGCCAAAATGTCAGACAATTGTGTAAAATAATAGTCATTAAGGCAAAATGGAGATTAGCATGTATCCCATCAGTATCTACTATGCTACTAACAGCATACAGATGGTACAAATGAGGCCCAGGTAATTACTTTCTTCAGAGGGCCATTTTTGTAATTAAATTTAATTTTTGATTTTTGAAAAATCTTATGAAAGCTGCAAAAATAGGTATATTAGACTTTATTTTCCCACTTTTTGAAAATGCATGCATAAATCAGGAGAACCAGTACATTTTTCATGATTTACCATTTATTTAAAAAAATCAGATCCTCCCTATAAATTTGAACATGAAACTTTTAACAAAGTTCAAATAAATAAATAAATAAATAAATAAAATAAGATCAAATATAGATGGTTACGATGGTTCAACTTACAATGACGATAGGGATACGACAACACTGCAAAAATATTTTAAGTTTTGGGTGGCAGGTAAACATAGCAGCGTATGTAGCACAATAAGCTGGGATACTGCCAGGACGTACGCATCTCCCACCTGGTGAGATGCCTCAATCTCGCCAGATATCGAGAGTTCACTCATCTCTGTATTAGAACACATTTTTTTCCTGTGTTTCTGGCCATGTCTGGACTTGTCTCGAATATTTTAAAGTTACGATGGGGACATCGGAACATATCTCCATCATAAGTCGGGGACAACCTGTAATACATTTAATTTATAAAACATTTTCTTTAGAACAAAAACTAAAAAACAAAAAAACAAAGGGGTGGGCAGCATGTGGCTCAGTGGGCTGAGCCTCTCTGAGCAGAATGGCCATGTCTGTGACTGCCTTTGAGTGAGACCCATGACCCCTATGGCTGCCAAGCTTGTCACCTACATATGTGTCTGTGTGTCATGGAGAGCCGAATGAGATAAGTGAAAAGAGAATTTCCCTATGGGCATCAATAAAGTATCAAATCTCAAAGTGCTAATGGAGATACGATAAATGATCTTTTGCCCAGGTCTGATGTGAAGAGTCAAGAAAACAAAAAAAGTTTCCTAATCTAAAGAAAAACCTTAGTTAGAGAAGTTCTTCAGAAAATAAGTCAGGTCTCACACTAACCTGGCTGGCTTTAGCGTTGACATCCCCTTTGCTGAACAGCTCCTCCACAACCCTCATGTCCTTCTCAGCCTCTACTGCTGCAAGGGCGGCGAGCATGATGGGAGTGTAGCCGGCCTTGTTCTGCTGATCAACATTGCAAATGTCTGCAACAATAAAGTCAGGGATGTGAGCACTCCCCCAAGGCCAGCCCCACGAGGAACAGCAGATGAGGGAAGACACTGTCCAGGGAGGGGGGCATTTCACATGCAAGCTTATTCAAGCAAGTTCCTGCTGAAGAGGAAGAAATCCAGCTTCAAAAGCAGGGGGAAGCCAGAGACTATGAGGATATGTAGTAATGAACAATACACACAAAGGCCACCCCCTCCTGGCACAATGGACCAAGGGCTAAGCTAAGAGCACAGAGGGTCAGAGAGACTCGGCAAACAAAAGCACAAAACAATGGGCTCCTCTCTGTCCACATATCACATCCTAAATCGTATTCATGGCACCTCACTTTTCCAGGCTGGAGGTCAAAGATGGTTGACATAGAACCGTCCCATTAGCGAGCAGATTATAGCGCTATACTGTCAAATTTCCATGCAACTGCAAAGGTTGACCGTGTTCAGATTTAATTTTCTTAATCTACCATCTCATATCTGAAGACAAGTGGAATGCTCGACAAATATTTTGAAAAGAAAATACAGAAAAATGAATGTTCAGTGCTACATGACACTTTTATACAAAGTGACTTACAGTCGGGGGAAGGGTTACAATTTATGCCTGCTCCCTGGGATTCAAATCCATGTCTTCTGCATGGTCAGCAAATGCCTTTCTTAAACAGCTACAGGAGAAATGCTAGCTGCTAGCATGTTGATGCTAAAGCTCAACATTATAATGTATAATACTATAATATACAATAATATATCATATCATTGTAAAAGGTTGTTAAGAAAGTGAACTGCAACTATATTTTAAGCGGGAACAGGCAGACCACACCTGCATCCAGTAGCTTCTTGACAATATCAAAATTTGAGTGGGACACACTGTAGTGGAGAGCAGTGTTGCCATTGCCGTCGGCCATGTTGACGATGTGCTTCAGCACGGCAGGGGACACGCCTCTGAATGCTGACAGGTAGTCTTCCACCATGGAGGGAATTGCCGACTTCTGACTGGACACTCTGAACCACTCATGTTGCAGTGTGCTCAGGCATGTCCTCTGTGGACGAGACCCAGAATTGCACATCAGCAAACTCCTCCATCAGAACAAATGCAACTTAATTTAGCTGTTAAAACTGCAATTATTATTTAGTAATTGAAAAAGTATGCCCCAGACTCAGGTCCCCGTGTCAGATAATGAATGAATGAAATAAAACAAAACAAAAGGTGAGTTCTACCCAGAAAGATATACTGTAAAAACATTGAAAATAAACATCCTCAGAAATCTGGTTCTAGCAGTCAGGCCTCCCATCTGCACACAGCTGGGCATGACGAGAAAACCCTCGAGACCCACAATTTTGTGCGACAAATACTTAAATTTATGCTACAAGATACAACAATTCTTGTCATTCTAGAGCACAGGGACCAAAATACTGCCTCTTTTTAATGTAAAATCAGACATGAAACAGAATACACTAAAATCACAAAAAATACAAACATTCTCAAAGTGCTGCAGTTTCAGGACAGCAATTAAGCAATAGTGTATACTTCATATTAAAAATTAACTGGAGAATTCTAGAAAATTACTGAGCTAGTATGAAATATAATAACTTATTCAAATCAAATTAGTTTGATTTGTTTCATAAGACAAACATATGCATGTAATTTCCAAAAATGGGCAGAATGGGCAGCCATCAGCAAGAAATTCTTTAAATAAAAGGGCACCATACTGTTTCTAAGGCCCTCTCGGAGTATTCTCACCATGTCTTTGCTGGCTAGAACCTTGGAGTCATTCAGATGGTTCTTCAGTAGATGGCATGCTGTCACCATTTTCTCACTTAACTCATACCTGCCAGATTATACAGATTTTCTGTCATTAGCTAGCAGGCAGGGCAAGAAAAAAAAAATCACAACGGTCACAGAGGCTGGAATTGTACTTCTGTCAACAGGAATTAAGGTGAGAAATCAAGATTCAGGTACCTCTCCCTAACTTCCACCTTGGGACTCCTCTCCTCTCGTCCTTCCACAGCTCCCTTGTTACAGAATTCCTCTGCTCTGCTCCCATCCACACGCCCCACCTGTCGCTCGCTCCCAGATTCCTCCGAGCTGCTCTCCTCCGAGCTGGAGTCATCGCTCGACGTTGTCTCATACCTGTAACGGGCCGCTTCTCAATAGGGCTGCACGATGTCACATCGCGATACAATCATGATTATATGACGCATACACAATAATCACCAGAGCATTAGATGACGGGTGTAAACAATTGTTTAGGTGCCGGCATATCAGTACTATTTGGATTTACTTATGCCCACAACAGATTTAAAACATTAAATTAGAGGTGTATTGTGACATTTTTACATTTTTTATGTATCCTTATGTTTATTAAATTTAATTAGTGGTTTTGGTAAATCATGGAAGCGATAAGCACTGAAGTCACGGTGAAGAAAGGGACAGCTTAGGAATCACCACTTTTTAAAAGAAGAGATCCTGTGGATAAACCTGGTCAAAAGATGTTGATGATGTGGAGGTACTTCTTGCAGTTTCAAGTTATAAACACATTTACTAAACTTAGGGGTACACCGACTTTATACAGATTACTAATTTTTGGCTATCACAATTAGGGGTCGACCGATTATCGGAGGCTGATATTAGGCATTTTGCCAATTATCGGTATTGGCGTTTTATTTTAACGCTTACCGATATTAAGTAATTACAAGGTGCACCACTGCGGATCCGCTGCAGTCTCTTCCTCTGTGCTCTTTGCTCTCACCTCGCTGCTTCATTTAATGTCCCACCCACACCTATTTCTGATTGGCTATGTCACACGAGTAATAGCCAATCAATGCTGAAGCCTTGTTGTCACTCACACCACACACTAGAGCTGGACGATACATCGATTTAATCGATTAAATTCGAATTTACAGTTCAGGACGATGTGTTTTTATGAAAATCGATTTTATTATTGTTATTTATTTATTTATTTTTATTTATTATTATTGTTTATTATTATTTTATTATTTTACACGAGCGCCAAAAGCGGAACTAATGCGACGCACCGTTCTTCACGGGTAAATTAGCGCAGCGCCCAAACACTGTAGCAGATTCACAAACAACATGGCAACGACAGGGGAACAGTTGCTGCTTGACCAAGAAAGGTGTTGCTACATCTGTAATATGGAATTGGTTCGATTTTGCGTCGTCAGACCCAGACCAAACAAGTCCTCGTTGCAAAGACTTTAAAAACTGTTGCAACCAAAGGAAGCAGCACGACAAATTTATCCCAGCACGTAAAGCAGAGGCACGCAGTGGGAGAAGCGCCGCTCCCAGCGGAATGAAAATAGCCGCAGCACCAGCACAACAAACAAAGTTACAAAGTTACGCAAGCAACCGTCCCTGACACGTTTTCGAACGGTGTGCCAGAATGGGGCATTGTGTTTACAATAGCGTGGTCTGCCATCTCACTTACAAGCATCTTTTATGGCTTGTCAGATTGCACTCTAACGCTAAAGTAAAAAAAGCTAAATAAAGTTAAAACTTGTTTTGAACCATTTATTTGTCATCTGTAGTTTGATTTTGAGTAGGGAAAATCGATTAAAATAGGAAATCTTTCTTTTTTTTTATTTTTGGTGAAAAAATCTGAGATTTTATTTTTAGGCCATATCGCCCAGCTCTACCACACACACACATACACACACACATGAGTGCAGTGTGAAGCCCCAAGGAGGAGAAGAGGAGAGAAGAGTATTAGCTGAGCGTGGACTGTTGCTGAGATTGGAAGGTGTTTTAATGTAATCACAAAGTGCTAATAGTGTTATGTAGCGGCGACAGCTAATGTTGCTACGGGAGCTTATTTGAGCTTCCGAGCTGCTTCTCTTACTTTACTTTACATTACAGTACTTACATTACTCATCCCTATGAGATTCTCACATGTTACGTGTGACGTTAGCTGACAATAACATGGAGTCTCTTACTGCTAATTTAAATGCGTTACCAAAATCTGTCATGTTATTAAGCAAAATGTATTTAATGGTATTAAAGCATCTATTAATTTGATTTGTCCAGCTCAGGCATATGTTTTATTATATGCTTTATTTTCAATCTTATTCTTCTTTATCTAATATCATATTATACTGTACTGTATGAATACTGAGTTATGAACCTCTAAAAGTATACAGGTTTTTTGTTTTGTTTTATGAATCATTTTCCATTAATTAAAAACTTTAAATAAAGCAGTTTTACTCAAATAGCAGACTTTATATCTCCAAATGCTCATTGCAGATGGATGCAAAGAAAGCACATAAAAGCAAATGCATATCAGTTCCAAATATCGGTCATCGGCCCTATTAACTAGTAATAATCGATATCTGCCCTGAAAAACCAATATCGGTCGACCTCTAATCACAATACACCTATCATTAATATTTTAGGCCTACTACTAATCTGCTTAGCCAATTTTGGGCACAAGTAAGTACCAAAAAGATGGCGTCTGGAGTCCTTGTGATTATTTTGCATACACCATATAATGGCGGTATGAGATTGTTCAGCCCTTCTTCCTCCTCTGAACAATGGCTGACAGAACTGCTAAATCATCTAAACAAAAGTATGCACTGTACCGTAATCCATCTATAATGCATATTAAAATGCAACACTCTGCATGCTCCGGAAGGCCGTTTGAGCTAACCAACTCGCATTACTATGATGTCAAAACTTCAGTACTCACCCTCCATTGACACCTACAAACTGCAGGTTCTTTTTCATGCCGTTGGCTCCCTGACCACCATCTTTCTTCTTCATGATTGACTTGAGAGTGTTCTGACTGCCAGGCTGCCCTGGAATATTTGGGTAGATACACTCCTTTCAGCATCAAATGTGTTCCAAGGCTAATTAAATGCAGTGCAGTGAAGGCACTGTCTGGCTCTGGGCCAGCGGTATATTATATCATATAGTCTCATTTCATTTATTAATTTAACAGGAAAAGTGTTCATTGATCAACAAAACATAATACTGTAAAAGAGCCAGAGTTAGCTCTATAGACTCATTTTCATCTGTTGTCCCCGGCCAGTTCTAAAAACAACAACCAAAATTAGAGTAAAATAGCTCATCACAATTGTCATATACAAATATATATACATATATCCTAAAATATACATACATACCGAAGTCTATACAATGCACACACACACGCGCACATACACACACACACAGATCAATAAAGAGCATACAAAAAAGGCAGCAGAACAGGTTGATAAGCAACTAATATATATTATTAGGGAATAAACATTATAAATACATGGTAATTTTCTGCTTACTTCTTCTATTCCCTCAAAACCACAGTTTAATATTACACAAATTAGTCTAACTGCAGTAAAGCTAGTAATTTGTTATAATATGAAGGTATAAACGAGAAAATTCAGTTCTCTGAGATGATCTGCTAAGAAAAAATAATTCAATAAGCCACAAGAAAATGTTTGGAATTGCTGGTATTAACTATTGTTTATTGTTTGTCGAAAGGTCCTTAAGGGTCTGAGGTTTCGTTTCAACTGAAACAAAAGGTGATTCTTTGAATGATGTGGACCATGGCCTTACTGTTCAGTAACCCATTCAGCTGAACAGTCTCCTGTCTTTGGAAACTATTTTAGAGCACATCAACCACAGACCAAAAACTCTCTGTGGGATGAGAAGCTTCCAAAACCGAGGGCTCGCTAAAATATTTTAAATACAGGGCTCGTTTTGCCAATACTATGCCGAAAAACATTCTCTTCGTCCGTGCAATGCAAGTCAATAGTATAAATGCCCAAAACTGCTAGCTCCACCCTCTGTAAGAGGTTGGCCTCTGCTGATTTAACCGAACACCCAGTTCCGAAACCTGACAGAAGGTCACTCACTTCACATTGGACCCTTGTGCTGACATATGCACACAGTATATATACAGATTAGGGTAACTGAGCAGGTCGGTGTGTACCATGCAGAGCTGAGGACATCTGCTGGTCCATCAGGCTCTTCTGCGCGGGCGAGCTCTGTTGGTGTATGGGAGGCCTGGGACAAGCTGAAGATGACAGGGACAGCACTGCTTCCGCCTGGGTCACCCCTGCATTCCCCGCGGCTGGCTGAGCCTTGTCTGATCCAAGCAGAGTAAGAGAGAGAGACACAACAATACAAAATTAAGACACTGTAGACAGTATCGGACCACAGTTGCAGGAAAACATTAAAACATCCATTGTGTGCAGAAATTCTGGGAAAAGCCAAATGTGGTTTGCATGCTTACTGCTTGCTCTGTGACAAACCCAAAAGAACTCCTCTGCGTTATTTTCCTTTTGTATTATTTCAGTTAATAGTGGCCTTACTAATCATAACTAATCATCAAAATATAATACAGCAAAGCATGGCTTATAAAAACAATATACATAAAATTAAACAAAAATGACTCGGAATACACTGCTACATTTTAGAAGCAGTCTTCCAACAGGTAAATACATCAAATAAACTACATACAAAGAAAGCTTATTACAATAAAGGTATGTAACAATTTGAGCTACCAGTTATAGTTATAGCTCTTCTCTCCAGTTGTATGCATGATCCTTTAAAGTCTCACAAAAAATGTTCAGAAAGAGCTCCTTGTATTAGGAAACAATTTAAAAATTATTACTTCATTGCTGCTCATGCAGAGAACATTCAGAACATCATGTGAGAAACTAAGTATAATAACCGGAAAATTCACTTCTAAATACTGTGACTCATATTAAACGCAACACAATGAATGGGTACAAAACCTAGAGAGACATGAGCCACTACACTTACATGAATCAACAATCACTACTTTTTTTTAAACAAGTTATTTAATTATATCAAATCATACTGGAAAAATGTAATGTTAAAATTAGAACAAACTGTCCAAACATGACATTAACCCCCTCTGTGCATTCTCCCTATTAAAATCAAACATATGCAGATAGGTGATAGGTGTGGGCGGGACATTAAATGAAGCAGCAAGGTGAGAGCAGAGAGCACAGAGGAAGAGACGGCAGTGAATCCACAGTAGCACACCTAGTAATTACTTAATATCGGTAAGCGTTAAAATAAAATGCCGATACCGATAATCAGTAAAATACCGGCCCCCTATAAATCGGCCAGGCCACAATGACACCCTTTTGGCGTTTTTAGTTTTTTGATTGAATCACAGTTTTTGTATAATAATGAGGTTCCCCCTTGTGGGGACTGAAAATGTCGTCCCCACAATGTCAAAATAATAGGTTTCTATCATGTTGCGGGGACATTTGGTCCCATCCATATTAATATATGCATGATCCACACACACAAACATATTCTAATTACAGTTCAACTTCACTGCTGTAAAACAGATTTCAAGATCCGAGTCAGAATAAACCAAAATTAAGCAGCACACAGTCATTCAGTTATTTAACAAAATCTGTCGACCCCAAAAATAAATGAGGTAATTGTTGGGTTCTCTCCAAGGGTCAAAGAATTTCAGGGTCAGCAATAACTAGTTTGACCTGTCAAATACAATCAAGGCAGAGTCCAAAGACACAGAACTGTAAGCTCCCCTCTGCTCCCAGCAAGGGCCTGGACACCATGGCGAAAAAGACATCTTCTATTTGTTTGCAGGTTAAGTCTAGATTGAATGACCAGGATTAAGATTAACAATTCCTGAAATTAAAAGATTATGAATTACCCAATATGGTTTTTAATAGTCATTTTCTATTACATATTATAATACAATACATTTGTGTCTAAGGCATCTGACTCAAAAGCATTTCCCCACCTGTGACAGTACCTGCTGCTCCAGCACACAGCTTCAGTATGTCCTCTGAGCTGGCATACTTCATCACAGTGTTTATGGATGACAAGGTGCTGACCAGCTGGTTGTTGATGGAACCAATCTGGGTGTGAGGCTGTCCGAAGGCATCCGCCAGCTCACTGTAGTTTTCGGCGAGGAGCATCTGTTGCTCCTGCAGCAGTTTCTGCACCCTTTCGATGTAGTGGTCCAGCCCAGCAGCCATTTGGCTCTGACATGCCTGAGACTGCACTGGTTCTGCCATGGTCTCATCCCCAACTCCGATGCTCCTGGTTTTGGTAGAGTCAGGCAGCCGAGACGGCCCACAAGCAATGTTCCTTGTTTTCAACCCTATCAGAAAGTTGTCATTTATATTGGCCATGCCAACCCCAGTGTCTTTGGTCTTAACTGCAGATGGCTTATCCAAAGAGGCATCCCCTGTAGTTCCCACAGCAACAGATCGAGTTTTTATCAACTTTTCATCTTTCACAAGGCCTTCTCCCACTGACACAGTCCTGGTCTCAACTGGAATTGTGCTGGTGTATTTGTCTTGAGTACTGACACTAGTATTAGTGCAGGAGTCCTTGAAAATGGTCCTTTCTGTATTTGTGAATTTAGTTACAGTTTTAACCTCTGTATTTGTCTTTCGAGAAATAGTCTCAGGTACCACCATGAGTTCAGAGTCAACATGGTGCACTAGCTCAGTGTTTGTGCCAACAGAAACCAGATCATTCATCGGACAAACCTTCACATCCACAGAACAGTCTCCACAACCAACTGATGTATAGTTCTTTGATCGTTCAAGTCCTATTTTGCAAATATTTAGATTGTCTATAGTGTCTTCCGTATTGATTCCAATTTCACAGACACCACCTTCTATTCCTGCATTTTGGTTAAACATCATAATGTGTCTGCCAACACACTTATCATGAGCTTGCAGCCTTTCCATTATAAGCCATGAGTCCATAGGTGTATCGGGACCTACAGCAACATGCTGTACATCTATCCTGCATGAAACACCAACAGAACATGACTGAAAGACACTTCCAGTGCAGGCATCATTGTATTCCACATGATTTCCCACACCTTGACTTTGCATGGTCACTTTAGCTTCCACTGCAGTGCTGTAAACAGATGGTTTAGCCATTGAACCCTTATCAACCTTCTTCCTTGATCCTGCTGCCCGAAGCTCCAGTTTCAACTTTCCCATCTCCATCTCATGCGTCGTTTCCTTCAGCTGGACCTCTAGTCTGTAAATCTTATCCTTGAGGGCCTCAATAGTCTGATGCTGCATCTCAATTTCCACCTCAGCCTCGGTGGTCACGCCAAGCATAGCTTCAGTCACACCAACTGCCGCAGTCCTCGTTTCCACCACAGTAGCCACACCAATATCTCTTTGGTGCTGCGTCGACCTGTGATAAACAACAACATCATTCATATTCTCATTGGGACCTGAAGCCACAGATCTGCACTCTCGAGTCTGCATCTTCTCCACTGGGGTTTGTGTGAGCCTCGGTTGTTCATCTGGGAGGGTGTCGTTAATATTTCTTCCCAGCTCCAACATGTTTGCCGTCAGCTGCCTAAATTCCTCCAGTCTTTGGCAACCCTGTTTAGAGTTGTCCAGCTCATCTTCAGAATCTATGTGCAGTTCTGACCCCTTTCCAACCTGGGAGAGCTCGTTGAAATGGTCTGCACTCCCAACACTGTAAGACCGCTTCCGGAACGCAGTGCATCCTGGAAACTGACTGGATGGTTTTTGGTTCTTTATCTGTAAGGAAAGTTGCCTTTTTTCTTCTTGCAAGACTGAGATCTTGACCTGTAGGATAGGAATCGTCTTGACTTGTTCCTCCAGTTCCTTTAGCCTCTTGAGCGCCACAACCATCTGTTCCCGGATGTGCTGCAGGTGCATAGGGCTGACACTAGTGACAGGGGTCGTCATCCCTGAGCTCAAAGGGCTATGGCGCATAGAGCTACCCATCAACGGGTTGAAGTTAAGGCTGTAGTCCCCGTTAGGTTGGTATCCATTGTGGATGATTTGATTTTGACCACTCACCCCTGGGAATGAAGACAGGGAGCTGTTGGAACCCAACCCTCCGAAGCTAGCCAGCCTCCGCCGGGGAGGTTCCTTGAAAACGGGCTCATGAAGCAGCCGCTCCTGTTCCAATCGCCTCCGCGTCTCCATCAGCGTCTTCTCTACACGCGGATTGTACCTGGGTGAAGCTGGGGAGGGTGGTGGCAGCAGCTTGCCTTCGTGGCTGGCCAGGAAGGCTGAAGGGACTTCGGCTGTCCCTATGGTTCTGGTGTGAGAAACGGGGGTCTGTTTTTGGGCTACGAAGAAGAACGGAGACTGTTTGCCTTCATCGCTACTAGAGGAGGCCAGCGATTCATTTGAGGTCCATTCAGATTGGCCACTGCTGCTCCGTGGAGCTGCTGTAGGCCGAGCCACTTTGGGTTTCCTCTGGATATTTAGCTTTTTGATGGTGTTACCTCTCTCAATGTCATCTACATACTTGAGGAAGTCTAAATCTAGTTGATAACCATACGGAGTCTCCAAGTAGTAGGGTACCACTGACTCATCTTCAGCACTTGCAACACCCTCTCCTTTTTCTGAAAGAGGAAAAGGTTGACAATATTAATATTGTATACAACAAGCTTCTTAAAAAAAATTATTTAATAAACTTGAGAACTTGAAAAAATTTTCAAAACCAGAATAAATCTGGAAATCTAAGTACTTATTAAAAGCAATGCACATAAGAAAAAGCAACAGTTTCATTACACACACATTTTTGCTATGAATTTAGAAATGAAAAGTCATACATATGAATGCTTAAAGGATTATCAGTAGACCTGAAATCACATCCCTAACATTTCGCATCTAGTGAAGGAGACGGAACAAAAAAGAAGTGCATAAAAGTACCTGTAGAAAATTTCAGAGATTTGCTAACAATTTGTCATGGATTCAAATAGGGGAAAGGCAGTTTTCAAAGGGCTACAAAGTTATTTATATTCAATCACTAACCCAGGAACTATTACAGAACATGCACGATACATTACAGAAATATCTTGTTACCAGTGCTGATTTGGCTCAATGCAACAAGTCAAACATTGCACAGTATTCTCTGTGACTCTATACCAGCAAGTCGACTTTTTGTGAGATGTATAATGTGATGAAAACGGTTAAATGAGAAAGTAAACACAGTAGACACAGTATAGAAGAGGACACAAACAGTAAAGCAAAATGTACTAGCTGCACTTAGCTTGGAGGCAGCCTCTAAAAGTGTGAAGTTCTGCTGTATACTAGCTTCATCACCCAAGGCAGAATTTCACGACGTACACTCCCTGCACTGCACATCAGGCGGCTCTCCGAAGCAAAGCAAAACATACATTTAAGGAGCAGCATAAGGCACCAATTCATGTTATGTCTGGAACTTCTTATTGAAACCTGTTACTAAAAACAGATACATATCCACTTCAGTTCGTCTTTCACAGCACATTACTTTTCAGCCAGACCCTTTATTCAGTGTAGTAGAAGTAAAAAGAAAGCAGTTTAGGCAACGCAAATGCCTGTGATTCCTCAGCCCCTACTTACCCCAGCTTAAACGACAGCCCTCCGTCTCACTCACGCTGTCTGTACGGAGACCTGCATTCTTGTGGGGAGAATACAAGCCCCCTGCTATTGCTGTACTGTGCTCTTCTGAGCTCTGCCTTGGCCTCCTCTCACCATAAGGGGGAAAAAATTCCACTATTGGCGTAAACTTGGCTAAGCATAGCGTGGCCCATCATAGGCTGAGAAAGCCATCCAATCAAATTCCTCCTTCCATCAGTTCCTCCTGTACTCTAAACAGGACCTCGCTCTGCTCTTACTGGTAACTGCCCTGCTTTAAAGTCTCAGGAAAAAGGAAAAAAAACAACATACAAGACATATAAACATGCATTTACTGCATTTATAAACAAGTCTAAATAGAACACACTGTCTTGTAAATCAAAAATCTGGGAGAACATGATTATCGAAACAAAAATACTCATATAATGGCTCTTCAATCTTTTCAATTTGCAATGAAGTTTGCAAAATCACCAACCACCTGCACTAAATAACGATACAGAACAAGCAAATTCTACATCAGTTAGGATTCACCAAAGCTACATTTTCTGATTCAAACGTTTGTGTGAGCAGAACAATCAAACACTTGTAATTAGGGAAACATGCTCTGTGTTCAGCAACAGTGACGTAAAATCAACGGTTTCTGTGTCTAACTGCAACACCATAGCACACAATAAATATGCCCTCAGAGCCTGAGACGACACCCTGGACATTGGAAAATAAGTGCCTATTTGTGTCACTGCTATGACGAGAGATTTGTTTAGCTGACAAACAGCCAGTTACCCTCCTCACCACCTAACCCATCCTAAGAATACCTGCCCCTCCCCCCATTGGCACTGGGCACTTTACCTTATTATCAGTCTATTCATTGTCAGTTAACTGACACTATTTATTCCACTGTCTGGGCTGCTGCATTATTTATTTTACATACAACTTTCAATGCACTATATAGACAAACTCTTGTGCCCAGTCCTCTGTTTTGCATTTTAAAGGACAGTCACTTGCTGTCTATATGTCACACTGAGCTCCAGGGGATGTTATTTCATGCAACCATATACCTGTATATGGAGGATATGACTATGACTAATTAAAAATACAGATAGCCAAAGTTTGTGGAAAAATTAAGAATGGAAAAATTATTACATTACTGGCAGTTATTACATTATTGGCTGCTACGAGGCAAGCTATAGCCATCTGAGTTCATACATTAAAAGGAACTGTAAAAGCTAACTATAGAAAATATTTGGGTAGCCATATAATACAACCATGCATTACTGAAATTTAATTTTATGCAGCCTATGGAATATTACAGGTGGTAATAATATTATAGTATTTGCAATTACTCATGCCAACCAAGAAAGTTACCTAAGTTTGAAAAACAAAAAAATCTCATTTTAAAACATTTCTCCCCAACGGTTCAGCTGATCTCCATAATCCCTCTGATGGGTGGTTTGGTCAACTTTCGACTGGGATTTGGGATTCTTTGTCAAATGAAACCCTGCACCCCAAACACATAACTGCTGTGGCCTGCTAACCAGGTGAGAGGTCTTCAGAATGATGAACACATGATCAATGTCAGGCCTTCCAAAGCAGTGACTTAGCTGACGTTTAAAATCAGAACAAAGGTCATTTTAAATTATATTTTTGTCTGTGTGTAGGACAGACCGGGGACACTTGTTGGATGACCTTTAAACACACTTGAACAATTAACCCCAACTCTACATCCTTCTACTGCTGAAAGCCAAAAGCTCCCAACAATGAATCGGAGTCTGATGTATGCCAAAAGTAAACTGATTAACAAGTAAATGGAAAGAGATTCGATTCAACAGTTGTTCACAGTCTGCCCTATATTTTATTTAGTCTTTAAGTCAATCAAAAGCAAAGATGTTATGTTAGGCTAAGCGAATCAACTATCCAATTGATTAAGTACTAGAGTTCAAGGGGTATTTAAGAATGATATATATACCCTCTGGGTTATATACTTGGGTTTTTCATGTGCCAAAATGTCATGCTACTAATGCAAGATAAATAACTATGGACAGTACACCACAGATATTATACACTCATCCTGCAGTGTGATTTTGTGAATGAACCACACAAATGCACTAACTATTTCAAAACAAAATGCAGTAAAATTAAGTAAACAATATTTAAGAAGGGGGGGATCTTTTTGGGGGAGGGGGTAAGAATTAAGATTTATCTACTCACGGCAGCTAACATCCATGCAAGCATCTTTTAAAGTGAAATGTTCTAAAATAAACAAAAAGCACTGTACTGTACCATTACAATGCAGGCCATGGTATCCTACCTGATTCTTAGCTTGCTGACCTCCTAACAAAGTGATAAAATGAACCGAACCGTGAGAAGGCAGAGCAGAGACACCCTGGTCCTTATGAGGTTAACTGGAGCCTGGAGGAGTAGCGGGGAGCACGAACAGTAGCGGCCCTGAGAAGCACTCTGGGCTGGGTCTGCAGGAGCAGTGCGCACATCCTGACACATCAGCTCCCGGCCGCGGGGAGGGCTCTCTCAGGCGCCCCTGGAATTTCCTGGCCCAGCCCGGAGAGAGCCTGCTGGCTTCTCGGCAGCGCTTAATCGCTCTCTGCCCCCAGTAAGCGGCTGCAGAGCTGCAGTTCACCCATTTGCCCTCTTTTTAAGTCTGAGCGGAGAACGGCATGACAACCAGCTTAAAGATTTTTTTTTTTTAATGGGGAAAGAGACTTGTGTAAATGGTCCCTATCTAAACAACAGTGCACAGAGGGCTGCCAAAAACAGCAGAAAACTCAGCTTAGCGTTACCGTAAAGAGAGCGTGCAGCAAAACAATTCCTCGTCTAATTAGATGAGTGTGTACACAGAAAAATAATTACCTACCGGCTAAAGAGCTACAACATTTCTTGTTTACAGCTTCTGTGGTAAAACGGCATTTGGAGAATGAAACCAATGCAGAAGGAGCAAATATTGACAGGAGACTGCCCTCTGCTAGGTCATGTGCCGTCTGTGGGGAGCATACAAACGATCCCCAGCGACCAGAACATCAGTGGAAAGGCGATTAGATAACCAAAAGCAAAATCTGATTTCTGATTAACCCAAAAGGACCTGTATTCCTGCTTCTTCAACATGAAAATTATTAAGAAATGCCACAAAATAAATTCACTCAGTCACTAGTAAAGCAACGAATAAACTGTAAGGCTGGGGGCATGCATAGCACCTGGTTTCCACACACACACACACACACACACACACACACAACAGCCTGTTTACAGCAGGGAGCTCATTTACTATGAATTTCCGCCAAGATGGTGGCCAGACTTTATTCTGAGCTTCCCCTCCTGCCCAAAACCACAGACTCCTCAAAAGGTGAACAGGCCTGAGGTGGATGGCACACACTCCCCAACTTTGAAAAGTCTCACAAAAACTCTCTTCTTGCTGCTACAAAAACCTCAAATGAAATATAGGATAAAGAATAACTGCTCATTTCTGACAATAATTTACTGAAAGGGACTAAGGTGAGTCTTCATTCATGCTGGCCAACAGTCAGGACTTTGTCCTCAAAATAAGTTGTGTGCAAGTTGCCCAACTATTCTAGTCACAAAGTGTGTTTGTGGAAAGAATGACCTTTATGCTTGCAGAGTTAGAAATTTTAAAAATAAACGTGGTAATCACTGGCTCGGCCTCTGAAAGCTGCCACTCCTGACATGGCAAACCGTTTGCCACAGTAGTTTGCTATAATGAATAAATGCTACCTAATTAGTTTCCAAGCAATTTAATTTTGAGAAGGAATCTTTTTTTCCCTCTTGCCCAGACTATGATTACAGAAAGAGCTCAAATTCTGTGTGAAGAGAGGGAGGACTAATTCTCAGAAGCATATTTGTCAGCACACTGTAAAATTCCTGAAAACAGAGGTAAGAAGTGTTGAACTTCTGTTTGCGCTGCAGAAAATATGGTATTTGAACATCACAACTTCCACAAGAGTCTGGCTCAGGCAAGACCAGCAGGAAGCTAATAACAGTCCTGTACTCTGGATTTCACTGCCATTATCAACTGATTGGTTCCAATAAAATTTGATATGTCTATGTGTGATTCTATTACACATTAATACTTGCATAAATATACATTTTAGAATCATTATAATAATCATTGTAATTTCTATTGCACCAAAACCTACCTGCAGCGATAATGGAATGAATTTGATAGTTCAAGAAAACAATAAAAGTTTGAACAGCAAGTTACAGAACAATCTAGTTAGAACACAGTAAATCAAAGTTTTTTTTGTTTGAGGGAATATACGATTTTTTTTTTAATGCATAAGATTAAAATTGTAAAAAAAAAAGATATAGAAATATAATAAAGTCATTACTAGTCAAGGAGTGTGTCAGTTGTAATGCGAGATAAACGTAAACTCACAATTAGTAAAATAACAGGTGACAGTAATGGGCCAGTTCAGACACTAGCTTTGAATCCCCCTAGTGTTTTGTGCAGGGACCTGGCACCGCTTTTTTTCACCAAGGGCAAGCTCCTTTACGTTGTGTTACCTAGCAACCAGCTGCAGGAGTTTCAGGGCTCAGTGCACTCGTCTTAGGTGCACATGTAGGTGTGGTTAAAGGTACAAAAAGCGGAAACAGTGCCACACTCCAAACATGCAGGTTACCTGACGTATTGCCGGCGTGCAGAGAGAATGTGTACGTGCATGTGCGTGTTTACGGAACATTAAAGCATGCAAGTTATCCCATCTCAGGGAAAAACATCTAAACATTGTTTTATGATTCAATCATCAACAAAAATTTTGCCTTGTGCAAAATGACAAATAATGGGTGGGGTGTAAACATAAACACGAACGCAAAATTTTCCTCAGGACAGAGGAAAAATGGTTGGCCAACCGTGTGGGAACCATACAAATGACAAATTAATAGTGAGTAAATCAAAGTAAAGCAGGACACTCCATTAGTTTTATTTAATACTGCAACATTTTCAACACACATTTAACTAACATATTTAACAATTTATTTCATAATAATACTTCCATTATATAGCTTCAGATACCTTTTTACATGCAATAATGAGTAAAAAGCAAAAGTAAATAAAAAAATTAAAAAAAGGTTACCTGATGTATTGCCGTTAACATGTGCCATTTTAGCCATGGGTGCTGCAGACGGAAGTCACTTCCACGCTGACATGCAAAGCAAGCAGTCATGCAAATGCCATGCATCAAGTCTGGATCCCCACCTACTATTTAACCTGCAAGCTACAGGAAACAAGGGAGAAAAACACGTACATTAATCATCTGTCATCACACCAAAATACAATTTATATACGGTGTCCACATATGGGTTTGCAGCTAATGGGTGACTGGATAATGTATATTGTTCATATCCTTCTACAAATATTGACAATCAGGATACACTGCAGCATTTTAACTGTATCTTTTACTACATCTATCATCCTTCTCCGTCCATGCCAGCGTCCTGTCACCCGTCTTTTTAAAGAGTCTGTTGGTGTTGTTTCATATGCTCTTCTCAGATAAGGCCTATTTTTTGAGAATTTACTAGCACAGTGTAAAATCACATTGATGGCCAAGAAAACCAAACATCTAGAAAATAATACGAAACAAAGATGCTTGTAGCAACACACCTGACATACAAGTAACCACAACTACGTGTGCAACCGCTGAAAGGAATGGAAATGCCAAAAATGATTCACTTCTTGTGCCTTCAACAAGAATAATTTTCTGGGGAAAAAAAAAAAACTGTCAGTTGTATTTTGTATCATTGCTGAGAGAATATACATACCTTAGTTAAAATATTATTGATATAATGAACAAAAAGTGTCTGAGGTTATGGGCATTTGCTCTGAGACCCAACAGTGAAATAACAGAGTACAAAAGTCAACATCATGGATCAAGGAAGCTACACAGAAATACATTATAATAAGGAAGCCGACACACTTTGCACAGCTTTAAATATAATTCTGCAGACAAATTATCACAAAGTTTTGGAGAATGCTAAATGAACATGATTATGTTAGATTGCCGTAATTTCAGCTCTCAATATTAACATAATTTCTAGATTCTAATGTCTAGAATTTAAAATGAACACAACAAAGACAGGTAGCCCAGACCCTCCCTGGACAAAGACATTTCAATATAGGAAAATCCCCTAAAATATCATTTAGCATCTCACATTAGGAGGCAGTTTCTTTAATGACTGTGGCAATCAACTGGAAAGTAAAATTCATGATCAAATAAAATAATGATAACAGTTGTTGTGATTTATCAGAGGTGATTATAAATGACAGGGTAATGGTCTCAGGCCTTCCCTTATATAAATAAACCATACATTTTCACAAAATAATGTGCCTTTCAACAAAGTGCTAATTTATACACCGCTATAAAGATACATGGTCATTTTCAGAAAGTGCAATAAGGTGTCTGATGTTACTTTTCCTGGGGGGGGGAGGAGACAGTGATCTGAATGAGAATTGTGCCGTCTACTTGTTTACTTCACAAGTGAAAGAGTGATCATACTTTTTAAAAGCAGGTAATTATGAAGTTTATCCATCTATTTTCCAACTGATAAAGGCGTACAGGATCACAGGGTACAACGTGTCCTTGAACTGCAGTTAGAAACTGCAGAACTCAGACTAAATCCATGCCAACTCCTCACATACAAAGCAAGCGTGGGATTAAAACCCACCC
This sequence comes from Petrocephalus zakoni, assembly GCA_026774425.1. Classification (NCBI taxonomy): domain Eukaryota; kingdom Metazoa; phylum Chordata; class Actinopteri; order Osteoglossiformes; family Mormyridae; genus Petrocephalus; species Petrocephalus zakoni. Next base: position 12,810,376 of record JAODKN010000114.1, read on the forward strand.
CAGCCCCAGAGGTGTGAGGTACCAGTGCACTTGTAAATTTCACAATAAAAGAAATTTAAGATAGATAGATAGATAGATAAATAAATAAATAAATAAAGTGCAAATACAGTAATGTGGTTTGATGCCCAGAATGAATATTCTGTATATATAAGAGTAACAACAACTCATTTTATATCGCAAAAAGGGAAATACTCAACAGTAGACCTATTAGCTACACTTTCTAGCTATTATATGATATTATATGATATTTTTATATCTTCTTTTGCTGCAAGTTTTGGCCATGAACAATATATATAAAGGTATTTTTGGATTAGCCAATGAGTCACTCTAAAGAAATGTCAGTTCTAAACCTAGACCATGACGCAGCCAATACTCTGGCCCCCGAAAGGCGAACAAACCAGGAGTCTCCTCGGCAAAAGTCTCCATGAAGTTTTGACCAAAAAGAAAGAAAAAAAAAATACAAAAGCAAACAGAGATAAAATGTATAAATAACAGAAGAGCTGTCCAATCAGGTAATACCTTTCTCCTCTGAAGACACGCCTTCCATATCGAGAACCATGCATAACGCTGCTGGGGTCTCCAGCCTTGGGAGGAGGTTAAGGGACTAGCCAGGCAGCAAACTCTCACTCAGGATCCACGGTCTGACACATCAGGGACTGCAAGAGGATTCCAAGTGATGCTATATCTGATGCTCCTAGCAATATCCTCAACAAAAAACAATCACTTTCCGCACCCAACGGCTAACAGTTACATTCTATATGCCTACAAAATACATTTTAACAAAAAACTTAGGACAGTAAAAGTTGCACCTCTATGAATAAACAAGGCTTTTTAAACTAGCTGAAATTCTAAAAAAGTACCCAGTCATTTTCAACTTGCACAGCATTTCATAAACAAATATAGACAGTTCCCACTGAAACTGAAACTCCAACTATATTTAAAAATCAACCACGCAGCTTTATAGAAACTGATGATTCAAGACAGTCTAAAAATACCAATAATGCATAACAAAAATTAAAATTATGAATATAGCAGAATAACACAAAAATTTTTAAACTGGCTAATTATCCCAAACACAAAAAAAATGTAAAGGATATCTCTCAGTGGCAATAATTTCCTCAACATGTAAACACAATATATGTGTATCTCACAATAAAATCTTTCAAGTTTACCCAAAAATACTGTTATATAAGACTTTTGTAAACGCCTTGAAAAGACATAAATGACATAAAAAACTTTAAAGTTGTGGTTAATGTCACTCTTTACAACAGGTATAACTGACAGCTTCCCATTAAATGCAGAAGCTAATGGGTTATTAAAAAAACAAGCGGCCCATGGCGACTCCTTTTATTCACTTTTAAACCTCCATCAAGATCCAGCAGTTCTTACCTGACCCTTTCATACTGGCTCCCAGAGAGCATTTGTGGACAGCGGGAGTGATCTCACTTTCCACAGGGTAGAGTTATCCTTAGTGTTGGTTCATGCTAAAAGGAGGTATTGGTTACAGCTATGTTTAGCAAAGTTCATCTAATGACAGGGGTCTTATAACAAGAACTGGGCTTTTACATCACTAGGACACCAGAGGGGCTATTCCTCAAATCTATGCTGCCAGGTATGGCAATATTTCAGAGGAATTAATGCACAATATTAGGCTGCATGATATGGGGAATAATGATGGTGAAGAACAATCCGGCCATGTAAAAACCCCTACCTTCCAAATTCGATGACAGTAAATCACAGCTTGTGCCCAAACCGCTACAATTCAAATGTCACGTTAAACCATTCATCAGGCAGAACAATATGAAAATGGAATCCCCCAATTGCTTGGTGAATTCCATTACTTAATTTATTAGAATTTGACTTATTTTATTTTAAAAGGACTACATCTGGTTTGAAGTGAACAAACGCATGCTTTATACAAAATGTTGGCTTATGTAACTCAACATTACTACTACCTAGTTAATGGCCAGTGTGATGTAGCATTTAATACATACACAATTCAGACTGTCGATATGCCTACATGTTGCATTTCTGCACATTTATTTATTGCTCTTTCCATTTTACTTCTCTTGTTTCTTGTTGCAAATCACGTGTACTTTTTGTACTTGGTAAGTAAAATATTCTGAGATTCCATAAGATTCTGATTCTGAATAGAAACCTAAGCTGCCTGAATTCAAGGAACAAAGTTATATTTCATATTTTAAGATGTGAGTATAGAAAACTGAATTTCACTATACTATTGTAGTTTCGCTACATATTCCCTACAATTACAGCATAATTATAAGAGTAATATAGAGTCTGAAGTTGCATTTAACATTTTCAACACAATAATTCAACATTTAGAGTTGAATACAGTTTATATTAGTAATTGATGTCAAGAAGCTTTTTAATTAAAAAATCCTCATCATGCATGTTACTTAAATTTTCTCCCACAAATGCATTCTAACTGCTTAACACAAATAATCATTCACCATCTATCAAGATGTGTCGTTCTCCTTGCTGTCTCTATGTAGTCTGCATTGGCTCAGCAGCTACCTCATTATTAATTCACGTCTTCCCGATTTCCCTTGTTTTTAACGTGAAAAGAATACTTTGACAGATGCTGACGCCAATAAAGGGTTAATGAACTATTCTAATAGTTTCTCATGAGGGACAAGGTAGTTTTCCTAGGGTAGGTTGACATGTATTTACATGCAAACATTCTGTTGAGTTGGAAATTATTCTAGGCATGTTAAAGACTCGACTTGCACACCCTAAGCATGTGCCTGCCACCCACCCCCCCCCCCCCCCAAGCGAACGCATTCAGCTCAGCACGACAAGTCCAGGTACATAAGAACTTAAATCGATTATATGAAAAACTCTGCAGCTCTGCGCAGCTCATCTAGCTACGTTTACTTTACTGGGGTGACATGAGGTGGAAGAACAACATCTTTCATCACAATGTTCTTTGTAGTATATAAAAAATGTTTCACAGGGAAAATCTTATCTAGCGAGCTCTATAACAAATCAAGAAAACAGGAGCAGGACATTGGCCGCTTACTGGCCAATCACAAAAGGAAGCTTTAAGCCGCAGGTGGTACAAAGGGCACGGTAATCAGATGTAGGCCAGAGCTACACAAGAGAACCACAGGAACAAACTGAATATATAAGATGCAGATCTTTGCAGAACAGCATTGTGCTAACCAGGCTCTCCGCACACTTCAATTAGCATTCCTCTTCGAAGGGAGGGCCTCCTGCGGCAGGCCTGGGGGCGCCATTCTGGGAGACCTTCCAGCAACCTGTTGACAAGCCGGTAGGAGGCCCTCTGCTTTTGAGATTACAATTTAACAAAAGTAATAATAAAAACCCCAGCTCAAGTGACCAGGAGAAAAGCAGCTGGAACGTTCTGGAAGGTTCCCATTGCGGTAGCAAGTTCCCAATATGGCATGTAAGACTGAGCGATGGGCAAACGTGCATATTTATTCCTGTGATTTGACACTTTATATTAATCATGAGCATAATGTGACATATACATTTCACTCTGGGCTAAACTTTACTGCAGCCCTACCGGTAGACATTTGATAAAGTCCTCACCACCCAATCTGATTTTTCCTGTGTTTTTTATCCTCAAATGGTACCATTTTGTTTTTAAGTTACCACACTGGCCAAAAGTTAAAGTCGGTCATCAACAAACAGTAAGGTTTCACACGATTAGCATTACACAGCCAGTCCAGTCAACAGCTCCATCAACAAAGACTGGTTAATTAAGAACTCGGCTGGAGGAAAAACATAAAACATAAAAGTTGAGCCTGAGAGAATCTGAAGCCTAGGAGTCTGGCTCTGAACTACCAAGCAGGAATCTCTGACAATCCCACTGGAGGCTTTATTTATTTGCAAACTACCTACATTTATGTTAAAATGTAGGTGTCAGAAATCCGTGATTTTCTGTGGAGTGAAAGGATGATAGCCAAATGTTAAGCTAATCATTCCTTCAAGCACTCCCTTTATTCAGCACTCGAAAGACTTTGGATTAGAGATGCGTTTTCTTAAGACTCCTGTCCTAAGAAAGGAGAGAAGCCCACATCACTGGTAACGTAAAGTAATGTTTAAAACCAGCAAATAACCACCAAAAAGATATTCCTTCCCTTAAATTGAGCTTCTCTTGAAGGTTGCATGGCCGAGTCTGGTTTCTCTAGCTCCTTAATGGCTTACTGACTGCAGCCTCTCCTGCTGCTTCAGGAGTCTAACCCAGCTGAACTTCCACAGCAGGGCCAGCTGGCACGCAGACAGCGGCTCTGTCGGCATGGACCCTGCACCCTTATTTTTTCTTTCTCCAGACATGTTGCCATGTAGACCACTGCTGATGTTTATTTAATGCTAAACCATGGGAAGGCCTTTTAATAATGGCCGCAGCTGAGGAGAGAGGTTAGAGCAACAATACTAATTTACCTGGCCCAGAAAGCAATGGCTCCATCAGCTAAGAGAAACTGGTGTGCTGAAGTCCAGTCTAGAAAAGATGCACGTATAACTGGGGTCCCGTTTATCACTGGCATTGCGGAGAAAAACTGGACTAACTCAAAACTGGACTAACATCAGCTTCCTTACTTAAAAAAAAATTAAAAGCAGGAAACAGATGAAAGTAACTGGTACTTCTGAACCTGAACTGTAAATGTAGTGTACACCATTTTAAGGTGCCATTTAAAAGAATGTACTATTTGTCATATTTATCCCTGCAGCACATGTATCAATCAACGAGACAAATACAATTGACTTGGGAGGAAAGGTAGATTTCAGTGGGTCAGCCGATATACATGCCCGTTAATAAATTAACTAGGCTGCCGCAGGAGCACACTGCACTGAAACTCTCTTCAGGTGTCAAACACCGGAAGGAATTATAATCTTGGTTTAAAAAAATTAATGCAGAGACCATCACGTGGTAGTGGGAGCTGTGGAATGTAGCCTTTCTAATTACCCTCATGGGAGGCCCAGTTCCCATTCCATTTACATTGCCTGTAGCCAGGTAGTGGTCGCTTCACCACTAAAGGCTTTGCAGATCTTATAATTATTTTTAGAAAGTCAGCCGGCGCTGGTGAATTTTAACTACATATTCATGTACGACCACTTTACAGCTGTGTCGTTTCAGAGCTATAATCCAGCTTTCTGTAATACCCTTTAAAAAGCTCACATATTTTCTTGATGGCATTTACTGGGTGCTGTTGTGACACAAAAGCATTGTTTAAAATACACAAATGAACCTCACATTAAACATATAATTACACAAGCACAAGGGAACATAAAGCATGTCATGCTGCATAGAAGCATAAAATGATAACGAACGAAAGAACGAATATATGGCACATGAAACATCCCAAAGCAACCAGGGGAAATATTGCAGAGTGAAACACATAAGGATGTATGAATATAAAGTGGCAGAGAACTCATGCCAAGGTCTGTTTGACGCCACATCCATAACACTGATAATATGCTATGCATTTCTAGCATGTAAATTAATATACGAATTTCGAGGATTTGTCTGTATTCAGATGAAGGTGATTAATCGTCATTGTTGATGCACCACAGCACGCAACAACGAAATGTGTCCTCTGCATGTAACCCATGTGACATCGTGGCACAGCAGGGGACAGCTATGTGAGCACCCGGGGGGCGGTGCTTGGGGACGGTACCTTGCTCAGAGTACCTCAGCGGTACTTACAGGTCGGGGACTTGAATCGGCAGTCTTTCGATTACGCGGTTGCGTCCCTAACCAGTACACCACCTGCCTGCTCCAAAAGGCTATATGAAAACATTACACTAAGTGTCTCACCGATACTGCCCACCAGCATTTTGATTGCTAATTTGAGTCTAAATGTGTCACATCTATAATGCTGGAATTGCCCAGCATTAAAAAAAAACAGCTTACAGCTACCCCTATACTGAGAGCCAGTGCTTATGTAACACACATACTTGTGTAAAAACTTTTTTTCCCCTAATAGCCATTTTCCAAGGACTAATAAACTTGATACATTTAACTAATGGTATAAACTTCATACCAAGAGTAACAGCCAGGGCCCTCTTCAGTTAAGTAAAAGGAATAACTGAGCTCAGTGTGTGCTCTCACCTAAGTGAGGCTGAAAGGAGGCGATTTGGGCTTTGGGAATGCAGGCCTGGCTTTGTCGCTCCTCTATTTTAGGAATGTGTTTTATCTGCTCAAGTGCTGAGACCACAACTGGCAGCGCTGCAAGCCACTAAAATGCAGCCCCAGAAACATCCCACTTCCACACGAAAGAGCAGGCCAAATGCAGGAATGCCAGCCTTCAATTACTTCCAGGAAGTGTGCAGGCAATGGGCTATTTTCACATCGTTGGATTTAACTAAAGGAGGCACAAATGGCACTCTGGCAAAACAAGAAAGATTGTTTTCATTTTTCCTCTGGATATGAGGATTGGAGTTTGAACACCGTCTTTGTTTCAGAGGAAAGCCTACTAAAATGGCATTGTTTTGCTCACAGTAAACATTACTTGCTTATATAAACTGCTACAACAAAATGATGAGATTGTATATGGTCCATTATCAATGGTTCTGCCATGGAGAACCAAATTCTTTAAAGTTGTTAATTAGGAATAGTCTTCCTGATAACATAGTGCAAGCTGAATCCTTAGGTTCCTTTAAATCAGAGCTAGATATCCACCGAAAGCCACAATTTAGCCTGGGTGCTTTAATGATTAAGAGTCTGACAACACTGCCATCTAGAGGCAGACTAACCTGATCTAAACATTTAAATATGCCAAATGTTTATCGTTGTACGTTCTGGTCAAACCCAAAACAAGTTCTAGAATTACAATTTCATACTAGGTCAGTTATAGCCAACAGTTAAATCAGCTGGCCTAGACTACTGCTTCTTTAAAAATAAACAGATGTGTGATTCAGACACTAATAACATGTGAACAAGAAAACAAGTGGTTCAATAAAGGAATAAAATACAAAGAAGGGGCAAAACACACACAGCCAAACAAGTAATCTTAGGAGTCTCCATGTGGTAAAGACACGCTAGTGGCTGTACTGTATCTTTTCCACATCCCTCACTGTTATCTATCCGCACAGATATCTGTCAAAGCTCTGACTGAAGCATTTTCTGTTCTGCCCTTGTACTGAACACACTGTAGCCAGCAGTAAATCCTTCAGTGCTTAGGAATTAGGACTTTTGAGCCAGAGTTTGCAGGTTCTGGCTTCCATATCTCTGAAATAACTAGATAATCCAAATTACGTCAAACGAAGAATAAAATAAATCTATTAAAATACTGAATCTAGTTGACAATTAGAATTCTAAAGCTCCAATTCTAGAAATAATAAAAGTTCTTTTGAACAAAGTTATCTGCTGACAAGGCACAAATTTTGCTGCAACCCAGTCAAACAAACATAGGTCAGCTCCAACCATCACACACTTCCTTAACATTTTGAAACGCATACTTGGTTGCAATGGCATGACTACACGCTTGGCTGCCCAAAATAATCCCCTTTCCTCCCCCAGGGCATGATATCTGCAAAATACCTGGTCCTTTTGCTTCTTCAGTCATGCTTTTTTTAAGCACTGGTACATTTTAGTATTTGGCAGATGCTTTTATCCAAAGCAAAGCGCATTTTTGAGAAATCAGGGACAGCCAGTGCCTGAGAAAAATTGGAGGTTGAGGGCCTTGCTCAATGGCCTAAATGCAGAAATCACTCTGCTGACCCTGGGATTTGAACTAATGACATCCTGATCACAACGTCCTAACCTACTGAGTCACACACTGCCCACAGGTAACAAGAAGCAGAACAAAAGGATATTTGGTTAAAAAAAAACAGCTAATAAGTTATGATAGAAAGAGAGAGAGAGGTAAAGTTAGATTGAAATGAACAGTCTATTAGCCAAACAAAGTCTCGGACACACAGATGAACTGGGTAGAAACCAGCTCTCGCAACCAAGGAACTAAAGGGACCTGTAATAAACGTTCCAGGGAGCCAAGGATTCTGGCAATGTGGCAGCTGTTTCTGTTACACCAGGCGTACCATGAATCCATTCAAACTGGTGTAATGGGACGACTTGGCCACAGTGACTCTGGCCCCTGTGAATCTAAACACTCAGAAGGACCTGCATTTAAGAACTGGAAGACAAACGGTATGGAGGGTTACTGTCCTGTGAAAGATGGACAGCACGCGAGTTATGAGGCTAGACAATATAAAGAAATTAAACCCAATTAAGCTGACACACAACAAAAAGTAAATGATTTTCCACAGGAATGCACGGCAATGACCTTAATAAAGCTCCTTCCAAAGGTCTTTGTTTCCACAAAATAGTGCTCTTAAGCCACACTGAAGCCTAGTGATTCGCACTAAGGGATGTTATGCACAGATGAGCACCAGCGATGAAGCTCCACAAGCAGCCTAATTACAGCGGTTTTTAAGTCCACGGGCCTCACTACGCCTTATCAGAGCTGAGTCATCGTGTTTCTTCTTCCCAAACTGACGTTAAACATTAACACTGGGTGGATACATTTAACTGTGGTTGCTATACACACACACACCTTGAAATATAGATAATGTTACAATACTGTGCAAGCACTTATCCATTTCAAATGAATCGGCATTCATTCTTAAGAAAAGCCAACGTCAGAGCCAAAACACGACAATCACGCCATCTACAACGTCAAACATTACATACTGGTGTGCCAAGACAGACAGTTACACTCACTGGGCTTATTCATTATTGATGAATATAATGAGCTCGTCAATTATGGATCAGTGCTGTGACAAAGAGCGACCAAGGCTGACTGGGCTGCAAGTCTGGAAGCAGATTCCGGTTTCTGCATAAAAGCTAAAAAAAAAAAAAAAAAACAATCATAACCAATCCACTGTGTATGGCGGTGGTGAATTTAAGCAGCCCTGTGCATTTACACAGCATTACATACACAGTGCTTTTAGTGATCAGCTGTAGTAAAAGACAATCAGAACATGCAAAATGAGAATTAATCTATAGGTATCTGGTTCTTATTTGTGCTCCAGTTTCCATTTTTACTGTTGGTTTATTTGGAAAATGCTTTTATCTAAAACAACGTACAAATCAAGAAAGCAGGGTTAGAGAAACCCTGGAGCAATTGAGGTTAAGGGCTTTGCTCAAGGTCCCAATGAGGAAGTTACTCTGCCTGTTCCGGGATTCGAACCCAGAACCGCACGATGAGACGCCCAGCATTCCAACCCATTGAACTACACACCAGCCTTTCCCACAGCGCAGCTTAGCATGTCTCGGCTGAAGAGAAGATCCCCGTATGGACTATAAAAAATAACGAAATGCACATTTAGAAACCTAATATGGTTTAATGCCTTGTGTTCCAGACTTAACCAGGAGACGCAAAATGATATAAAGCACAATATTGTTGAAGTAATGTTTGTCACATCTGCCTTTAAAAAAGCAATTCCAGAAATTAAAGCCATTTTATACAATAATATACCATTTGTTTAATTTTTAAACCAGTAACCCAGGGATCCAGCATCTGATCGCAAATATTGCCTTGATGAAATCCATTTTTTTGGCTTCCACTCACTTTTCTTAGGGAGTTTCCTTATTAATCTTAGGGAGATTAATAAAAGAAAACAAGGTATAACCAAGGTTATGTGTGTGATTCTCATGTATATTACCCCCATTTTTAGAATGTTTACATTAGATATTACAAAACGGAGGAGTACGGGCCCAAAGCCGATGAATAAGGCTGCCTTCTTATTCCCCCATTCAGACAGAAAGCCAGTAACTCCTGATTACACTCAATAGGCCTTTCATCTTATTCAGCCATTCAGTACATCTCATGCCAGTGGAAGGCTGCAGTGGTTTAAAAGATATGGTGGGAAAACCAGGATGAAAGTCCACGACTTCATGTTCGGCATTTTATCTTTGCAGCTCTTCCCCAAGGTGCTCTTCCTAGTTCTGTTCTGCCCAAATGCATATCCAGCCTCACATCCATTACTGCACCTCCAAATGTGGCCTGTCAGAGGTATGAGAGGGGAAGTTAATCCGATTTGGGTCGTAGAGACCCGATCTGTTCCGCTCCTCCTGAGGGGGTGACAGCTGTATGGGGAGACGCGGGAAGGCCGACAGTAAGGCCAGTGTGAGGTGCTATGCTGCTCCCCTCCCTGTCCATCCGGCACAGAGGGGCCCCTTGTCTGCTGTGACATCACCACCAACCCCAACCCGGCACACAAACACGCACATGAAATTTTAATTGCTTCCTGTAGTAAAATAAAAGGAGCTTAAGGCAGAGGGCTGCAGGTGTTATAACAAAGGAGAGCACCCGGCCAAGGTGTGACGCCCCCAGGGTGCTTTATCACTCCTGTGCTCTGAATGCCCCTTCAGGCCCGTGCTGCTGTCACCACCACCCTCCACACAGGAGGCTCACACTTCTGGTGCATGAACATGGACTTTGGAAAGACAAAAAGGCAGGTTTTTCCATGTGCAAACCTGAGCACCACAGGTGTTCTCTCTTACCCACCGCCGCACAACATTTACATTTATAGCATTTAGCAGATGCCCTTTGCAAGAGCAACTTGTATAAGTGCTTAAAGACTCCATTAGTAAAACCGCACAACACCTCCTCTTAGCCACGGCCATACACCCACGCAACACCACCTCCTCTTGGCCCCGGCCGTACAACCGCGCAACATCTCTTACCCACGGCCGTACAACTGCGTGCCACCTCCTCTTAGCCACGGCTGTACACCCTCACTATGCCGGCTCTTAGCCTCGGCCGTACACCCGCGCGATGCCACCTCCTCCTAGCCACGGCCGTACACCCGCGCGATGCAACCTCCTCCTAGTCACGGCCGTACACCCGCGCGATGCAACCTCCTCCTAGCCACGGCCGTACACCCGCGCGATGCAACCTCCTCCTAGCCACGGCCTTACACCCGCACGGCGACACCGCCTGACGCCACACGTCAGGTCCCTAAATAGTTAATCAATCTTATATATAAGTTACTATTCCTTTGACACAATCACAGCTGACCTCGCAGAGTGCAGCAGAGTACCTCAAAACAGCGAGACACTTCCCACATACTGCAGAGAAGTCAGGGGCAGGAAGCCTTGTATTGGTATGACTTCAGGTCAGTAAGAGCCTAAATGGGCTGCACTACTGCTTCACACCTCCAGGGATGTGGGTTTCAATCTTGCTTCCTCTCTTGAGTTTGCTCATTCCATGCAAGTTTTCTCCAGATGCTTCTGTTTCCTTCTGTAGTCCATAGACAAGCTTATGGATTAACTGGCATGTGCCTAAGCATGTGAGCATGCCACGTGACAGACTGGCATCCCATCCAGGGTATACCCAAGCCTTGTGCCCTGTGCTGCCTGGGAGAGCTTCCAGGCCCCTGCATGACCCTGCCTGGGATAAATGATAGAGGGTCTCAGAACTCCCAACTTCCCCAAAGGAGTTACTGTTGTCCTCTGCACATCAGACATGCCTCATTGCTCTGGCACCAGTCCCCATGTGATACCTCGGCCAGGGTTGCTGAGCGTGCCCAGATATGGGGCAGGGTGGCGCTAATTCAAGGCCAGTCAAGCAGCACATCTGCCATTGATCTCAGAGACACCTGCAACGCGCCATCAGTTCCAGTCACAGATGTGCCCATCACCTTCTGCTTTTACTGCTGAGCATACAAAATGGAAGCAGGCATGCCAGTGCCATTCTAGCCCATTCTATTGATGTTCTGTGTGTGACGTGGCGACTGATGTCATACCCATGAGGATGTCGGTGACGGACGGCGGAACTGATGAAGCGCGAATGGACGGCAAGTGCAGTAATCCTCTTCATATACTTGCTCAAAAAAAATAGTGAGTGCCCCCTGAAGCAAATAAAATTCACTGGTAAGTCACTGCTCCTTGAGAAGTCAGCCCCCAAGGCCACTGCCTATATTACCTATCGGATTGACTGACCTTGCCGTTGACGGCGATGTGGCATTATGTTATTGTAACCGTTTACAATTATAGCCATGGTACACATTTCAGAGGCATCGCAAGAATCGTGATACATTATGCCGTCAAAATCAACAGATTGCACAACTGTGCTGATAAGAAAGAAAGGTTCTACTTTGATTGCATGGAAATGGTTTGCGAAATCCAACGTAGAGGAATATTCCAAAAAAATTGTGATCTATATTATGGGTCACGATTTTGACCCAAAATATAATATGGCATTGTGGCCATACAGCCTGCCCTAACTACGGACTAAAAGAACAGGTAACATGCTAAACATGTGGGAGGGTGCATCTTCAAGTAGCCACTAGCTGCCACCCCAGCTGTTTGCTATTGGAATAGCAGAGGCTTGCTCCATGCCATTGCATCAGTTATTAGCATCATTTTCCAGCACAGGATAAAGTGATCCATCATAAAACAGGAATAATATTGGATTAGATCTCAGGTGTCAAACTCCAGTCCTGGAGGGCCGGTGCCCAGTGTAGTTTAGTTCTTTCCCTGTTCCACCGCAAATGATTGAGCTGAAGAGCTTTGTAGTAATTAGTATAACGAGCTGCGAGAAGTTGAATCAGGTGTGTTAAACGAGGGTAAACCCAAAAATGTGCAGGGCTGCGGCCCCCCAGGACTGGAGTTTGACCCCCCTGGATTAGATTGGAAATAAAAATGATAAAGGAAACAAACTCCATAAATTCCAGTATGGCAGCTGCAAAGTTCAAAACAAAAAGATCCCTTTGGAAGAACATATAGAACAAAAAAAAGAACACCTAATAAACATTGGTGAATAATAAGCTCGACTTATTATTATTTAGTGGTAATGTCCGGTGTCAGTTCATGAAACTAATTAAGTTCCTGATCATGGCAGATCTGGAGGAAAAAGGAATGTTTAATTAAGACACCACACTGAGGAGTCCCTTTGAACACCCAGCTGTAATTTGTGAAGTGCCATTTACTGTGGCCTAAACTCTGAAAGCCCTGGAAGCCGAAGCATTTGGCACCCTTTAGCGAAGGATGCAAATTACTAACAACTGAACAAGTGCACCACCAGCACATAGCAGAGAGTCATTTAAATACAGGGGCCCATTTTGCTAGTGGAATCCCTAATATCATAATCTGGTTGGACTTGTACCTTACTTTTAAACATCCAAATGCTATAGGGGGGAAAAAATTATCAACAATAGCCTAAATCCCAACCAGGAAAAATTCTATGATTTGACTCTTAGGCAGGTACAGGACAAAATCGTTAAATGGATTTAAAATAATGATTTTGGGGGACTGTCAAGAAGTATGGTGGCTTAAGTTGTAACCATTATGACAGGAATAACCCCAGGGAGCCTCCAGTGTCTCCTGTCACATGACTGGAGAAGTCCAAAGTCACACATCTGGGGAAACTTGTTAAGAGTCTCTGCAGAGGTCACGTCCTCTTAAGCCAATTATCGCAAAGCAAACACAGTGGAGCTGGTTAATCAGTATAACAATGGTCTCCTTGTGACCACCTCAAAATATAACATTTAAGTCAATGACATTAATAATATGAAGAGCTTTCAAACTCCTCAACTATAATAGGAAAAGCAAACCTGTGATAATATCCATATGAATGAAAACCAGGGAATAAAATTACTCTAAAATATTCTTATACTATCCATAATGCTATGTCTATGAACATTAACTCAACTTAAAAGAACATACGTGCTCAACAGAACATCACCTGAGTAGTTCAAGAAAGTCGCATGTTAAAAGGAAAATGCAGACAAACACAGTAAATTGTCTTTCATTAGCATGTTACAAACAAAAACGTTTCAAAACAATCCTGAACATTGCAAATTAAAACATAACATTACAGGTTCTTACAGATGTGTCCCTTTGGCTTAAAGTTCATGGAACAGATTAGGAGTCAATTTAACGCGGCAAACCCCAGTAACCAAGGTGAGCTCACCCAGTGGCCCATAGAGACAGAAACCCGAGAAGGTCATTTTCGGCCGGAACTTCAAAGACAAGCCAGCAGGTGGTGAAATGCATATGGATGAGCATACAGCCCCGTGTTCACATGCGAACAGCACACTACAACACAGCCAGGTCCATCAGATTTGAACACGGCCGTGGAAGTTCTGCGTCTCTTTAATAATGCTTTATATTGCATTACATGTGAATGTGGAAATAGTGGCGTAATGGGTAAAATCATCACTCTTTGTATATGACTCTTTGTATAGGCCTACATGAGTTTACTTACATTTAGATACTTGAGATGTATTGTAAACTAAACTCCTGACACTGATACTCCTGGCAATACACTCAAAGCACACCAATGTCTTGTTGCCACTTTATATTTTTTCCAGTTTTTATTAAGTATGAACAAACTTTACATCTTTGCATTTAAATCACTTTTCCATACATTCTGGTTTCTACATTCTCATATTCCGTGTAACCGTCAAACAAAGCACCCTTAGCCAAGACACCTTAACCATGGTGTAACGAGGCAAACGCATGCAGATAATAGGGCCTACCCTTTATTCATGGTATTTTTGTGTGTAAGAAACCCATAAGCAAAACATAAGCAAAATGAAATTACACTGATTGGTATACACAAACTTAAGTGGCGCACCCTTCTTTGACACCCCAAGTTACACAAGACTTCCACAGTTACCAACACAAGTGGCCACAAGAGCCAGAGGGCACAAAGACACACAGTGTCAAAATATCACAGAAGTAATCCACCCATCACCACACGTAATTAATGGGAAAGTGGCCTCTACAGGCTTAAAAAGTTCACTCCAAATCATACTGTTTATAGTTTATGGTGTTCACTTATCAGAAAAAAACCAGGCAACAAAATGTTATTTTCAATTATTAAAACTGAAACTTAAGCAGAGCCTGCCCTATTATTAAACCAACAGAACCCATGCATGTCTGCATATCACTCCTCCCAGAATACTGCTGAAGAGGTCCTTTGTTTGTAATTACCTTGCCCCTATGCCCAGCCTCGTTTAATTGTTCGGCTGCCCAGCCAAACTAGGACATACTACAAAAGGTTGCTTTTCCATTGCTACATTTTGCATGACTGAGAATCTCTGGACTAGGAGTCAGGAGGACCAGAAACCACCTTCAGCCAAGCCCGACGTCCATCATCATGATCTTACAGAACAACATTTTACATTTACAATTATTTCTATAAATACCAGGCGCAAGCAACCAGTGAGGCAAATAGCACATAACCATATCTGCTGTCAAGCAGTCAACTAGGCAGAAGTGCAGCTAGGCTGAGCTTCCAAAGTGTGCACAGTTGCGAGTGTAAGAGTTACCGGAGCCAGAGCAATTTTAGTGCCCTTTATACAGTTCTGTCAATTAGGGTTACGGTCAAGTGCCATCATTTCTTTCTGCTAGATGGGGAGGACATATGAAATAAAAGCACCGGGATGCTACGTCATGATAAATGATAAAAATTATCAACGTGCTAGTTGTGTTAAGTGTCACCACCTTACTTTCAAAGTCTGGGTGTCTGATTCCAGAAAAACAAAAACTTGAGTTGTCTGTCCTTGTAAGAGCTTTGCATGATGGGAAAAAACAGCATTAGATTAGATAAGGGCTCCCTCTGTCTTCAGATTGCCCTGTACCATACTGTAGAGTATGAATGTGTGTGCAAATGAGCCAGAAAATGGAGACTTGTAGAACAGAGCACATACTCACTACTAAAATGTAGTTGGTTTTAGAGTAAGAAAACAAAAAATGGTTCTACTGTAATGATCCATTATCTTTTAGCAGAATGGACACAGTGCACATTTGCAGTAAAAGATCATATGATAGAAATCACATCAGCTGGTGTGACTGTAAACAGTGGTTATGGAAGTGTGACTCCAGGTAGAAAAATTATTTGTTTGAGGGGTTCCACTCACTCTCTAAAGGAGCGGCGTATATTTGTACATTCTTTCTACATTTTTAAATTAAAAACAAAACTAAATTCATATTAGACTGCTCAAAGGCCTCCCCAAGGACCTGGAACAGAAACCAAACCAGGACAATATCCAAGCACAGGAACTAGTCTTAGCTTGTAGCAAAAAGCCAAAAAACACCTCCTCTCTCTTGTGTCTCTTTACTTTCTCCTTTCTACATAAAAATACAGCCAGCCATCAAGTTCAGTCCTGTCCTGTCACAAGGCTCGGCAGCTGGAAGTGCCAGCAAGGGTCTGCAGCGTCCAAGAACATGTCTTTCATAAATCAATTCATATTTAAGACAATGGTAAGTCCACACTAAGAAATGAGTCTTTTTAGCAGGCAGATGTGGATAAAGTCTGTTTAAATGGGGATTTAGCAAAAGCTGCTGAACAAACCATCTGGTTGCAAGTAGCTAACATAATTCCAATGCTTGGCAATGTTAATTTGTTGGTGTCGTGTGACTAAATTGAGGGAGTAGACTTGTCGTGACCAAAGGACTCTCAGACATGGCTTGTCATGTTTCCATTTCGCAACTGAGGGCGAATTGAATGTCGGTAATAGAAATCTTTCAAAACAAGGCTTTTCCTGACACTTAATTATTATAGACAAATTCAAGCCAATGTCTTTAAAACTTAGCATAATTATAAGGCAGGGAGTTTGTCGTTATATAGTGATCAGGGGTTTTTAAATAATTTCTGAAAACAATTGCATTAATAATCTGCTATCATCTGTCCTTGGCTGAGGAGGGCCAAACCATACTTTTAAAAAAGTCTAACATTTAACCCTGAAATGCTAAATATTTTGATCAATCATACAATATCTTTAATATCTTTAAAAAGGTTGTGCTTGACGATAATTTAGCTGACAAAGTGCAACCTGTAAAAACCATATTACAGATTGTCATGCACATTACAAAAAAGGAGAGTGGGTGTCTGTGTGTTTTGCTGTATTCAAGCTGATCTCCAATGCTGCCACTCAGTGGGTGTGAGTGCGGTGACTTCCGCCCGCTATGATGTCATACGCATACCCTCTGCAATAGGAGGAGCGTAAGAACGCCGGATAAGAGGGTGACCCTTGGAAGTGTTTGGAAGATGGGGACTAGGAGCACAGCAATCTTTGTAAAAACAAGTGAAAAATAAAGCTCACACAATAATGCAAGACAACGCAAGTAATAAGAAAAAAGCAATGGATGATTTGGGAGTTGCTAGCTTATCTAAATCCTTCCAGTGTCATACAGTTTGTTTTTGTTAAGATAAAATTAACTTGAATGAACCTGGCAATTTGATTTTCAGGAAGAAAATTAATAGTTTCGATCAAATCGATGAATCTGTAAAATAGTCAAATTCCGATAGAAAAATAGCTGTTCTTTGCAACCTTAATATATACATAAATATACTTAATATATATATAGGACCACTATTGTTCCTAATTTACATAAATGATATAGACACTAATACATACAGCAAACTGGTGAAATTTGCAGATGACACCAAGGTGGGTGGTGTAGCGGATACTGAACTAGCAGCTCAGCAGCTACAGCGGGATCTTGATTTAATTAGTGACTGGGCTGATACCTGGCAGAT
>JAODKN010000114.1:12839837-12865713 GCA_026774425.1 Petrocephalus zakoni
TCCCACTGCATCCCAGGTAGATTAAAATCACCCATAACTACCACATCATTTTTATTGCTCATAATCCTAATATCACTCTTTAATGACATATCAGTTATTAAGAAAATCACAGTTTATCTACTGCGAGAAGACAACGGCTATGTCGTCTTATTGCACTGACTGAGCAATTTGAAGTATGTACACGTGTCATATTGAGGATTATACAATTTCCACCATTGCTAACTTAGTTTACATGCATAAAACATCACGCATTACATGTGTACCAAATACCAGATCAGGGGTGCGTTTCCCAAAAGCTCCAGTTAGCAACTAACATAGTTGGACTCATTCAGTTGCATGGTTCTAACTATGTAAGTTGCTAATGTTGTTGGCAACTATGCTTTTGGGAAATGCACCCCAGAGTGATGAATTAGAACATGTTACATATCTATGTGTATTTCACAGTGCTGTTAGAATCCAATTATAACATCATTAAGAATGTTTTTGTATTTAAAAGATGTCATATACCACACTGAACCGCTCTGCACCTGTACTCCATGATTCTGGATATATGACATATAATTGTGGATATCTGAAATTAAAAGCCCAATTGACATGAATGGCAAAAGTGATGTAATTTTTCCTAGAAAGAATGACGATGTGGATATCTGAAATGACAATTGTGGATATGAAGAATGTCATTGTGGATATCTGAAATGCTCTTTTTGACTAGGAAGAATTGAACCAGATATATCTGCAATAGATATCCAGTCTAGCGATTAAATGTTAAAACGGCTTGCCATATGAGCCACCATCGTTGCTGACTCGCTTCAGGAGGGCATAATGGACCACTCCCCCTTAGCCCTTGCTGCTTTGAGACACACTTCAACATGGCGACGGGTCTCGGGAACGTGCAAACGAAGGCGGAGTGTGTAGGGACCGGTTTGGGATTGGGCCCCAGAATGTCATTTTCCTACACTCGAGCTGATACCGTAGTGTTAAGTCTATGCGTGCACCATACAATATAAGCGTGGATAATTTGACCGAGTATCGGCGAAGCGCGGATAGCTTGACCGCAGTGAAAAGCAATGCCAATGAACATGCTGCTTTTAAAAACGGTGTACGGTGTTGGAGATCGCCGTCTCCGCCGGCTCCGTGGATGAGCAGAGACTCACAGCTGAGACGTGGAGGAGTTGCAGGTCCAAGTTTATTTCCGACAGATTGCAATCCGGGAGCGACGATCTGACATACATTCGGCATGTACAGTAAGGAGCTCAACCATATGTATCCGCTCTATGCCTTTTATAGCCCTTTTGGGCATCTTCCCCCTCTCTCGGTACCTTCCATCTCCGTGACAACCACATGTTTAACATTTGCTCTAGTCAGCTGGTTAGTCCTTGTCCTTCTAGAAGGCCAGACATAAATAAGAGTCATTTATGTCTCTGTCTGCTCCCTCTATCTGTCCCGATTGGATGATCCTGTTCTGCTGGCGCCTGTCAGTTCTCATATCAATTGGTTATAGTCTTATAGAATCATTCCTTCAATTTAGTCAGTTCCCGTATCGATTAGTTATAGTCTTATAGAATCATTCCTTCAATTTAGTCAGTTCCCGTATCGATTAGTTATAGTCTTATAGAATCATTCCTTCAATTTAGTCAGTTCCCGTATCGATTAGTTATAGCCTTATAGAATGAAGTTGTAATCTGTCCCCACAACTGTGCCCTCCAAAAAATGATAGCTATACATGATTTCAGTTTTTAATTATCATTAATATCCCATGTATGACATAAAATGAGTTTGGGGTATCCTTTCGAAATCAACAAGTCGATACAATACGCTGAAGAATGTAATTTTGGAAAGAGTCCAGCATACCCGCAGCCACGGTGACAGGGTGGCCCACTGGGACAAGCGGGCTCCTACCCAGAGGCGCTTCCCCATCGCTTGTCCCGGGACTTTGGCCCCTTTCTTTCTGCCAAGCCAGATGTTTTCCGTGCGATCGCATTTCGGATTGGCCGTCTCCCGGCACCTCCCCCTCCCGCCAGGCTCCCCGTTAAAGCCCGCGGAGGCGGAACCGCCCGACCTGCAGTCCCAGCCGGAGCCGGAGACACACCGCGGCCACCGAGATGTCGGAGAGGAGCGCCTTCGACACCAATGTCGTTACGCTGACCCGCTTAGTGCTGGAGGAGGGCAGGAGGGCCAAGGGGACGGGGGAGCTGACCACCCTCCTCAATGCCATGTGCACGGCGATCAAAGCCATTTCCGCCGCTGTCAGGAAGGCGGGCATCGCTAATCTGTACGTATCTGTCTGCACGGTAACTTTTCCGGAGGTGCGACGCCAATTGCTCAGAATGATGCAATAAAATAAAAGCGTGCAGGCGATCGCGGAATTGACGGAAGTGCCCAGTTCCGTATGAAATGAAATGTGATTTTTAGCTTCGGAAATCAGTTAGCGTTGTGCTCATGCATTTGGCACAGGTCGGCAAAATTAAGTTTCCGCATTGGGTTTGTTGAATAACTTGTCTGACTTGTTTGGGGGAAAAAATGTCAAAGGCCAAACTTGCTTGTCTTATTGAATAAGATCCTGCTTTTCTGTAATTCAGTAAGACAAGCCGTGCTTCTTATTTGTGTTATAGCAAAACTCGATTGAATTTAAGTATTGCCCATTCATATACTTTGCCCTGTGTGGTAAATGTTACCATTCTGGCCTTTAGGCACTTAATAGTTCACTGTTGTTCGATAAAATATAAGCACCTAACATAATTATTAACATGGACTTTGGCTTTTAACACTGATTGTGCAAATAGCCCCACAGGGATTAGTCACTCAGACTTTAACCAAGTGCTCTGTTTGGCTGCCGACATGGTACTGTAAATATCCCTATATGTTGCATAAAACAATTTTAGAATGCATCTTGCGAATGCTATCCTGCTGATTATTACCTATATCATTCATCCTGTCTGTACCATATCCAGTCCACGTTGAGCAACCACTCAGTGAAGGCATTCACGAGGTACTGCCTCTTGTCTCCATCTGCAGGTACGGCATTGCAGGCAGCACCAATGTGACTGGGGACCAGGTGAAGAAGCTGGATGTCCTCTCCAATGACTTGGTGATCAACATGATCAAGTCCTCTTTCACCTCATGCGTGCTGGTGTCCGAGGAGAATGAGAGAGCCATAATTGTGGAGGCCGACAAAAGGGTAGGTTTTAGTCAGATTCTTTAAAGCTGTTGAGTAGTCTCACCGTTATAAACGCAACACAAGTTAAAATTCTCACTTTTGTCAAAGTTGTTGTATCTTGCAGTTTCAAGTATTATGCTTGTTGTTTCGTTTTCAATTCCCCTTGGAGTGGTGTATAAGGAGTATGAGCAATGTTTTAAACTTACTTTTTTATAAACTTACTTTTTTTATGCAGGGTAAATACATTGTTTGCTTCGATCCGCTGGATGGTTCTTCAAACATAGACTGCCTTGCGTCTATTGGGACAATTTTTGCTATCTACAGAAAGGTTTGATTCTTCTTTTTGCCATTACTGCATTTTTTGAATAAGTTTAGTGTTTTCCAAACAATAGCACACCTTTAATAATTTGCAATACACCAGGATTGACTCATAGGACAGCTACCTTTTACTTGTATATATGTACAGTTAATTTTTATCATACTCTTCCACGTCTATGGTGTACTACAGCAAATGTTTAGCATCTCTGCTATCTATGAATGGGTCACAGATGCTCAGTGGGTAGCACTCTTGTCTGACAGCTCTAGCTAACTAACTTTGTGTTTGATTGCCTATGACTTTTGCACAATGTTATAATCCAGCATATTACAGTACTTTGTAAGGATGCCACTACTACAATATGTAACAGTACAATATGTCTTTACCAACAAGGTGACAGATGATGAACCCTCTCAGAAGGATGCTCTGCAGCCTGGCAGGAACATTGTGGCTGCAGGCTATGCCCTTTATGGCAGTGCAACCATGATGGTGCTTTCAGCTGGGCAGGGGGTCAACTGCTTCATGCTGGATCCAGTAAGTCTTGCGAGATCGACGATCTATCTTTGTTATATGGATCAAATCATTCTATGTTGAATGATGATCTTTGAATACTGTATGCATGCAGTAGCAGTTTGGTGTATTAAACATCACTGACACCATTAACACCATTTCTTCCTGTATGAGACACTCCGATTTAGACCACTGTATTTGTTTTTGTTGTTTTTTTTAATTATTTATTTAATGGGCGTGTCTGTTCATGAGGTAAGAACCAATTCTCTGTTTTCCAGTCAATAGGGGAGTTTATTCTGGTGGACAGGAATGTCAGGATAAAGAAGAAGGGCAAGATCTACAGCCTTAATGAGGGATATGCCAAGTTCTTCGACCCTGCAGTCACAGAATACTTGAAAAGGAAGAAATTTCCAGAGGTAATCATTGAAAAACTTACATTAACGGTACAGTTGATAAACGATTGATTTTACTTAAGATCACAGCTGTTTACAACTGTAATATTCTGGTGTTTCATGCTAGCATAGAACACATTTGCACAGTATTTCTGCAGAGATCAAAAATGTATTTATAACTTGTCCCACAAAAACTACAGGACAAGTAACATAGTAATTCAGTTACTACTCAGGTACAAGTCATGAAGTAGTATAGTAACTGCGTGAAATGTGTAAACCATTCTGCTTGATTAATGATGAATGAACATGGGATTGTTATGTAACTATTACTAAGTTGATTGTTTAGCTAAGTGTTAATTAATGCATTAAGTAGGAATATACTATTACATGGTGTGTGTCCCCTGGATTTAAGCGCTCCCAAACTATGAAAGCATAAAGGCGGCAATGAAGTTGTAATCTGCCATGAGTTCTAAACAAATCATGCAAACGTCAACCTTGTGTCAGGATGGCAGTGAACCCTACGGAGGGAGGTACGTGGGCTCCATGGTAGCAGACGTACATCGCACTCTTGTGTATGGAGGCATCTTCCTGTATCCCGCTAATGTCAAGAGCCCAAAGGGAAAGGTATGACAAAAAAAGGATAATTATACTCATACTATGTATTATATTCCTGTTACATAATAATGTATGCACAATTTTACACCCCATTTAATCTACCCAGATGATCTGAGCAGGTGGTTTGATTTGTAGGTGCTTTTCTACTTTCAAAACTGGACTACAAATATTCTTACGGTTTTAGTTTTCATTTCTTTGTAATCATTCTGGTTCTGCTTTGTATAATACCACATTTAAAACCTGTGCTTTGAGTTAGCAAGTCAGACTGCTTATTTTTCGTCTCATCTGACTGACTGTTTAACCCAAAACTTCATAGCATTTTTGGATACAGTTATACAATACATTTTATTAGTGCCCCCCTAGAGGTCTGTGTATGTGTCATATTGGGGAATTTTACCTGTAATGGGTCTGCCTTATATCAAATATACAAGGCCACTAATAGAAAGCATTACACAGTAAAGAAAGCAATGCATTCCTCTGGGAGGACTTCAAAGTAGTGATACCCTGCCTTGGTGAAATTGGGACGGGCTTGAAAAAAACATGACATCTGGCGGATGGAAAATGCCTTCCTTGGTGTGAACTGATAAAATAAATTGCCTTATTTTTCTTTATCAGCTGAGGTTGCTTTATGAGTGCAATCCCATGGCGTACATCATGGAGCAGGCCGGGGGAATGGCCACAACGGGGGACACTAATGTGCTGGACATCCAGCCGGACTCCATCCATCAGAGGGTCCCTGTGGTGCTCGGATCCCCTGACGATGTACAGGAGTACATATCAATCTTCAAGAAGCATGCCAAGTGAATGCTGCTTAGTTAGACCAAAGACCCAAGCATGGCTCTTTAAAGACGTGCAAAAAATGGACACTTTGATAAAATAGCACACATGGACTTTCACATCATTTCCATTTTAAACTTTAATTTAAACTTTTTATTTCATCTAGCCAAATGTGTGGACTAAAGAATATGGTGAATAAAATGTCTTTCAAGCTCTTGTTTCATCTGTGTTCTCAGTCATTCCATTCTTCACCATACATACACAGCCCTCAATAGTGCCAATGCTCTTGGTTCATCCATTCATCCATTTCCTATCATGTAGGCTACAGACACAAGGCTGCGAACAACCCAGGATCAGGTGTCAGCCCATCACAGTTCACACTCACACACCATTCACACCCACACGTGCACACTTTGGTTACTCCAATTCACCTTGGCATATCTTTAGACGGTCTGGGGTGGGGGGTAGGATGTCAACTAGAGTACCCAAAGGAAACCTCACAATGACATTACAAACTGCAAACATGGAATCCTGGTGGAGAGGCAAACTAATATTACAAATAGAAATTTAATTAATGAGCTAAATAAACCCATATTGTAATGTATGTACATCTACAGTTAGTTCAAGAACTATAAAATACACAATCCAAATGATATACTCCGGGATTTTGAGTGCTACCATTATTTTCCTCAAAACATAGGCTTCACAATTACTGGCACTCTATATTTGATTTTTGGAGAAATACAGGAGTCTCCTCCTTTAAAAAATGACAAAGGTAGGACATCCTTTTGGAGGGATCTTATCAATCTTGTCCCTGTCAATTTTGGTCTCATCTGACTGCAATACACAATTCCAAACAGTTCCAGTGATGCCTGGCAAGTTCAGGCACTGAATCAGGAGTGGCATGTGACTCACTGGGTTAGGGCACTGTGCCTGACATCAGATTCACATCACATCACATGGTTCACATCCTGTGGCAGGTGGAGTCATGTAACCACTGGGTTCTTGACCTGGACACTGAACCCCAGTCGCTCCATTTACCTTTTTTTTTTAGGTCTTACCAATTTTGGAAAAACAAACCTCAGAAAAACAAAGTTGACTCATGTGACTCTTCAGGAAAGGGAGTGCACTTGTTAATAAAAACCATGCTGACTAATTGTACTGGAACTATATTGGCATAGTGACAGTTTTTTGCATATCTGACTAAATCAGCACTGCTCAGCAGTTATTAATTTCATGACGAAGACTGTGTTTATTTTCGCACTGTCACTTTACTGTTCTGAATCTCAACCACTACAGTCACTTTTTAATGAATTAGTGCTTAGTACATTGTACTCAATGCACATAAAAGCTTTGAAACTTTTAGCACTCCACTGCCCAGAATACCCAACAATAACAAAAGCTACACATTATTTTGTTATTTATGCATATGTTATTTATGTTATGTTCTCTTTGTTATTTATGTTCTCTGTGCCATTTTCACAGGGAGTCTATAATGAGTTGTGATATTGACATTGACAGTTTTTCAGTCATTAAGTTTTCTGCTTTTGCTAAATCAACAAGATTTTGTGTTCAGAAACACCTTTTCTGTTTCAGATTGAATGCTATTTTTGGCAGGTGATATGGCGCCTCTGATATGGAATCAAGGTGATTTAAGAAGAGCTTCAATTTGATTTTGCTACAGGTTTGGATGCCGTACCTGTGATCAGAAGGTTGCCAGATCTGGTCCCATGCTTGGCAGAGTGATGTCACTGTTGGGCCCCTGAGCGACACCCTGAACCCACAGTTGTTCCAGCAATTGTCTTACCCTGCTTTCTCAAAAGAAATGCATGTTGCCTTGGATTACAGAAGCTAAACTCCTTTGCCTGGTATGCTAAACCCTGGAAGTCATCGTGATGCATGCCTGAGCATCTGGAAGCTGGTTTCAGGGGGAAACACAATGGTTGGGACATGGCTCTGTCTCTTGTTTAAAAATAACAAAATGTCTTACATGTTCATAACCACCAGATGGCCTCCCTCACAAGCAGACATCAGTGGCATGTCTCATTGGCTGGGAGCAGAGTCTTGCTTTCAGAACCTGACAAAAAGAAAATTATCATATTTCTATACTACTTATTAAATATAGTTGTATATACACACTTATTAAGGGACTTATCCATTTATCCATTCCTTTGTTTTACCCATCCATTCTGGATGTTACAAGCGTATCCATCCATTCTGGAGGCTATGATTGCAAGGCAGGGAAATAACGTAAAAATGGGCGCCACCCAACTGAGGAAAATACTTATTAAGCATAAATTATTTACTGAAAAAGTTCAGTACCTAAATTATTGTATTTGATTATTTAGATACTAGGCATCAGCTATAGCAGCATCCATTTCCACATACACATACGGATGCACACACAGCATCAAACTCTTATCCCTAGAGATGTGAGGCTACACTGCCAAACTGAGCTACTGCATCATATTCCAGTTGTAACATGACATATGCAGAAGGGTATGGCAATATGATTTAATAAAATATAATGTCTTGCTTTAAGAAGCTACTTTGATTACTTATCATCGTTGTCCTCAATGTTAATTTTATATTGTGTACCACATTACTGCTGTCAATATTGCTTGAAAATATAATTTTAAAATTCCAAATTACATTCAAACCCCTAATTGGTATAATGTGACTACTGCCAATCTATCCATTCAATGGCTGCTCATCCAATAACAAGTGAAATTCTAAATAACCCCAAAAAAACAGTGAGTGATAGACTTGTGGCTGAGCAACTTATGCATAACGCGTGCTGACTGGCTGAGCTAGAAGCTGTTTGCCGAGTTGCAGAACAACAAAGCCAAACATTTGCAATCTGATGCTTAGAAATGTATTGCTTCAGTTCAAACGGATGAAGCGATGACATCCGCGAGGTCAGACCGCTGTTAATGCTGTGTTAGCACTTTCCTTTTGCAAATCTCTAAACTTGAGACATCGAGCTGTAGCTCCAAGAAACGCATGATGTACAATCAGTCACTGATTCTGATGAGTCAACAGCAAAGACAGCAATAATGCTATCTTTTCATCTTGAACAGCAAAGAAATACAATTGTGACCCCTTAGATAAAGTAGGACATGTAACAAACAATACCAGTTTTACAAAGGATATGATTTAAATACAGAAACAACACAAACCACTTGGCTGTTTTTGTATTATGGATTATCCTTGGTCTCAGAACAGCACAGAGTAGTGTATCATAAAACCAGGACCAAGTTACACCTGAATCAGCAAGTTCCCCTTAAACTTTATTTTCAGTATCTGTCATGTGTTGCTCTATTGAATCTTGTGACTCACTAATGAACTTAAAACAACATAAACCATACTCTTTTGTACTGTTTTTCCCACATATACCCAAGTGTGATGGCTTAAATCATATAACTATCTGAATATGTAACAGTTCTCTCCACATTATCTCCGTGTTTTTCCCCACTCAATATCTTGATGCCAAGCAGTGTCAATCCATGTCAATCACTGGCATCCGCACTGCCAAAGAAAATTTAGAAATTCACCAATGAATTGCTTTGTACTATTACAGTAATGTTTGAAATTCACTACTGTTAACTGCTTGACATGCAATGCAATGCAATTTTATTTGTATAGCGCATTATCACAACATTACATTGTCTCAATGCGCTTTACATTTTCTCTGCCACATAAAGACCCCCCAGTGAGTAAGCCAAAGGCGACAGTGGCAAGGAAACACTCCCTAGAAGGAAGAAACCTTGGGAGGAACCAGGGGGAGCCCATCCTCCAGGGGCCGGCAGAGGAGTCAATCAAACAAAACAAGATGACAGAACTAAGTTAATACAGAACATGGGTTGAAATTTCTGTCTCTATGCAGGGGCAAACCGGTGCTGGCACGGGGTGCTTGATGCTTGATGGCAAGATCAACACAGGTACAGCGGCAGGGAAGGAAGGAGAGACATGTCATTAATCTTTAGGAAAGCTATGGAACTGCAATGGAACAGTCCACTATATATCAGGGAGCCCCTTGGTTGTGTTCACTGAGTATAATTAAGTTATATGACATGAGCCATAAGCATTGTTTATGCTTTAATTTGGTTACATATTGTCAGAATCTTTATATGACAGCTTATTGCATGAACACAACTGTTAGAAGCTGAGGCTGTAACTTGAGAGCCTGTGTGTGCTCCTGGCCAATATTATGCAAACTCACAAAATGATAGCTTGTTACATTATCACTTATGCTTCACGTCAAACCATTTGTACATGTTTCGTCAGTTATCTTCTGCATATTTTCAGTTGTGTTTCTTCTGACTGATTTGGTGTCCTAAAGGCTTTTTTCTCGCAAAGAAAAACCCTTTAGTGCACAAGCCCCAGAGGAGCCATGTTCTATAATAGTGACTTGACCAGAATGCATACCAGCAATTCAAATTACTTGTTGAACTCTTTGATTGGGAAAAACTTAATAAAAATGGAAATCATTAATCCAGTTATTAAATAATGGCCTAATTTTACTGTGCTGAACATTTTCATGCAAATGTTCCATACAGTTCTCTCTCTGGGGTTTAATACTTTTTCCTCTGCCACATAAGCTAGGTGAGAAACATTTCACAATAGCCATTACAGTGAAAACATTACATTGTACACCACAATGCTATATACACACACATTCCCCCAGGGAGCTGTAGTTTATTTTATATATATATATATATATATATATATATATATACACACACACACACACACACACACACACACACACACTTCTCTAATCATTTGTAGGTCACATTTTACTCAAACAGATACAGATGGGATATTAAAAAAAAAAAAAAAAAAACACACACACACACACACACACACACAACACTATACCAGCCATATACAATTTAGAAACTCACCCTTATATTGGCAAACATGCAACCTAACCCTATGCATGCTATAAGCACAAGTGGAACGGTCCAAAATAATAAAAAAAAAAAAAACTCCACAAAACGATCAAATTTAGAGTTTTAATTCAGACTTGCACATAGGAAATACTGAGATTTGCCCGCTTTGGCCCCAAACAATTATGCAAAATACCATATTATCAACTTCTGAAAATCCAGGAACAGCATTTCACCAAGCATTAAGTCATACAGATCAAACAATAACATCACCCCTTCACTGCTAGACCATGTCTTTGGTAGTTACAAACCCATGGGGATAGAGGGGAACTGCCACCACTGAAAGCTCACAGCTGGCCTTCCAACCCCAGCTTGTTCACCTCCATCATAGTTTATACACAGATGCTCAGTTTACTCAAGTCCAGTCTGCAGTACCCCATTAAAGAAACTGGAAAGTCCATAAACTGTAGGCATGAGTTGACTCTAGCATAACCCATTTGATGAATTGATCACCAGACGGAACAAAACAGAGCACAAAGCTGCTGGGCTTTATTTACACCATGTCGGAGGAGAGTCCCATTACCTGAACAGCCGACTTTGCCCCTGTACAAGAGAGGGACTAAGGAAACTTGAGACCACAAAAATCAAATTTCAAAATGTTTAATTATAGATATAAAATGCCACTTTGCACTTGCATTCAGGAGTCAATATTTACAAGAATGACAATAAAACCAAAAGGCCAAAATTAAAAAAAATAAAATAAAAGCATGGATTCCCATTAAACTGCCTACATTTAGGCATGGCCCTTTAAAACCCAGTGCACTACAAGGCCATGTCTATGTAGGCTACACTAAAGGGTAGCTTGCTGCAGTTGCAATTCCACAGTGGTTCTTCCTATCTTTGGCCATGTAGATGTATCCTTTATCACCCCATTTTTCACTCCAGCTGAGGAGAGGGAAAGAATAGATGTTAGCATTTGATCCAGATACTCCTGGCATGTGAAATGCATCAAGGAGAAGTTCTCCAGTGAAGAGAAAAAGCAGTTGGTGCAACTCATTCTAGATCAATGTTACCTGTTCTTCACAATCCAGTACTTCTTCCCATCAACATCTTGCCCCTCAAAACCATAGCCAACAACCAGGACGCCATGATCAAGATCCTGACTGCTGCAATCTTTCTCATAGTAGATTCCTAAAGACGAAGCCAAAAATTCCTGTTAAACTGATGTGCTAGAATAGCAATATAGGAGGAGAAAAACACGAAGTTGGATTATGCAACTGTATAACAGAGGCAACGCAACTTACCCGACTGGTAGAACTGGAAAGATTCGTGGCCTGCATCAATGGCAACTGAGACAGGGCCAACAGCTGCAACAGCCTTCATTAGGGCACGCTCTTTCCCACTGGGAATATCCATAAAACCAGTGTCATTAGCAGCACTGTTGTTGGGATCATAGTGGCAGGGCTGATCATCCTGGAGGAGAGGGGAGGAAAAATAATCACCATATGCATCTATCCTGGATGGATAGATAGGGCTGGATCTTGTGGGAACTATACTTACTGTGCCTAGGTAAGGGTAAGAATCTTCTGAATCAAGGCCATGGTTGTCATTGATGTACTGGAAGGCCTGGTCCATTAGGCCACCATTGCAGCCTTCGTTCCCCTCGGGACGAGAGCAGTCCACGAGGTTCTGTTCGCTTAGGGACACCAACTTGCCAGTCTTCCTGAACATCTGGCCTTCCATGGCACCAGTCGCACTGAAGGCCCAACAAGAACCACACTGTCCCTGAAGGAGAAACACCATAAAAATTACACATTCATGCTTCAGGTTTTGCTCACCCACATCTGAAGGTACATGCACAGTCAATACAAGGCTATTTAAAGCCACATTTCCTAGAGACTCCTTACAGATTAGCTCTCAAAGTTCTAACCTGGTCCTTCACAGGAGTGACATAGCCCTGAGTTCGCCAGTCAATTTGCTTTGGCGCCTCAAAATTGAGGGGCTCCAAGAAGAGTGACCCCTGGAGCTTCTTCTCAGGTTGTTTGTAGCCGTTCATGAGCTGCCTGAACTCCTCATTAGTCTAAAAAAGAAAAAGTCATTCCAAAAGCCAATCCGACACGTCAAAGCATCTTAAAAAAAATAATAAATATGGGAATCTAATGGATCCCAAACCCACATACCATGTCACCAAAATAATTCATTCCTAGGCGGTACGAATGCTTTCCCAAAGAGTGTTCAAGGTTGTGCAATTCAATCTTCTTCAAGTTCTTCTCCCAAACCATTCTTCTCCAGCCCTCTTCAGTCTACAAGAGACATTCAATGATAAACACACAAGTCAAAAGGCCAGTTAACAAAAAAAAAAAAAAAAAAAAAAAAGTTTAAGATTCAGGGCCACTTCTGGAATAGAAAAACCAAGGGCCACTTCCTGAACAGATAAACACCTACCCGATGGTAATCTTTACTGTGCCATGATTTCCACAGATTCCAGTGCTTGTCCAGCTGGGGGTCCAAGCTCGGGGCAGCAAAGACTGCAGTCACACACAGTGTAGATATAATCAAACTCAGCCTCATCTTGGTACTGCTGGAGGGGGGAGAAAATCAAAAAAAAAAAAAAAAAAAAAAGGTCAGGTTTTATGCAAAATGTATTTAACTTGGTACATTCACGCCAAGGCATGGCACATGGCTCCAAACAGCCCGACAGACTTAATATTGACGGCATTTTGTATCGGAGACAAACGGCGCATACAGGGCCGGGCCTAGAACAGTTTGTAAGTTGTGCTGCATTTATCAATGTTCTCGTTATACAGCCAATTCCAAAAAATGTAAGGCGACAAGTTATTAATAATGACCGACAGAAAATAACCCGTTTGCTTCGGCTTCAGCGCGTTAAGTTGTTTTGTTCGCCGCGATCACGCGATACGGGCGTTTCGGCTCCAGCTGGGAGACACTGGATGGGACCGCGGCCAGAGGAAATCGAAAACAAAAACCAACAAAAAGCTTCAAAGCCGCGAACGCTTCCTCTTTCGAAAGCGTACAGTTACTGTAATCACCCAATACGGCACGAGCTTTTTATATACACATTACACACACACACACACATATATATACATAAAAAACGCTCGGACATTCTAACACACTGAGCCCCAGTATACCAGGAGAAAAAAAATAAGACTTTATAAACACTATGCTTATGCCATATCCAGTGAGCAGATATTGGCTTACATTTAAAGGCCTAATAAAAGAAAAAAAAATGGTTAATTATGGAACTGGAAAGGCTTCCCACTATTCACTGACGAGCCAATGCGGTGACCTACCGCGATAGACAAACACTTCATTAAACACCTAACCAGAAGCCCAGCATATATACATATATGTATATATATTACGGAAAGCCAGAAACACTTACTTCCAATGCACGACTGCTCCAACAAAACAATAAACAGCTAAGCAGCAAACCTCATTTTATAGCTCCAGACTGTGGAAGCATCCGGCGCTCCCATTGGCTGTCACCGTCTACACGACACGCATTGGTCCCGCCCCCTGCAAACTCATCCCAACGTGATGCCTCCTCACGTGACGCTTCATCCCACGCCGAACTTCAAGGAATGGAATTTTCTGTAAGGACAGCTGCTGGCGAATATTTAACGAAACGTAGCTATTAACAATGTGCAGTAAAGCGATCAATTCAAAATCGATGGTCTCCTACTGTTCTACACGGCTGCAGTGTTCCCATCCCAGCTCGTTCCATGCTTTTATCTTTTTTAGTGGGTGGGGATTACCTGGAAATGAATGACTAAGCAAAACAGCTAAAATATTAAATTTGTCTTTATGTTGTTTTAGCTATTAACGAACCAATGGATAAAACCTTTAATAAATATAAAGCGACATTTTTCTAAAAAAAAAATTTAATACGAAAAATACTGTTATTGTGCACTTGCAGCAATTTCGTGCAGATGTTGACTGTAAAAGATAGCGATACTTTATAATATATTTAGCCTAATTTGGATGTATGCGTGGATAGTATCGTAGAAATACCGCATAATGTATTTAAGTAGGAAGTAATCTGTAGTACATAACCTATAGTGTTAAAAAATACTTGTTTGAACAAGTAGTGTGACGTCAGCCAGCACATGACTAAATTGCGACATTGACAGCATGTTTTCAAAAAACTAAAATACCTGTAAATCGATGGGGAACGGCTTCTTGCTATCCTCCATAAATAAATTTAGTCCATTTTCCATAGTAAAACGACCTCCATGATGGGGCCTGGCTAATTAACCTTCCGTACTTGTTACTACAAATATATTATAAATGTACTTAATGTATACAAATTCTGTTATGGGGATATTATAAACCAGTAATCACAAAACAGTCGATCAGTTCTGGAGACGGCAACCTTTCAATTACACGTTCGTAACCGATATGGAAAAGTTTTTTTTAAAATAACATACGACTTTTACGTGTTTTACTCAAATTATATAAGCTCTTTATATGACGCTGAAAATAAATATAGAATGCATATTAACATGTCATTAGAAATATGTGCCCTTTGTTCATATAAAATACATGTGAGATTACTGTCAAACATACTGTGAGAACTGTCAGTAGTAAATGTGTGTGCCCTCTGGGACCAGGGTTCAAGTCTCTGCCATGGCTGTATGTGTGTGGAGTTTGCATGATCTCCCTTTGTTGTTTTGGGGTTTTCTTGGGGTACTCAGGTTTCCTACCACAGTCCCAAAACATGCTGAGGTTATTTGGCGTTCCAGAATTGCCAGTAGGTATGGGTGTGCCCCGCAGCAGGTTGGCGTCCCATCTTAGGTAGTTCCCTGCCTTGTGCCTATTGGCTTCACCCCCATGCCTTGCATGTCAAGTAGGTTTTTTGGTATGAAAGTAGCCATAATCATATATCAAAAACACTGACTTGTAGTGAACATATACAACACATCATGCATTGTCATATATAAAATATGCTTGATGGTATTATATGAACAATGTTGTTTTTTCGTATGGGAATTTTGCTGTAGTTGCCTGGAATTTATTGCTATTTCTTTCCTGTTTCCTACCTGGTGTTTCAAAGACCGACAAAAATGCTGCATAACTTCTGACTAAGGACGTTTTCTAGGAAATGAAAACTTTGAACTTCCTCTCGGCCTTCACTCCATGTCAGTGGTTCCGTGAGCTGCTTCATCCCCCATTTTTATCTGCATAAATAGTTTATGGAGCTGCAAAGCATTTTTTGGAAAATGTTCACGTTCAAAGAGACGGTCTAAAAATAATTTGAAATACTTGAATGATCTGGAACATGGCAATTCGTTTAATGGTTTTGCATGTAGTTTGTGCTTTGATGGTATGAAATTATATCTGGTAAAAGGTGTCCTCTGCTTCCTGGGATCGGCATCATTATGGAAAATAAATGGATGGATTATTACATTTATTCTATTTCCTGTGTTTTATATCACACTCATTACAGTTTCGTCAGAAGTTTCAACATGCATCATTTAGCACTACTAATGGAATCTTTAATATAAGGGGAGTGGCTTCATTGGTACTCATGTTTAGCTTGTATTCTGGTTGCCCATCAGTTGGAGCCGTTGGAGTTGGAGTCTGATTTGTTTGTGGTATGCTGTAGAAATCATAATGGACTGAGCTACCAACTAATGACAGGCATATTTCAAAACTGACTTTGCTGGTACTGGACTGCATGTATTGACATACTCCTAGCAGTCCTGAAGCTCTTTTCCTTAACTGTTAAAAGTACATTAAAAGTAATGGGTTACTGATAGGGGCCGAATATCTGATGTAGGAACATGCAGGGGAATTGAGTGCAGTGTGGAATACTGACTTTGTTAAGGCTGGTATGTGATTGTAAACATGTTTTGCTATAATATTTATTGTACAATATTTATGTTATATTTATGTTAAAAGGGCTTCTGCGACCCTGAGCAGGATAAGCGGTTACAGAAAATGGATGGATGGATAGATGGATGTTAAATTTTTGGAATAATGCTTATCGATGAACAAACTTCAAACTGCTGATCCTGGTCAGATGTGTCAGACAGAGTGGGAACATGACTCTAACCCTCAGCACACTGACTCATTATCATCATCTTTATTGCATTAAAAATGTATGAGTGGAACATTTATTTTAATAAATAACATTTTGGTACCATCATTTCCAAAACATATTAATATCACTTTTAATGGTTAAAAAAGACGTCACATGAATTGATCAAACACTGCCTTTTCTTTCTTGTCTCTGTAAACACAAACAATAATGATTGGATTGCATTAGCCAGTCATTTTCCCCACTGGAACACTCTTAATCAAACAAAGGGGACTGAAGTAAAAAAAAAAGCCTCAAACTAAAGTCTGTGACCTAATCAGCATTCAACTGATCAAAGCATGTACCCTTGGATGACTTACAATTGTCTGGTCAGTAAAGCAATTTTAGAAAAGAATTAGGAAACAATGTACGATAAGCTCAGCAAATTCAATTTATTATAAAATACACAATATCTGTAACATTTCAGAAAGTATTAAGAAAATATCAACGCATGCTTTAAAATCACAACATACAATGTAAATAAACAGAAAGATATGCAAAGCCAGGACTGATCAAATCTTTAACGCATGGTTTCTCTTTCCCCCAAATTGAATTGCCCCATGTCAAGGAAATGCTTTCTTTAGGTAAATAATGCACATAATTAAAATGAACAATTTAATTTACTGAAATAGCCTATTGTCTGGAGGGAAAAAAAGACAAATATGCTTTGGCTTTTTCTCTCTGTTTTAGACTCACGTGTGCGCGTGCACACACACACACGTGCACATACACACACACATACACACACGCACACACACGCACACACTCGCTATATATATGAGTGATTATGTATAATATGAAAGTAATACAGTCTACAGGTTTTCTTTGTGTTGCACACTTCAATTATTAACTATATTTCCTTGGATAATAAGACTGCAGAGTGTGACTAACACTGAAAAGCTGGCTGACCCTGACTGACCCTGGGCAGAGCCCTTTTACTTTCTATCCAGTAGGGAATTTTAATTAATCAGTTAAGCTCTAAGACACAATGAAATGTGACGACCCTGTGGCCACTGTAGAACATAATTACAAACCATTAGTTTTTATGGCGAGATATTTAAGCAAAGTTTATGCAATTTTTTCAGTGAAAATAATTCTGAAACCTTTCCACAAAAAAAGATATCTGGAAAAGTAACAAAAGTCTAATGATATTTTATACTTTAATATTTAAATATTTCAAAAACAGTAGCTTTAACAAGCTTTAACAGAACAGACAGCTTGCACATGGGGTTAGAACAGATACAAATTAAAAGTGCTTCTTTGTATTTAAGTCGTCAGTCACAGTTTTTGGTGAGGGCACTAAAATGCCAACATTTCTTAAGTAGGATATGAGTTGGGTCTTCTAGGAAAACAAGATAAGTAAAAAGACTCAAGAATCAAAATCAAGAAATCAATTTCCCCCGATTACACTGGGACATTGACCTTTTAGATCAGGGGTGTCAATCTCCAGTCCTGGAGGGCCAGTGTCCTGTGTAGTTTAGTTCTTTCCCTGTTCCACCACAAACGATTGAGCTGAAGAGCTGTGTGGTAATTAGCACAAGAAGCTGCGAGGCATTGAATCAGGTGTGTTAAATGAGGGTAAACCCAAAAATATGAAGGGCTCTGGACCTCCAGGACTGGAGCTTGGCGCCCCAGTTTTAGATAGTCTTGACTCCCGAGAAAAGAGCTCCCCCTGCTGGTATAACAAAACCATTTCTAGCAGTAACTTGATTCACCCTGCTAGTCTCCCACATATGTGATAGTCAAGATGAACCCTCGTATGCTTCATGTTGCAGTGCACTTGTACGACAAGACTGAATGGCTGTTAGCCAACATTTCCACTATCAGACAAAAACATTTTCCTTTTGCTTTGCTAGTGTCCCAAGAGTGAATAATCCTATAAAGATGTACTTTATTTTTTATATTAATGCAGTCATTCTCAATATGCTATATTACAAATGTTCTAAGTGATCCATTACAGTTAATAAAATCAGTAGTTCCTTATTCTTTGGTGATTATTTCACTGTCTTAGGAAAAACAATTGCATGGAGAAAAAAATGAGTGCGGTTAATTTTCCTAATGCAGGAGGAAATGCAGGAGACGATTACTGATACTCAAAATAAACAGACATTGAAACTGTCCTTGTCTTGTGAGGTGGAGGCCACACTTTTCACACAATTCTGTCTGCTCTTTTGAAATGTGATGGCCTACTGTGTGTGAATGTTTAGACAGCTTCAGAAAGGTAGCTTAAAGTGGATGAAGAAAATGTAATCATATTATTGACTTGTGAGAATGGATTGATTAATTATTCAGTTTTTAGTAGCCACTCATCCAGTTATGGTTGCAGTGAACTGCAAGGTGTCCTGTAAGGCATTGTTGTTTAAGGTATGTCTGCATTGTATAATGACCAAAGAACAACTAAATAAACATTCAATCTGGCAGAGTGGGATTTAGACCTGCAGCCCAGGAGCAGCGGGGTACTGAGCCATCTGCCGATGTGTTTTGCAGTAACATTACATTAACATACTCAGCCGTCACTTTTGTCTGAAGCAATATACATGTGATAGGGTTGGGTCAGCCAGTCCCTGGAATAATTGACCGTGAGGGCCTGGCT
The DNA here is from genome assembly GCA_026774425.1 of Petrocephalus zakoni. Classification (NCBI taxonomy): domain Eukaryota; kingdom Metazoa; phylum Chordata; class Actinopteri; order Osteoglossiformes; family Mormyridae; genus Petrocephalus; species Petrocephalus zakoni. The sequence goes on from JAODKN010000114.1 coordinate 12,859,193, forward strand.
CAGTGGCATTTGAACCAGTCACTATCCAATCACAGGCAAAGAGTATTACCTCACGCATTACCGGCTAACTTTTCTGGGCCTTGATCCTACATAATTCTGGTTTTCACTTCATGTCATTGACCGCTATTGTTTGCTGCTTCAACCAGGGGTCCTGCTGTACAAAGGAACTACACCTAAATTGCTTCAGTAAGAACTCTAGAATTATAACTATAATTATAAAAAGTGTCATATTGGCAACAAAATGATAATTATTGCTGCAAAGAGTTAGTTGGGGTCGTGTATCTGCTGTCATTGCTTTATTGTAATAAGGACCACCTTCCAGATATGGTAAATCATGTCATTAAGTTGTTCTACATGTTAGGCTGCCTGTTTATTTGGATGCTCTGGTTGAAAAGATCACATTATAACACTGCAGATCCTGAACTGAAATACCAAGACTCAACAAATTAAACATCAAGAATCTACTGTCTGCTCAAAATGAATAACTGTAACAAACCTGGACGTCTCAGCACATATGTGAAAATCATTATGGTGAAGCGTGACTCCTCTTCATATAATCAATAAACATTAACCTATTATGTAAGAATCATAAAAAGGTAGAAAAACGTAATAGATCTATCTTTATTTGTAAACACTCACTGTTTTGATTTCCATATGACAGTAATATGCTTTCAAAGTGAAACTGGGTGATTGAGGAGAAACCTCAATCTTTACTTTTGTAAATACTTACATAATAGAATATTTCACTAGGTTAAAAAAAAACAAATCTTACATGTAGTAAGGTGGCTGGCATTGGGCTGCATCCCAAGCTGTATTCTCTCCCAATCAGTTTCTTCTGTAAATAAGAAGTTTCCCTTCTTATTAACCACAGTTTTCCCATCGTCTTTATGTCTAACTTCCATAAAGTAGCTTCAATAGGGTAGAAGAATGATTGTACTTAGTTTCGGGTTGGGAGATTTTCTCCAAACTGGCTAAGCATCAGAAATGTCAGCCAAAAGAATACCCAATGAGCTTTTATTATACGATATGTCCAGAGAGTTTAACTTCTTAAATACTGCCTTACATATAACAGCAGAAAATGCAGACAGTTAATTTATTATTAAGAATAAATTGTTGCAAATGCATGTTTAGTCAAACTGTAAAAATAAGTAATGATAATGTTGGATTATCAGCATATTTTTGCTGATAGACACTGGTGTATTTAGGGACAAGAGACCATGCTTCTATAGCAAATGGCCATTCATAACGCATCTAAGTGCATTTAACCTGGATATGACACATACCAGAAGTTCCTTTTTACACAAGTCAATACAGTAAATGGCTGGATCCCACTTTGATTGAAATTCCACCTGCTTGGCTGATTGTTTCACCGGGATATTACAGAGCTGATGGAATTGTGGGAGGTCCCCCCATTGCAAGAAGGTCCATAGTTGTCCAGGGTGGTAACCTCCAGGTTGACCTTGAACACTGGGGATGACCTCAGCAGAAAATCGGCTGCATCCCTGCGCCCAAGTGCCCTCATCTTGGCAGTGAGGACACCAATTGTGCTGCCAGGATGCCTGCTCCACTCCTGGAGGAGCAGGGCGGTGGGGCTGGGGTACGTCACATCCTCTCCAGGAGTTTCATTGGCACGGTTGTATTTAGCTACGAGATCTGACAGGCCAAGGTTCATGGCGAGAAGGCACCAGTCCTTACCCATGGCATCTGGTGGGTCCAAAAGTCGACAGAGCTTCCTCCTTGCCAGGAGGCAGATGTCTGATATGTGAACATCCACACCTAGGTTGGCCTGGTGGTAGACCTCTGCACAGCTGAAACTCAAGATGCTGCTGAAGCTTTCCTTATACCCTCCCATGGTGTTGGTGAGGGTGGTCTCCCTTTGTGCCTGGGCCCTGAAGAAGTCCCTTGGTTGGTAGACCATGATGGGCTCATGGTGCTCTCTCAGCTGCTGGGGACTCAGGTAGTGCTTGACTGTCATGAGCCCAGGTAGAGTGCTGGCTAGAAGGTTGTCAGTGAGGTTAGACATCACATCCAGCAGGATGTAACACTTTAGTGAGTCCAGCCCACGCACTTGGACCTCGATTCCTTGGCCGTGGTTAACCAGCCGCAGTATGGCCTCCACGCCCCTGTGTGAGATTTTGGCCCCGTTGGTCCACAGACGGATGGAACTTCCTTCTGGCTGCTGCTGATGGATCCAGCGGCAGAGGTTTACCTGCAGCTTGTGGAAGAGACCACATGGGAAGGGCGTGAGATGCTCGGCAGGCACCACGCGCACACCACCATAAGCAAAAGCTTCTTCATCTTCTTCCTCATCTGTCCAAGAGTGGTGCAGCCCATTGGCCCTGATGAGGGCTGGGATGTCCACCATGGCAGGATTGAGGGGGTCACGCACACACACGTCCATGGCATCCAGGATCTGCAGCAACTCGTCCACATCACGGTCTGTCAGCAGGCTCTGAAGCTCCTCCAGGCTGAAGCGCCCCCTATAGTGATGGATGGCTTTTGGAGTGTCGCTGGACAGAATCTTGGCAAGTACATTGCTGCAGAGCCACCGCGGGTCCAGCAGCACAATATCCTGGATCATCTCACTCTGCAGAAGGCTCATCTGTGCAGGACAGAGGCAGGATTAGCATTACACCTGCTGCTGGGTCTGAGTAAAGTCTGAGTAAGAACAGCTGCTACAGAATTGTCTGCAATGTGCTCAGAAAATAAACTGGTCCATTACAAAACTTTCTTCATTTCCAACTGCATGCTAAGGTTTAATTGTTTTTATAGTAACACTTTGCTTGAGGGGGCACAAGTAACATAGCTACTACTAGCAATTCAGCTACTACTCAAGTATAAATTATGAACAAATATAGTAACTGCATGAAATACATTAACTGTTATGATTGATTAATGATGAACAAACATAAGATCAGTACGTAACTATTAATTATTAAATTTTAACTATTTAACATTGAACTATTATTACATTAAGTTAGAGTGCACTTCTACATTATTTGTGCTCACTCAAGTAAAATATTACCATTTAAATTTGCTCCAATACAGACAAATAATCAGTGATTATAAAACTAAAATTAATAAAAGTTATTAAACTGATTAGAGTTTTATGTTAAGATTTTTCTTTGGGCAAAACGTAATTAAAACTGGCACAAGAAGAGCATATCTGTATCTAATATTTTTTTAAGTGGTGTATTCTACACTCAGTGGCCAGTTTATTGGCGCATTTTTTTTGTTAAGGCAAAAAGCCTTCTCCTGTAAACAGAGAATCTTTTGGCTTCAACTGAATATATACAACATGCAGAAAGGGTCAAGTGGTTCAGATACTATGAGGATTACAACAGTTAAGATGCATGATCTAAACTATTTTGAATTCGATATGAAGGTTGCAGCATCTCAGCAACGGCCAATCCTCCTGGGATACATACAATGTAGTGTCTATAATTTACAGAGAATGGTGGTTTGGCAGCTCTGCTGTCAAAAGCATCTTGTTAACAAGAGAGGTCAGAGGGGAACCGGCAGACTTGTTACAGCTTACTGGAAGGCCACAAGCGCGACAATAGCAGCTCAGTACAGCAGTAGTGTGCAGAATGGCTTCTCTGAGTGCACAACTCGTCAACCCTTTAAGTGTTCCTGGAGACCTGACACTATGTAGGAGTACTTCACAAAGTGGCCACCGAATGCATGTTATGATTGATTGCATATGAACTGTGCTAATTTTATAAGCACCCTGGATAATACAGAAATAAATTATTTAAAACTGTTGTACAAAAATCCGACTTATCTTGAGACTGAAGTGTTTATATTTAAGAGTAATGTTCTATAATGTGCTCAACACGGCTTACCTATACTCATGTTACTGTCCTGTATTTTAAATACTTGAGATAATACTGTAAACCTTCTCTGAACATAATTAAATGATTTTGTTGGCAAAAAATAGGCTTGAACCCTGGGCACATCAGGGTTGCTGAACAGCAACGGACATTCATGTGGCGCACCTCCCCCATGCTGTGCAGCTGCAAGACCACCTCCCTCAGGACCTTCTCGCTGGCCAGGGGGTTCATGTGCTCCTGAACATCTGCCACAAACTTGTGCCAGGGTACGAGCTGATTGGGCCGGTGATGCTTTCTCCAGGAGGGCAGGGTGGAAAGAATCTTCTCACACAGTTGTGTCATGGGTGGGCAGGACTGGGGATAGACACCAAAAGCATATCAGGCTGATCTTCAATATGTATCATCCAGTGTGATTATGAGGTCCTCCTCAGTCCTCAGCTCATAGTCACTTTGTATTCTTAGGATGCACTGTCAAATTCTAGCATTTCAGTCTATTTCAAGAATATAGAATGGACATCACAGTTCTGTTGGAGCATAATCTCAGCCTTAGTTATAATGGACTTAGGATACTTCAGCAATTGGATTTTATACACTTTAAACATAAACATTATGTTAAACATAAGAATTTTAATCATAAAGTATATTCTACTAGAATATTTTTTTAGATTCAATGTTTCCATACTTATGTGCTGCATTGCCCTATATTTGCCTACTTTCATTTACCTATAAGTTTGTTTTGGCTACAAACAGACATGCTTTGTAATATTAAATGGTCCTCCTTGCAGTTCCTTTTCTTTGAGGAGCAATCAGAAAGCTTCCACAACCCCACCCCCTGGTGCATGAATGTATAATAGTGTCTCCCTGGGCTGTGACAGCCCTGCCCTGACTGGCTGCTGCTATCACTTTTTGGTGGCGTCGGTCATGTCCTTCTGGCCTCCCGCCACTAGGCCGCGCCACTCACAGAGATGATGGTGCTCCGCAGCTCCTGCAGGTGATTTCTCAGCAGCTTCATCTCTTTGGAGCTTGATGCCCCGGCATCCATGACAAAGAGCTTCTCTGAGATTCGTAGATCATTTCCGAACCTCAAGATAATTTTTTTATGTAAATGTAGTCAAATTAAAACCTGCTGTTCTTGATGACAACATGTGAATTGTCACTGCTGTATATGTATTTCTGTTTGCTATGACCGAAAAGCAGCTCGGCTGCGACACATTACCTGGTCCTGACTTCTTTGAGCAGTGACTTCTCCTTATCGTAGGCAAATTCCCCTCCACAGTGATGGGGGAGGTTCACAGTGTCTGCGTGGGTTGCCACCAGCACAGCACACAGAGGGTGCTTCACCTTTCCACCAAAGGCTGAACACAGAAAAGGGTGAATTGGGTGATACATTTAATAATATAAAATGACAAGGCCAGGGGCCCCAGAACATAAGCTACATAAGACACAAGGAAGAAAAATGCACTGAAGAGGATCACAGTACCAGGCAATTTGAAGAAATCAGAAAAATGCAAGTCATAAACAGGTGCTATTCCTGAGCAAATGGACCCTAACCACAGAATGATTTTTAGAGGCAGTACTATCAGAATCAAAAGATGCTTTTGTCCCAGTTTAGGATCAGACAGCAGACCCAGCCAGCTTCTCTAGAGCAATTGGGATTAAAGGTTTTGCTCAAAGACCCAGCAGTGATATCACCCTGCTGGCCATGGTATCTGAACCCACAATTGTCTGAAAAAGGAACAGATCCCTAATACAATCAGCTACACAGCATCTTCATTTCATCACATCATCACAAGGGTTTTGTGACCTATAATTGTCATCTAAACACCTCAGAGAACATTTCACCCCTTTGGTCCACACCTTGGATCCACCCCTTTTCATGAAATGTTTTATTTAATTAAACAGAATTCAGAAAAAACACACACATACACACACAACAAGATGGACCTTCATAAAGTAAATTGACTGGCAGAGGCAATTCTGATAAAGAGACACATGATAAACAAGCAATACTGCAGAGGTCCCAGCAGCAGAAAGATTATGCAACAGAGAATCCACTTCAAGGAGGCGATGCTGGCAGCCATACGCACTGATGCAGTCTTCCGGCGCGGTGAGTGACTTGAGGAGATTCAGCCAGAAGGTGACCTGGTTGAGCTGGGCCTCGTAAGGCTCCTCCAGACTGAAGAGCACCAGGTGTATGGCCATGTGATCATTGGCAGCAAAGTAGTCATAGGAGCAGTAGTACACAGGGTTACCGGAGAACTCCCACACGCTGAAGTCTCCCACTCCTGCAAAACAAGAGCAAGAAAAATATGTATTACTGTAGCAATCCAACTCCTAACTGCCTGTTCTAGATAGGGTTAGGGGGTCTAGAGCCTATCCCAGGTAGCACAGGACACAATGCTGGGGAAAACCCTGCGTGCCGATGCCAGTCCATCACAGACCAAATTGCTATGGGAAGATAAGTGCTGCCAATTCAAATCGTTGAATATCTGTCGAATGAAGCTGGATACCAGAGCACCCAGAAAAACCCACAAGAGGCAGGAAGCTCCACACACACAGGGGAAACATGGGATTTCAATCCTGATTCCTGGGAGGCAACAGTGCTACACCATGATACCTGGCAGATGAAATTTAACATAGACAAATGTAAGGTAATCCATGTAGGGAGCAGGAATATAAAGTACAGGT
>JAODKN010000114.1:12875171-12887330 GCA_026774425.1 Petrocephalus zakoni
CAAATATACACTTACTACCCAGATTAACAGCTTTAAACATTTCCTTTGACAGCCTAAGACTTTTGCACAGTACTGTACATTGTAGGCTTTTTCCCATTTGTTCTTCTGTCTGTCTTGTCGTCTCTGCCCACTAATGAATGTCAGCTGTTCCTGCACTTCACCATCTCACATTAACTCTGTTACTCCCTCAGGACCAGGATCTGCCTACCTTCCTCTCTCCCATTCCCTCTTCCGCTCTACTTTTAGAGTCTTGTCACTTAGCATGGAGCCAAGGAGTGTAGCGCGATCTGCCAAAGCACAATTGATGTGATGCAGCCTGATATTATCTGGATCTGGAAGTCTGGAAAAACGGTGTTTAGGTGGAAGATAACTCAGATGCACATTACACCCTTCCTTGTACAGGAAATAAATTAAAGCTATTAAAGATCCACACTCCTGCCAAATTGTATCATTTGAAGCATTTGATAATGTGTCAAAGCACAATATACATTCCAAGCCTTGCAGCATCTCCAGTCTCGATTTGCCTTCCGCCACCATGTACAGGGGAGAGCAAACATTTGCCATCAAACTGGACCATGGTACTTACATGTTTCTACTAACCAACCACAAACATTCTCTACGCTCAGCATAGTTGTGTACACGTATGACTAATTCTCATTTTTATTCAGTGTTACATCAGGTCAACTTGACATATTTTTTATTTTCCAGTCATTAGCGTTGGGATTCTTGCCCGCATAGAGGCTACATACATCTCTAGGTGAATTGATATCACACCAGTAATGATTACTGACATTACTGTGGACAGTGTGGGATTTTAGCTCTACACATTATAACATCAATAAAAACAATCAAGATTCAAGATCAAGGCAGAGAGACGAGTTCTAGATTTAGGGTCAAGGACAATATAGTGTAGGAATATAGTGCCATTAATATAGAAAGAGTTCCTACAGACTTCACTGAATGTGCTATAATGTGTCAATATCATTTGCTGATCTGATTTGTTGTTGTTGTTTTTTAATTTGGTCTCCAGACAGTTTATGACAAAAAAATCCATCAATTTTCTGTAATCGCCTTGGGGGGGGGGGGATCTGGTGCCTATCCTAGAGGCTAGGGGCATGAGGCAAGGGATAACCCAACGTGGGGTGCCAACCCATTGCATGGCACACACACCATTCACCGTCTGGTAACTCAAATTCACCCGAGCATATTTACATTTACATTCACAGCATTCAGCAGATGTCCTTAGCCAGAGCGAGTTACATAAGTGCTTTAAGACTCCAAAATAAATTTTTCCAAAATTCGCACTGGCTCAATAAAACCCAGATTATGAACCCTGGTCACAAAGGTGTCAGGCAAAAGTGCTAAAAAAAATAAACCATCAGTGTGGTGACTGGGAGGATGACTGGGATACTATTCCACCAAAATCACCCTCTTCTGGCACAGGGTGTATTAGTGTATTAATGCTGTATTAACTGTATCATCCAACAGAAAAACCCATTTGTTATTCAAATAAAGTGAAGTATGGCATGGAACTGCTGGGTAAATCAAGATCCCTGAGAAAATCTGAGCACAAAAAGAAGTCTCCAAAATAAACCCCCCCCCCCATGACAGACATATTGCTTTAGTGCAATATATCTACAAAGGAAGGAAAACTGATATTTGGAATGTCTGATCAATGAAATTCTATTAAAATCTCCTGGACTATTGTAGCCTTGAATCATTCAGTTGAGCTTAGTGAGTCAGTAATAACATAGGCCACATTCCGATGTTTTGTCAGAATGCTTGCATTTTTCACATTCTCTTGGTGTAAGAGCAGACGCGCCATCTGAAACGGGGATAAGAGGGACGAGAGTGGGACTGCCTGCCTCTTCACATCACTCCAAGCACACACAACAGGACATTTTGTTCTGCGCTCACACGTTGGTTGTTGGCCACTTTGTACCAAGCCGCTTTTGCGCGTATGACACTCAGCTCTGTCACGAAAGCCTGCTGATAATTTGATATTCTGCTTGAAATCTCTCCTTTTTTTTTGCTGTGAGGAAATATAACGGATGTGTAATTCTCAAAGCTGGGTCTGAAGCATGAATCAGAGCCAAACGTGTCAGTGAAAAATCTTGGGCACAGGAGAATCTGCTCAGATGGAAACATCACGGCTTGCTGTCCAGCATGTCAGCTTTCAAACAAGTGCAACAAATCAGATTACAGATTACAGAGCTGGAGGTCTCCTAATATGTTGTTTATGTAGCGAACATGCCATATAAATGATTAAATATATAAGTATACTAAGAATTCTATCACTGTTTGTTGATGGAAATATTTCTCTGAACTTCACTGAGCCAAATGGTTTGGTGTACGTATCACTATGGCATGAAGCAAGCAGAGCCTCAGGGTAATAACAGTCTGTTTGGAGAATACGGTCCTTCCCCTACAGTGGGAACTTGAGTGACAACAGGACCCCCACCCCCTTACATGAAGCAACAAGACCCCCGGCTCTCTAATTAAGCTCAGTTGCTGGTGTGGGCTGATGGCTGAATGCAGAGGCTGATGAATAAAGCGTGGAGTCACTACGTATCATCATAAGTGTATCTCACAAGCAGAAATAATGTGAAGCTGCATTAAACAAGACATGCTCAACCTAAGACCCTCAGAGATATATTTACAGAACACACAACCTGACCTTTAACTTTTTTATACATAAAATCATCATCAAAAGGTCAAGCCAAAGGTTTATACAAAACTAGCCTATTCATGCATTCTGTTATGTTCTATAACTTACTACTCATCTTCTTGTAAAGAATAAATTTGCCTGTAAATTAAATAGCAAATTTCCAAAACTCACTCACTCAGGTTAGTAAGTACCAAATTTAATGAAAGTTTTTCAGTATTGTTGGGGCAGCCTTCAGCCTTTAAGGGCCAGCATGGAGGACTGATTGATTCATTGACGGAATTTGGCTTGCTCCCAACAACAGTCCTCACTCTGAGCAAGCAGGCTCACTCTTTCATTTTCTGTAATGTTAGCATGCCTAGGGGGGTTGGGCAGCCAGCTGACCTTGGACCCCCAGAGGTTTTTTTTTCTCCCTGCTTGGGAGTTTTTGGTTCCTCTCCTTCGTTGTCAATTGGCTTTTTCTTTTCTTTCTTTTTTTTCTTTCCTGTCTCTTTCTTTCTTTCTTTCTTTATTTCTTTCTTTCATTCTATGTATTTCATGTTCTTTGTTCCACTCTGTTTTGTCTTGCCAACTCTGTTGTGAAGGGCACTATATAAAAATAAACTAAATTGAATTGAATTTTGTAATATATAGGATGAGGAAGCCTGACTTTAGTTCATTAGCAGGCTCAATTCAAAAACAACAACAATGAAAATCGATGGAGTAAGTTTTGGAAAATAGTTTTTAATATTTTAAAACAGTATTTGGACTGCAACTGATCCAGTTTAACAAAATTTAACAAAGGAAAAATTAACTGAAAATTAATGATCATTTTCAAGGATCTAATATCCTATGAGTCTAAAAATGCTAACTAGCTAGACATAATTTCATAGAACCACTCGCTTACATTGTCAGTGGCGTCCATGTTGGCACCGGAGGCACAGAGGTGTCTTACAACCTCAAGGGCTCCACAGCTAGCAGCCAGGTGCAGCGGTGTTCTTCCAAGCTACGGAGGAGCAACGAGGGCAGAAATGTCAGCCAGCACACTGACAATCTCACAGCTGATGCTCTGAAAGAACCTGTGCTGAAAGTATGGTTAAATAATAATGGTGTAATGGTAGCTTAACTTAATATAGCACCTAAGCCTTCCAAAACATAATTTTTAAGATGCAGAATTTTCATTATACTTCACTTTTATAAAAGCACATTTGCTAGCAAAGCAAAGAACCCTACTGCTTTTCTTAAGGTTAGTATTTGCATAGAATAACTTTTGTACAAACAAAAACTAGTATAATATTAATTACCTGTACACTATTACAGTAATATTAAACTGATATTCACGGGTAACACTTTGAGGATTAAACAAAGAGGTTAGTTACAAATTGGTCTCATGTTAGTTCATGGTTAATGAATTGTCATATATCTTTTATCTCAAACAAGGGTAACACTTTACTTGAGGGGCCACAAATAATGCAGGAATACCTGCTTAGTAAATGCATTAATTAACCATTAACTATGCGTTACTTCATCATTATTTAATGATGATGATTCATGTATTCTTTGCAGGAACTTCATTAGTTAGTTCATTAGTTAATCATTAACTAATCATGAACATGATTAGTACTTCAGTAGTAAATGAGGTACTACTATGATTTGTGGCCCCTCAAGTAAAGTGTTACCCAAACAAGTACTATATTTGTCACTGTATCTGTTAATTGCATAAACCTTCCTGAATTACTGAAGGAACCATGGAAAGAAGTGAAAGAAGTGAAATACTGATCTCATGTTTGTTAACGAATAGTTATGTGTCATTTATCCCAAGCAGTTACTATGTTTGTTACTGTATATGTTCATTCTTTAAATATTAGTGAACAACTGAAGGAATTACCAAGGAGCTGTTAAGGAACAAGTAATGAATAACGAATGACATGTTTGTTATGTGTACTTGTAGTAAGTGGTTTACTGTGGGTTACTACAAGTATTTGTGTGCACTCAAGTAAAGTATTACCTATTCATTTACACAAAGTTAAAGAGGTACTACTAAAAAAGGTCCTTGCAAGACTTGCTTGTATTAATGTAATGTCTATCCACTTTTTCTGCTGCATAAATAGCTGTGTTGTCAGTTTATTTGGGTTTAGGACCAAAATATGCCTTCAAGTCTAAAGGATTCTTCTCAGTGATCAACGCCCAGGTTATTGGCAGTGTGTAGGTCGGCCTGCTCACTTTATTTGGAGTATCTACGTTGGCCTTGGCATTGCAGAGCGCCCAAACGATGTCCAGGTTGCCGTCCTCACAGGCGACATGAAGTGGGGTGTTACCATGGTGATCCTGGTGGTCCACGCGGCTGTGCCGGCCGATGAGCCATTTTGCCACCTCGACCTGGCACCTGCGCACAGCCAGGTGCAGGGCAATGCGGCCATCCTGAAAGGCAAACGCGGCAAATGCAACGTGCAGCTGTCAGCTATAGCAAGAAGCGCCGCCTTCGAAAACAAAGGACCAAACCAATTGTCTCTTAAATTAAATGCTACTTTTTTAACAGAATTTTTTTAAACAATTGTATTTCTTTTGTTACAATCTACCTTTCTGACAACTTTCCTTTTCTTTCCCTGAATAGTTGGATGTTTATTTTCCTCAGTAAAAAAAAAAACACCAACTAAATCTGAGATTGTGGACAGACTATTCTGCTAATTACAATACAAACAAAAGTGCATGTCAGTGTTTCTCAATCCAGTCCTTAGGGTCCCCCAGACATTCCACGTTTTTGTTCTCTCCCAGCTCCCAACACAACATTACTAGGTATTGGGTTTTAATGATTAGCTGGGATGGAGCAAAAATGTGGACCGTCTGGGGGTCTCTGTGGACTGGGTTGAGAAACACTGTTGTAAATTAATCTGCTATATCTGACATTTGGTTTGAGTGCCCTGGCTCAATCGATTGAACTTTTATCTCCGTGACCTTTGTCAGATGTCTGGTGCACTTCTGTGAGATCAGTGCCATCCAGGGTTCATAGGAGAAGGCTGACCTTGTCTGTAGAGTCCAGGTCGGCTCCGTGCTCTACCAGACACTCCACAATGTCCCGGAAGCCCCTGGCCGAGGCAGTTAAGAGTGGGCTCTCGCCCTCACTGTTCCTTACATTGACGTGGCAGCCAGCCTTGCACAGTGCCTTGGCCACAGGGTAGTATCCATGCCATGCTGCACAATGCAGCGGCGTCTCATTTTCCTAGAGAGAGGTTAGAGTTACTGTACATCATGTAGGGCACACACGTGCACCCGGCCTTTCAGCATGTTGGTGTTTGCAGAACTGGGACTTATTCAGGCAGTTTAACCTGAATAAGCAGAATCACTTCAATAAAACATTGACATCTGCATAGTCATAAATTATGTAGCTAAATGTGCCTGGTAATCAACAAAATATCATTTGTAGCAGAGGCAAACAAACAAAAATGATGGGCCAAGTTGATTCTGAATTTGATTTCCTCTGTATTTCTGCAGATTTAATTAAGATTAACCACACTGGAGTGACACATGGTTATATAAGAGAGAGCTGGCATTTACCTTGTCTACAAGGTTTGGGTTGGCGTGAATACTGCAGAGGTATTGGACGACGTCCATGTTGCCATACCTTGCTGCCACGTGCAGAGAGGTTTCTCCAGACTAGGTCAGAAAATGAAAAGTTTTTTTTACATATATATATAAATGAAAATATATAAATTATGACATATATGTCACACACGCATGTGTATATATATATATATATATATATATATATATATACACACACACACACACACACACACATGTGTGCGTGATATATGTTATAATTTATATATTGATATTTATCTCTTTCTTGCTCTCTCTCTCTATATATATAGATATATAGGTAGATAGATAGATAGCTATAAATTATATTTTGCTAAATCCATATTGATATCTAATAATATAGAACAAGCCATCTCAAAAAATGATCTTTAGCAGAACACTTTAGTTTAAAAACTAAAATATGCATTTTTCTGAAATTAACCCCGAAGGAGCAAAACAACAGGATTTTTTAAATATAAATTATAACATATCGCCCTGACATATGTTCATTAAAGTTCACTGAGTGCAGAGAATGAGTCACACAAATTACAGAATTTCAGCTGGGCCTCACCGTAGCCATAGTAACAGCCAATATTCATCTGATGCATAGAGGCATTACATAAACCGTTTCAGGTTGTTAAAGATGGGAGAATCATGACATTTAAAGGGTTAGGCAACCCCTAATGAAAAAAAAACATGAGATATGCTGGCAGAATAAGTGTAGGTAACAAGGGGTGGGGTGGGGGGGGGGTGAAGAAGCTACCGTGTCCTGAGTATCAAGCGGGCACTTTCTTTCATGGAGAAATCTCAGGGTCTCCACGTGTCCATGCCTCGCCGCGTAATAAACCGCATTTGCACTTGACTGCAAAAGAAAAGCAACCCCAAAATCAGTCTGGCTCTGCCATTGGTTTACATGTATCACCTCACACTCCAGAATCCAATCCAACCAGGCAGTCAATATTAAGCACACGGGCAATTGCGGACCTTATCGCAGGCCTGGATATCAGCCCCTTTCTTCACCAGCACGTCGATGATGGGGATGTTTCCACAACCTGCAGCGATGAGCAGAGGGGGAGTTCCATGCTGTAAACACAGGAGAGATGGACACAGCACACAGCTGCTGTCAACCCACACATCCGCCCACACACAATGCGCTTAAAGAGGGATTCAAGCAGACACCTTTAATACAGTCATTTCAAGACTCCTAATGCTCCTTCATTTATAAGAACCTCCATTTCAATGTTAGAAATTCGATTTACATTACTACCTGTCACGAAAAAAATGAACAAATGTGATTTTCAATGCATTATCATCATCATCTCTTGATTTTTCTTGATGTATCATTTGTTCTGAGCATTTATTCTGATCAAATTTCCATAATGGGCAATGATTTCACCCATTATTTATTGACTAGAAGGACTGGTGCATGTTCAACATTCTCTAATGCAAATACAAAGCCTGACACCTCGAAGCAATGTAATCAACACCATGGCATCTTCCCATCAGAGCACAAACTGCAGCTCTGTCAGCACCTCCCTCCCACTCACTCATACCACATTTCAAGACATTTCAATTCCTCTTCTCATAAAATTTATGCAGATAACGATGCACCAGGTTTCACATAGATGATATAACTGGGACAGATAATGTGGTTCTTGCCTTATATTGTTATTTTCATGTTGTTTTCCTTGAGGTGAAAACTAGATATATATAAGTATATATAACATACCATTTACACAATAAAATTTTATTTGCATAGTGCATTTCACAATATTATGTCGCAAATCGCTCTACATTATCACTGCCCAAATTCCCTAGTGAGTAAGCCGGAGGTGACGGTGGCGAGGAAAAATTCCCTCGAAGGAAGAAACCTTGGGGGGAACCAGACCCAAAGGGGGAACCCATCCTCCTAGGGCCAGCAGAGAGGTCAAATGGAATCCTAATTTACACACTCAAGCATTTTACGATTGGAGTCTCGATGTGGAGGGCTGGCAGGTGACCGCATGCAGGTACTTGTGCTGCTGTTTGTGTTTCAACGCATTTTTATTTTGGTATAAAACTATGATATACATGTGTAAATATAGTAGTAGTAAATATAAGTAGTAAATGAGTAGTAAATATAAATGTATTACCCTGATAAATAGCTTTAAACATTTTTTGATGGCCTGAAACATTTAGATAGTACTGTACTCATGTTATATTTTTACAGAACAAGCGATATTACTGAAGCATTTCCCTTTAATTTCAACTATACAAGTCTCCTGTCTACAAAGCTATGTCAGGTATGTATTATGCCACTTGAACTGAGAAGCCACTAGGTTTGTTGACAAAGCCTCTGGTAGCTAAGGACCATGAACACTATCAGCTTGATTACCTTGTTAGTTTGGTTTATGTCATAACTTGTCAGGGACTGAAGAAGGTTTTGGAGCCCAGGAACATTGTTGTCATTAATGGCATGGATGATTGCCTTCATTACAAAGGAGTCCTCCTCATCCTGCAGAGAAAGTTCCATTGATATTAAAAACATTCAGACAATGCTAAAATATATATTAGCATGTATACATACAATAACTGCACACTGAAGTACTGTTAGGTGCACACTGTCAGATATACCCTCTGCCCGTCCATATTCCAGTATCACTTGTCCTGGTCAGGAGGGCCTGAAACCAGGCACAGAGCACATGGCTGGAGTACAGTGTAGCTTGGAGTGAGAATCAGGATCAAATCAAATTCACCAAGTACCAAGTGTACAAGGTATTCCTCTTGGTGCATGTGTCAACATAATGATAATCCAATAAAATGTCTCTTTCTCATGGGCCTGTAAGCCCAATTTGACACAGACTGTTCCAGATATGTTCCCAATCTTCCAAGTATAGTGTCACTTGTTTCCAGGTATCTCCAAGTATGCAAATACTCACCTTGAAACTATTTCAGCTAGTTCCTATGTCACAATGTTACTTTTGACCTTATACCACATACTGCATTTTTAGAATAGCATGTGTGTGTTTAGTATGTGGCTGGACATGCTTAATTCGTTTTCCTGTTACAGAATCATGTAAGAATAGGTTATGGTTTCTTTTGACAATTTTAAGTGGTTAAGAAAAGATGAAGATATGCAAAATACAAAAGATATACAAAAGGTGTATAAATACATACTATACATAAGAAAAGTGCAGATAAAAGGATGTGCAGTGTAACAGTGTAACCAGGGATAGACCAATGTTTCTGAATCCTGCTCCTGGAGCCTCACCTGCCAGGAAGTTCTCACTCCAGCCTGACTTAAATTAGCATCAGGGGCTTCTTAAAATGGCCTAATAATGAAGGTGGTAGGTTGTAAGCAGTGTGGCAGGTGGTGCTGCAGGAGCAGAACTGAGAAACACTGGGATAGACAGTAATAGTGTCCATTACAATGTGTGTAATAAAGTGCATGTGCAGCAGGTAAAACAGGGATGTCAGAAGGGTTTAGAAGGATGACAGTCTGGGCAAAGAAGTTGTGGAGCTTGTTCACATGTTGCATTCCATTCATCTGGGAGGTTGGGGCTGGGAATGAAGTCACACCCCATTTAACCACATTCCAGTACAGCAAGTTGGAAAACCATTTAGCTATACCAGGGACCTGTTCCAAAAAGCAAGATATCTTGCTTAGCTGGATTTAATGTACCCAAGTGTAAATGGCCATTATCATTATATTATTTAAATGGACACTTACATTTAGCCTAGACTACCTTAAATCCAACAAGTTACCCGGCTAAGCAAGAAATCCTGCTTTCTGAAACAAACCACAGTTCTAGCCATGTTAGCCATTGTTAACAATATCAGTCGATAATAACACATTACGCGGTATTTCATACACCAAAAATACCAGTCTACAGACAGCGCTTGGACAGTACTGTCTGTATGACTGATTTAATGAGCCACAAATTAGATGTAAGTGCTAATAAGCTACAGCTTTAACGTCTGTTGATAAAGGGTGCAGCCATCTTAAATTCTGAGGGTGGGGTTGTGTAGATTCCTCCAACTTCCTAAGAATTTTCCTGTTACGAGGTCAAATGGAACGCAGCATTAGTCATTAGGGCTCTCACACGGGGATACACAATCATGCAGGAAGAACAATGTGGGGACACTACATCTCTTTGGATTCAGCAGGAAGCCGGAGTAGCCTGCATGACCCTCAGAGAACATGCTAACTCCACCTATACACAGTGGAGGTGACCCCAAACAGGGAGGTGTGCGGCAACAGTGCTACCCTCCGAGCCACATAGTTGAACTTTTATTAATTAGTATTTCTAAGCTGTAATTTTTTTCAAACTTGTAGATCTGTGATATGATTAAATTTGACATCCCAACTTCAACATATTGACTCATGTGAAAAGCAGAGCAGGACCAAAATAATTAACCTATTCAGAAAATACTGACCAGTTGTTTGAACACTAGCCCATGGTGCCTTGACATTATAAACAGCTCTGGGCTATTTACCTTCATTTGCCAGGTCAAACACCTTGTGAAAGGCAGGACTGACTTAACAAGGATAACCTATCACTTTGTTCACGCCGATCTCCGGATCTCAATATGATGCCAATGAGCCATAATTGTGACCAGTCGGCCAATGCATGTTCTAATCAGCTGACATAGTTTCAAAATTCTGTGTAACACAAATCCACAGTTCACTTTTCAATGGCATGACTGAAATAATAGCTGCTTGGACTTGCTTGCAAAACAAGGGTTATGCTGATAACACCAACTGCTTTCGAATCAGAGTGGGAAGGAAAATCATGCACATCCACATCAGGGCACATCCTAAAAATTTCTTTACACGTATTCTCTGCTTTTACCAGAGTGTCATCACTGCGTGCCATGCTCACGTTGCTTCTGGAAATAAACGATCTTGATAGACGATTGCAAAGAGAGATGAGATGCACCGATTGCTGCAAAAAAGGGGGAAAACAAGGCAGCATAAATAATACAAATACATTTTAACTATTTATCATAGAAATATGTTATAAGGATAACAACGAAGCAGTAAAGTGAGGAAGGGCTAAAATAATAATACTAATAATATTATGAAGATGTAATATAAATAAAGGCATATATGCAAATTCTGAAACCCACATACTGTCCATTACACATTGCAAACAAAGCTTCCAGGACAGACCCAAATCCCATGATGTTCCAAATAGGGTGCCCATACTGCATCTAAAGTGAGCACAGATATTTGTGGTGAGCCACAGCAATATAATGTAGCAGCCTTGCTGCAGTGCTGGATTTGTCAGAGAGTACTGTCACAGATTCTACTGCTCAGCATGACTCAACAGAAATCTCCTCACTGACACTGCAGTATTGCATAGTCTGGAGTAATGCTGAGTGGCCTGTGCACAGAGTAAAAATACACGGCGTCCACGCATCAGATCTTAGATTGAAAGAAAAACTCAAAACAATACAAAGTTATTCATTTTGGATACATGAAAAGTAAGAATGAATTAGAAACACTTTACATGAAGCTGTCATCTGTAATGCACTATAGACACCTTCATGATTATATTTGTATTGGTATAAAAATTAATAAACCTTTATAGCATCTTCTATTAACTTTCATAAGGCATTATGGTGTTTGTTATAATACTTTTTAAGCTCCAATGAAGCTCTTATCTATAGCGCCCTCCACAATTATTAGTGTTAGAAAAAACCCACCTCATGGTAATGCAGAATTTTTTGCTAAAAATAAAAACATTTATTTATATATTTTTTTACTTTTCTCTTCGGTTTTTCTCCTTTATTCAGTGTGAGATGAAGCTACTTCAGCATGAAGTGGATTATTTCTAACCAGGGGCGATTTTAGCCCATTTTTGGGGGTGCTTCAGCACCCCCAAAATGAATAAAAGCACCCCCAAAGATTTCTAACTTTTTTTTGACAGTTCATGCTGTTTATGTGAGACAGT
>JAODKN010000114.1:12887430-12901679 GCA_026774425.1 Petrocephalus zakoni
GTTTTTTTATTAGTGATGTTAATAGTATTTTTTATATTAATGTAATTTCTTTATCTAATTGAATACAATCTATTTGTGTATGATTGTCAGTTCAAAGAGGGAGAGAGGAAAGAGCAGACCGTGAGGAGAATGTACAAGGTCAGGAAGAACCAGGTAAGAAAACAAACAGGGAATAGTCAGTGACAGGCAAAACAGAAACTGTTAAAATGGCAGAAAAAGATCCTAATTTTACTCATACAATCTGGAAGTTGTGTTCTCTCTATATTAAAGCTGCTATACAGAATCTGCAAAACAAACTGTGTTGAAGCAGTTTTTGCTCCTCTTTAAAAATATTCCAACATAACATTATTATTATTAATTGGGCAGAATAAAATTAATGATATATTTTTATGTGGTTCAGCCACAAATCTACAAAACCTCAGCCAGTAGTAGGTAGGTCAACTTTTGGACCATCTAGTCTGTATGACTGCCGCAGTACGTGCCCCCCACATCAGAAAGTGCCAAACAGTGTCCTGGTGGAGTGAGGAGTTGTAAAGAAAAGCAGAGTGCTCAGTTTATATATATATATATACTAAGAATGTTTTAAGCTAGTTTAAATGCACAAAGGAGACAGTCAGATAGAACTCGGGACAACTGGAGACATTTAAGGATGCGGAGACTGAAAGAGGCAGGGAAAAAGTCTCATTGTGACGAGTAAAGTGTATCTTGCCTTGCTGGGCAGCTCTCTGGGTGCTCAGCACCCCCAAAGCTCTGAACCTAGAATCGCCCCTGTTTCTAACCCTTTATATTGATATTTACAAGGGCATAACTATACAATGCACAAGACACGTTCATTATGATGGTCACTATAAGAAATAAGGATGCTTTGTACTGGATTATGACGGTTCATTTAGTTCATTATAGACAGTACTCGAGTTAAGGGGGGATGAGGAGGGATGTCATCCCCCCTGAAATAAAAACAGTCAAAATCATCCCCCTTCTACAACAAACATCCCCCCATTCCATCCCTTAAATAATAAAATTCACCATCCCCCCTGATTTGTTTTTACAACTCGACTACTGATTATAGATGAGAGCTTCATAAAGCATTCATAAAGCAGAATAAACATGGTTATAATGTGTTATACCATTTTACAAATACTTATAGCCTTTTTTTATAATGTTTTATGAATGCAATATAATATGTCTTGAATGTTCATGCATTGAAGTGTTACCAGTAAATCAAATTATTTTACCTTCCATTTTCTCCGGGCTGCAAACTTCTTAAACATCTCCATATTGACGGCGGATTCCTTCCTGCTTGTCTCCTGCTCATTGTCTTTTGGCTGAAAAAGAACAGCATATTTGTCAGCAAGTATGGTTTCAGTTTGTTTATATTAAATGAGTTTATAAACAGCCTTCACATATTTTGAAATACTACGCTTCACCTATTGACACAGATGCATATTTTACATAAAAATTCTGGGTAAGATCTCTGATACAAGGTACAACAGCCTGTTCTTCCGCACAGGGGTTTTCAACCGCCAAAGAAAAACATATCAGAACTAGACTAATATTTCTTGCCTGGAGTGGACAAGGTGGCATGAACTGCATGATTATACTAACACTTAGCCAATTTATAATCCTAATGTTGAAGAATTCTTAAGCTATTGGTTTCCAAACAAATATGCCATCTGCTACAACAATAAAACAGCAACACATTTACATGAATCTTTTGAATTTAATTCACTTTATAAGTGATGTACTGCCCCTGAAAAAAGTTGATGTTCCAACCTTGATCCACGGATGCTGTAGACTGTCCTTAATACTCATTCTTTTTCTGTAATGAAACAAAATCATACCTACAATAAAACACATATTCACTGTAACCACGAAAGACAAAAACTCAAAACAAAAAATTATATATAGTCATTTCAAACCACTGATCTGTATAAGAACTGACTTAAATATTAGAAATTAGTCAATTAGAAAACTTATGATCAAAGAATAAATACAGTATGACTTTTCCAAATGCTGGTTATATGGCAAGTAAGTAAAACATTTTATGTTATCATCTTGAATGGAATTGCATTTGTTTCAAATGTCTAAGGGTGCAAAGTAAAAAATTTAACTGTATACTTTGGATCTTTGACCAAGAGCCTCGTTATGAAGTCTTTGGCGAGGGTACTCGTATTACTGAAGAAATCTTCATCAAATTTGTAGTTCACGGCAGAGACATTGACCAGAGTCTCCTGTTTGCTGTCTCCAAGGAAAGGTGAAGCCCCACTCAACCTGTCAGGGAATATTTACCAGACATTTTTGTCAGCCTCTGTCTCATTTATTTTCTGCCCAATGTCAGTCCCATACAATTCTTATGTTGGCAAAGATGTCCTGCCTACTAATCTAGTCAACCCTGAAAGTGGATTGTGTGTTCGTTCCTGCCATTATGGTACATTTTGCACAGAGCGTTACTGACTGTTGAAAACACCATGGTAACAACTAGGATGTCACACGTCGCCAAAAGTCAAATGAATCCACTTTGCAGTGATATCCTGGCCTCTTCCAACTTTTGGGGGACGATAATTATTTTTTTTCCGACCAACAGGCTCTTAGTTAATAACACCAATACATAACAACAAAGCTATAACTTAGAAAAATAAAAGCACCTCTACTGAAATAAATTCATATTATTGTTATAGTGTTAGATGTCTCACAAGCAAAGATGCAGAATGTTATAGGGTGATGAATTCCGTGGTATATAATCAACAGAAAGACACCCACCCCTATCCTTCTAAAGATTACTTATTTTTATTTTTAAAAAGTAGTACAGAAGCTCACAAGGCCATAACTGCTCTATAAGAAAACCATCATCTCTTCAACTAACTTGGACAAGTTCTAATCACAAATTAAAGAACAATCAATGAGGGCACTTCTGTATCAATTATTCCAGCATATATCATGACATATATCATAAACCATTCATCCATCTTCATAACCACTTTTCCAGTCAGGGCTGGATACCAGTCAAATCACTGGCATGTTTAGGGCAATTTCAAGTATGCAACTGACCTCTCTGCATGACTTTGAAGTATAGAAGGAAATTAGGGTATACGGACAAAAGCCACACTATCACAGATACACACATAAACACACAAATGTTTGAATTCATATCTTTCTGGGGACAGTCCATTCATAGCTATGGGCCAAATCCTAATCCCAACAACGACAACCTTAACCCCTACCCAGCACTACGTAAGTAACCAAACAAAATGGAAGACTTTTTTTATTGCACTCAAAAATGGTCCCCACAACATCAAAATAACAGTCCCCAAAATGTAATTTATACATGAGCCACACACACAGATTAGGTATATATATCTTTGAGGGGACTCTCCATTCATTTCTATGACAAGCTTAATGCCTACCCAGCCCTAGCCATAATCATAAGTAACCAAGCAAAATTTAAGACTTTTGGTATTTTTCATTTTTGATTGAATTCACAAATAAAGATAAGATGAAATATCTTTATTTTCATTGTCAATTAAAATTGCATTCAACAAAAAGAAAATGTCCACACAAGGTAATATAATAATATAATGTGAGTAGGTAACTAAATTTCTGTGATTGTTTTATATGGTAAGACATGTCAAACTCAATCCTGGACTGATCCTAACAACAGACCTCACTTATCCTCTTCTAAAGAGCTCATTCTCCTAGATGTTCTCATAAGATATCCTTAATTATTTAACCCGTGTTAAATAATGTCAATAATGTAAACATGCTGGGCCTTTATTATGATGACTTGGAGAAAGATCCCATAAAAAGTCTGGAGCTGTGCATGCAGGTGTTTCCAGAGGGTTCACCATCTTTCCCCCACATCTGCATGCACCCTGTGCATAAGGCATCACGCCCGTGTGCCTCACTGCCCAGCCGCCCAGTACAAGTGAGAAATGCATCACGTTCACAGGCAGCACTAACTGCCTCGTGTGGCGCTATGTGAACATCGTCTGGGTGTGAAAACGAATGTGAGTTGGCGGGGGTGTGAATCCTTGGAGTGCATGCCTCTGCTGCCCGAAACATATGGGGGATGGGCAGTTTAAATGTATTGTTTTAATTTATATTACTATGTAATATGTTAAAAATAGGATGTGGTGCACAAAAGCTATTAACACATTAGTATTTCAATTGCTATCATATCTAGATAAAAAATATTGGCTCCATATCCTGAATAGGATAAGCGCATATAGAAAAGAGATGGATGGATGGATAGATGGATAGATAAAAAAATACATTAAGCAGAAACATGTGAAAATCAATAGGAGAAATTAGCATGAAAGGGTTGCTAAGGTCTTTTATAAGGTATGCAACTATGCTGAATGAAGAATCAAGATTCATAGCAACACAAAGGGCATTACATGTATACATCTTTATTTTGGTCCACTTTTTTCTTATATCAGTACCCTGACGTATAAATTTGGCTGCTTAAGTAACTTAATTTGTGTCACTCCAAGCACACTGTGTTTGCCCGATACTCCTGTTTCTTCCTTGTCATGGCCCTAAACGAGCCATGTCTGGTGTTAATTTGTCCTACATCTTGTACCTGCCATCATGTTAATTACTTGCAGCTGCCTACAGTGTGCCCCTTAGTATAGTACTTAAGGGCTTCCTAGTCTTACGATCCCCAAATCTGCCATTCATAAGTCTTTTGCTCTGATGGTCGTGACAATTTGGTTTAAGGTAGTTTTATGAAGAAGAGGTAGTCCTGGATTAAAATATATGGGAAAAATGTACAGGCTGTGAGTACAGAGAGAGTATAAGTGCATTCTGATTCTGAACAGGACTTCCTGCCTATATTAGCAAGGCAGATGGGCTGCTTGGAGAATTCGCCGCATAATAACCAGGTGGGCAACGGGATCGCTAAGCTTAAATGAAGCTAGAGAGGGAACTGGATGGTGAATTGAATTAATTATCCCATAATATTTATTAAGAACACAAAGGCTTCCTGAGTTACAGTATTAGCTAATGAGTTTCCGTTCTGGGGAAACACTGTCCTAGGGACCACCAACAGTGTCCCACCTCAGGGGTCTTATGCGACAGAGAAAAATCATTTGAAGCCCTTATTACAGAAATACCCAAAGCCAGCTCGTTACATCAGCGCCATATACTGGGAAGAAAGCAACTCTCGAAATTATACATGGAACACAGCCACCCGAACGAAGGAACTACTGCAGACGGCAATAGCCAGGGCCCGTGATGTTAAAAAAGGGCTGCCAGTACATGCAGAAATGTCTGTCCTTTTAGAAGTTTCGAAATAGAAAAGCAACATGACGTGTCTAGTGTTGGCGCTGACAGGCTTGTGCTGGATTAGACTGTGATTGACTTTACAGGATAATTCTCCAACCTAATCATAATGTGTGGACAACAACAGCACAGCAAGAAATAGGACCGGGCTGGATTGGGGGGGTGGGGGTCAGCAGAAGTGCTGATGTGCCCTTTAGCAAGGATATCTTAAGTGCATAAGTACATTTGTTTCAAGCTGTAATGGTTGAAGTTTTTCTATTAAGTTATGTAAGTCTCTCACAGCAAAGATCAGTCAGTAATGCAATAATGCTTCATTAATATACTCCTGGTATAATACATATAGATATTACTTGAATGATCTCGCACCAACTGCTTTATTGGATTATGCTTTAGTGTGCTTGTCATGCCCCACAAGTTGTAGCTGGTCGAAGTCTTAGCTACAGAGACTAAGATCAGCGGCAGTGCATAATTATAATAACTTGACAAATGATTTCTTGCTCCTTACCCCGTATGGACTTTTATGGCACCTCAGAGATGTTAGGAGTGTAGCAATACAGCCTGCTCACAATCTGGTTCGATTAATGATTCAGGATTTACAGTTTGATACACTAACCAAATACTCAACAAAATAAGACTGAACACAAACTAAGATCTCACAGTTCTTATTTATTCCTTATTATGCATGTACATTTACAAAAAAGCTGCATTCAAACCATTAGTTTTTTTCTTGCAGTATTTTTTCCTTATTCTGCAAACTCCAGAATGTAAAAAATGAAAAAATGTAAAAGTAAAATCTCAACTCAAAACTGAGATTATGCCTACTGCGTCCTCTTGCATAAACATTAACAAATGATTTTGTGCCACAGTGCATTGTTACACCCCTCTGAAATGTTCCAGGTGACTTTACATATTCGGCATGGTACGGTATGACTTGCAGCATGTAAAGAGGGTAATATGGTTGGCGGGGGGGCATGTGAGATTAGCATGCATGTGTCCTTGTGTTTGTGCTGCGAATGTAAATGTGAATGTGAATGTAAATGACAGAACCTGGGGGAGGAAATAACGGTTAGAGTTTTTGGCATCCAACTTATTTAGAGTACTTACAGTATGTATGTAATGACACCGATACTCCTGCAAGGAAAAGGAACAATTTCACAAGAGAAATGGGGAAATCCTCAGTGCTTCACCAATGGCGCAGTGAACGAGCGGCTCACCACATATCAGCCTCCAGCCCAAGTGACTCGTAATTTACAACTTCTGGAGCTGTAGAAGCAAGGCAGAGAACAGATACAGATGATGTGGTTTGAGGGTTATAGCTCTAGAATGCTATTCTCACCCTGACTATAGTAAAATATAGTCAAAAAAGATTCACAGAACAGAATGTAAAACAATAACTTTGAACATAGCATGCTGGCACTTAAAGTTCACGGTGTGTATCTATTTCAGGAACACAGCAAAACTCCAAGATTCCCTAAGTTCAGACAACATAATCTTACAATGGCAGTGTGGTGCTTTTTTTTTTACTGGATTTGATAGTGGCGACTCTGCCCCTCATATTGTCACATTGTCATATATATCTAGCTAATTTAAGGCAGAAAAAGGAGAATTCTGGTAATATCTTCTGTTTAACCCTAACTGTGTCAGTAATATAATTTTGCTGCTTTTATCACATTCTTCACCAAAATTAACCATATCCAAGTCAGGAAAAATTCTCCTGTAGTGACACACTTTCTGCCAGCAAGCAGGGAGCAGCTGGCATCTGCCATTCCAATTGACACCTTAAAAGTGCTTTTTTAAATAGAGCAAATACTTGTTTAAAGGTGATTTGGTGGTTCAGTGGGTAGCACTGTGGTTTCATACCTCCAGGTTAGGGGTCTGATTCTTGCCCTCTAGCTATGTGTGTGTTGTTTACTTGTCTTCCCAGTGCTTACTGTATATTAGTGATTAGTGAGTTATATATTGATATATAATTATTAGTTAAGGCCTATGTCTTTATTATTTAATAGAAATGTGAGCAATAATTTTTGTCCAATCATTTTATATTTAGGTTGATTCACCCTCGCTAAACTGTTTCTGTATGTATACCATATTGAATTGCATAGCACCATATTATTTGTATCACATTGTATCTCACTGAATTGCATTGTGTTCAGTCAAATCGTGTTGAATTGCATCACATTACAATAGGGGTGAATCATATTGTATCGCATTAGAAGTTGCTCCATATGAATCTTTATGGTATCGGATCACTGTCAATGTAATGAGATGTGTATCACATCGCCTCAGTGATGGAGATGCACATCCCCAGTTTATAGTGAGCCATGTTCATAAAGCATGTATTGTTATCATGCTCCTTTTCACCCAGAAGGACACAATTAAATAAAAAGAAACAAATAAACAAAAACAAGCCAACAAATGACTGAAAGAAAATAAGCTCCATATAAAAGACACAGTGTAAAATAAGCCCCACATGGGAAAGCTCCTGTAAGTACTCCCTGGGGGGAGCAAATGGGCTGAAAACTTCCAGACACCCAACCAGACAGATTAGACTCCTTCTGCCACCAATGCCTCTGTTCCACCACTACACGTCTCCTTGCGATAATTAGTATAGCTAATGACAAATTTCAAGACCACAATGACTGACTGAGCAAACTGGCAACTGGATTGATGTTTCATTCCTCTGCTACAACTGGCTGCTGCATTGTGGAACAGGGAGGGGGTTTTCTGACGCAAATGGAGGTGATTCTGTGTATTCCTACTCTCAGACTTTTCAGGTAGCAGAGCAGAAACACATCTGCTGACGTAGCGATGACACTTCTGTTGTTAAGAAAAGAAGAAGAAGGAGAAAAACTGACCAACAAATTCTGGAGTCCCAAAGATGTTTTTGAAGTCGTGGCCAAAATTAATCTTGTGAGCCAGACCGAAGTCGATGAGCTTAATGCGCGGGTGAGGCACCATGTTGTCCAGCAGCATGATGTTCTCAGGCTGTGGAAAGAGGAGCGAATAGAGGAAGCAGCTGTCGGTGCAGGTAAAGCACACACAACACTGCAGGATGCCTCCCCTAAAAACCAGCACATGTGAGCAGTAACAACACTGGATTTTGAACCAGCTTTTTTGTATTTGTTGGCATGCCCAGCTATGCTGAGAGACTGCCAATATTTTCATGAGCGAGTAAGACAAATATATGCACATCTAAGTCACTTTAAAGTAGGTTAACTTGTTTTCTGTTATTTCTGATACAATGTGGGTGTTAAGCACATATTTTAACAGGAAAATCTTTAATGGCATCACTTGGATGATGACAGCGATGCCATTTTAGAATGCTGCTTTTTGAGAAGCTCCCAAGTGACTTAGCTAGTAAAGAAAATCGACTCAAATCTTGAACTGTAGGCAGTAGCTTTGAAAGCAAATGTAGCTTTGAGCTATGTCATCTACCGAACATGACTAGGAGCACCATAGCAGGAAGGGATGGCTTAGATTAGCTCCGGCTTTTTGCTCTACAAACGGATATTAAAGAGATGCAGTATTGCTTTGTGTCACCGGTTGCCTGGGCCCAGAGATGTGCTTCTTGGCCAAAGAGCGATAGTGTGACAAATAGCCTTTGGCTAACAAGTATGAGAATTGGAAGATCAGCACATTATGTCCTTGCTTCCTGGCACTTACAGGGAGGTGCTGTAAACAGCCAAGTAAAAGTGATAATATGGGACTAAATGAGGCAAGAATGACAATAAAAACACCCTCCGTTTCTGCTACCCCTATCCCTCTCTGTTGTTGAAATTTAAATTATTATTTTTTTTAAGTGACATTGTTGTGAGGTGTTAGTAAATAGATTCTACTGTATGATTCATTTGTTTTTTTTTTAATCTTTTCTGTGCAATAATTAGTTATTATTTAGATTACATGAAAATGAACATAGGATGCAGTGAAAGTGATCCAGGTTTAATTATCTTTTTAAATCCAGGTTTAATGATTTTAGTGATCTTTCTGCCATCAAAGCTTGATACAACAGTACTTCGACCAATGATGCCTATAATCCTTAAATTATGTATCACATGCTGTATAATTTTTAAATTGTACCCCTACATCACACACTGTTAATCATTAATATAATCATTATAGCAAAGACATGGGAATGGCAGAAACCACCATGTGTGAGAGAAAAAACTCCAGGCTCCTCTGGCGCATGTTTATTGTGATTTTCCTCTAAAGCAATTTCATAACTTGGGAATTCTGGGAAGACAGAATGAAAGAGAATGCAAAGCCTCAGCTCAGATAAAAGAAGCTAGCACCTTTAAGTCAAAGTGGGCGATCTGCTTCGAGTGAAGGTACGAGACGCCATCCAGGATCTGCCGTAGGAACTGGGTCGCTTCCTCCTCTGTTAGGGACTCCTTCTCAGCCAAAAAGTCGAAGAGCTCCCCCCCAGCCACGCTGTGATGTTGAGAAAGAAATTTAATCTTGGTGAAAGTGAAGGTGAAAGAAGATGCCTGTCCTTATCAAATAATCCAAAAAAGAGAAAAAACATTCAAACTGTATTAAGTGTCTCTTCAATGAACATGATTATTATATACATATAACATGCATACATATATACATACAGTATACATTCACACGCTATATTGATAAAAGTATTGGGACGCCTGCCTTTATACAACATGACAACCCATTCTTAATACATAGGCTTTAATACGGAGTTGGCTATAACAGCCTCAACTCTTCTGAGAAGAGGGTGGGCCAACTCCATAATAAAACCTATGCATTAAGAATGGGATGTCATTAAAGTTCATATGTACAAAGAGGCAGGCATCCCAACACATATAGTAATATAGTGTATCAAATTTCTCTGATTTTTAAAATTAGTTTGAAGACAGTCTTAAATTATGCAACTTTATTATTTATTAATTGAATATTAAAAAATGTTTATTTGTTAGTGATTTTGCCTCTGGGGTACTTAATCAGTTTTTTTATAGTACTGTTTATATCTGTATGGAACGAAAGTATTTTATCAAATCCAGGCTGAGAGTTATGGAGAATACAGAGTTACCGAGATGCTTTTGTTTCAAATAGAAGAGATTACTGTAATGCACTCTTGTCTGGTCTACCTATAAAATCTATTTTAAATCTTCAGGTCCAGAGCGCCACTGCCACGTATTAACACGCACCAGTCCAAGTTCAGAACACCGTGTTAACACGCACCAGTCACAGGGATCACATCACACCTACTGTTAAATCCCCTCACCGGGGATTCTAACTCATAGGCGACACTAGCCTGTAACTCACAGAGGACTTTAACCCCTAACTCACAGGAGACTCTAGCCCCTACCTCACAGAGGGCTCTTGTTCCTACCTTACCCAGGGCTTTTAGCCCCTACCTCACAGGGGCTTCTAGCCGCTATCTCACAGAGGGCTCTTGTTCCTACCTTACCCAGGGCTTTTAGCCCCTACCTCACAGGGGCCTCTAGCTGCTACCTCACCGATGCTTCTAGCCCCTACTTCACAGGGGCCTCTTGTTCCCACCTTACCGGGGCATTTAGCCCATACCTCACAGGGGCCTCTAGCCCCTACCTCACGAGGTTTCTTGTTCCTACCTTACTGGGGCCTCTAGCCCCTGCCTCACCGAGGTCTCTTGTTCCTACCTTACTGGGGTCTTTAGCCCCTACCTCACAGGGGACTGTAGCCGTTACCTCACCGAGGCCTCTAGCCCCCATCTCACCAAGGCCTCTTGTTCCTACCTTACCGGGGCCTTTAGCCTGTACCTCACAGGGGCCTCTAGCCCCTACCTCACGAGGCCTCTTGTTCCGACCTTACCGGAGCCTCTAGCCCCTACTGTACCTCACAGGGCACTCTAGCCGCTACTTCACTACTTTTATTGTGACTTTTTATTTTTTTTTTCTTTTGTTTTAATTCTCAAGGTTGTGAGAATTTCCCTTATTTAAATTTTTTTAATGATTTAAATTAAATTAATGTAAGAAATCATTATTGGATATGGTTTTATGACTCAAGAATAGGATACCAGATTTCAGTTTAAAAACAGTAATTGTACGCTTAATTACACTAAAAACATGAGTTTTGCAAGAAAACCTGATGAGATGGAATTTTTAAAATATTTTTCCCGGGTTCAGTGAGTAAAAATCTATCAGAAACAGTCAAAAAATCCTATGCAATTTTTTTGGTTGCAAACCTGTGTTATTTTTATTTTTTGCCAAAGCAAAACTGTGTGAAACAGTCATGCAGAAGTTAACTGCAGAAGGCCCAAAATGGTTAACTATGGCTTCATGACTCTCTTGATCTACTTGTTAAAGTTTTACTGTAGTGGTATGTGAAAGGCTTACCAAGTTAACTGGGTGACTGAATATGTGGGATGAAGACTACAAATCAATCTTGTGAATAAATAACTAAAAGGGCCAGCTGCTTTATATATATTAGACATGAAATGACATGTTAAAATAATTAGGTGTTTTGTTATTTTGTGTGTGGATTTGTTGGTTGTTGGGCATGATCTGAAGGTTGTTGGTTCTAATCCCTTGCCTGGCACAGTGACTTCATTGTGGAGCCATGAGCAAGGCCCCTAAACCCATTTATTCCAGGAACTGGTTGATCCTGCTTTCTTAGCTGTACTTGTCAGCTAAATAAATAAATGTATATCTGACGGTATCCAGTACAGTAGCCAACGGGAGGTAAAACTCTGCTATGGGGTTATACTTACAGTTCCATAATGAGGATGACCTCGGCCTTGTTCTCGAACACATCATGCAGCGCGACGATGTTGGGGTGCTCGATCTCCTTCAAGATGCCCACCTCCCGCTCGATGGCCTCCCTGGTCACACCTCGCCGGCTGGACTTGTTGCGCCGCTTCCTGATGAACTTGGCTGCATACTCAATTCCTGTGCCTTTCTCCAGACATTTCCTGACCACTGCAAACTGGCCGCTGCAGACCAATGACCCATGCAAAGTCAATAAGCATTGGGAGGAATACAGAGCAGTATCGGAAGTATGACGGCAGCATGAAGTATGAAGGCAGTCCAAAAGTACAGGTGTGCACTACTGATTTCCAAGGATTATTATTTAAAATCAGTCATACAATAATTCTACATTTTTGTATAAGTACATTTTTTAATGCTTAAATGTGTGTATCAATGCTAAAGGTAGAATTATATATACATGTGTGGTAAGCAAACAATTTAATAGACCTTGAAAATTAAATGGTGTTTTGTTTGGTAGCTGTTCTGCCATCACAAACACATACACCCTCTAGGCTGGGGTAAACCCCGATTTTAAAGTATAAACAGATGTCGCCTCTTCTGCACCAAGCCCCACTCTAGAGCATACTTATGTTCTTTTGTTCTGTTTGTGAGGTGAGTCATAATGAATCAGAGTGTTTTGAGTCACGCGGGATACAATGCACCACTAACGATATGGGTAGAAAAAAGTAGATGCCATGGTTTTCAAAAACTGCATGTGGCCAAAGAGCTGGAAGGAGAGTCAGACCACCGGGCAATCTCTTGAGTTTCGTTTTTAAGAACACCTATGAGTAGCTGAAAAGAGCCACATGAATAAATCTGTACTTAAAAAGTATACAATGGGAGCCCAAAAAAAACTAGCTGGAGTAGAACAGCTTCTTAAAGTTACTATGACAGACACTGAAGCTCAAAATGCAGCGAGAGGATCTAAGACACCATTTCCACGTTAATTGGAAGTAGAGGGCCCCATCCATCTTCAGCTCAGTTCTTATTCACCAAAGCTTTCCGCAAAATAAAAACTTAGTACAATAACATTTTATGTAAGGCTGAGTGTTTGTTGGAACTGATCCACAGCCTGCTACAATTGTGAAAGGTGCTTCAGCACACAGACTCAGGTACATCCCACTGAGACACTTAGGGGTCCATAAACTGCTCTGATGTAGGGAGGATTTTGAAAGAGCCTTCAAGTTAAAGTAGCAGAATTGCTGACTATTTCCTGTATGCTTCATTGCTGGTTTTGTCTTTATATATTATGTATTGTCCTTAATTTTTTAACAGTCTAATATAAAACAAAACAGAGCCATTAAAGCATTTTAAAACCATAATAACCTGGGCCTGACACTCATTGTTGCCTAGCAACAAAACCACTAGGACAGCACAAAGTTGGAGACAAATTTGCTGAAGTCCAGTTTCTGTTCATGTCTCAATTAGCAAGTAGCTTCATGCATACATTTTTATTGCTTACACAGTAGCCACATGTTCCTTCAAAGGAAAAATGCAGTGCCAGAAAGGTGGCCCCAACTGTGTGAAAGAGAAAACGCACATGGGAAGGGTGGAGGCTGGGCCACGCTCACATATACTAACATATACACTGACGGTTCTGCTGGCAGTGCCTCTTAAAAACACTCAGTTACTCCAGCTTCCAGGTTTCCATGGCGTTTGAAGTAGAAAAATGGCTCATGATTTTAATCCCCTGCAGAGAGTACAGCTTCATTTTGAAATGTAAATGGCTTCACATTTAGTGTAGTGGCTTACTGACAAAAAAAGGAAGACTCTTCAATCTTCATGCGGATTTGGCAGTTTGAGCAAAGGCAGAAGATGCAAAAGGATCTTTAATAGCCAAAACCATGGTGATGAAGTGCTTCTATTTGGCTACAGCTGCAAATTAATAGCTTAATGCCTGCTCTCTTAAACCAACTGCTGTACTTACAAGACACTTACTTAGAAATATGTCATGGGTAGCTTGCATAGCTTATGGTACTGTTTAACATTTAAATTATGCAATGTGAAATCAAACAAAAGTTCATGATAGGATGTACATTTCTTTTGTAATATTTATGCAATTGCTAGCTATCAACCCATTAGAAATATACCATACTAGGGCTGGGCGATATGGCTGAAAACTGTATCACGATATCAGTGTTTCATATCGGTTGATATCGATAATTATTGATATTTTTTATGACCCATTTAAAATAAGGACCAGGAGAAATTCAAAAATATATTACATTT
>JAODKN010000114.1:12916125-12938530 GCA_026774425.1 Petrocephalus zakoni
AACATACATAAGCTACGACAAAATCAATGACCGACCTAGGGAAACAGACTCGAACGCGGACTAAATACACAGGATCATTAATACAGAACAACGAACACCTGGGAGAAGCCGGAAGTCACACTAGGGGAAATGAGGGGGCGTGGCACAGTAGGATAGAACAGGCAGGACGTGACAATTTCTGGGTTTTTCTTATAAAAAAATGCTAAAGTTTGATGCACAGCACCACATTTATACTTGAAAAGAACATGTGTTGTCAAGAGACACATTTCATCTCCCTCAGAGAAATCAGTTAATGAATCTTTCAGGTATCACATACAGGATGCCAGCTACAATACAGAATTTATTATGCATTTTATTTAACCATTATACTTCTAGTAAATGGCCACATTTTAAAGATAACACACTTCTACTTATCGACATCAGACAATGATTGTATAAATTCCATATAAATAAAGAAATTTTAAAATAATTAAGAAATTAATTTGTAGTGAAATTGTAAAACCTTCAATGACCACTGGAGGGCCCCAGACTGTAGTGCAGAGGAAACACAAGGAGGAAGCACTTTTTTAGTGTCGTTAGAGTATGGAATGTATTTAGAATATGGAATAGTCTTCCTGTTAGTGTAGTGCAAGCTAAAACCTTGGGTTCCTTTAAATCAGAGCTAGATCAGATTTTAACAACTCTGAGCTATTAGTTGA
This sequence comes from Petrocephalus zakoni, assembly GCA_026774425.1. Taxonomy (NCBI): domain Eukaryota; kingdom Metazoa; phylum Chordata; class Actinopteri; order Osteoglossiformes; family Mormyridae; genus Petrocephalus; species Petrocephalus zakoni. The sequence goes on from JAODKN010000114.1 coordinate 12,916,824, forward strand.
GTTCTCCCCAAATGAGCTTGATAGGCCGAATGGCCTTCTCTTGTTTGTATATTTCTTATATATATAAAACAATAGTTTCATACAAAAATAGTTTTATACAAAAATAGTTTCAGACACTATTCAAGAACTCGTACACGCAAGCATAGCATGTAATAAGTGCTGATTCAACCTACACCCATATTGAAGTACTCTGTGCCCAAAAGTTCCAAACCATACTTTAGTAATTTTACATTAATATGAATGGCTTATATCTTATCTTAAAACATTTCATACCCTTGTCAATTTCCTCATATAAATATATTAGTAATTATGGAGGAATGTTAGTCAGAGCCAGATTCAAATAAAGATAAAATAAATACTGCAGTAACAGGCAAATTTTTTTTGAGTTAGATATTTTTTTAAATGGGGGAAATCACTCCCTGCACCCTACAATTAGAAAAATACATAAATAAATTTCACCAGTTGGCCTTTGTTCATTCTTGAATCAGAAAAGAATGACTGCACCTAATTCCTTACCCTGTGTTTTACATTTTTGGACATATTAATGACGGAGCTTTCCTTACTCATTGGAATGTTAATTGATAGGTAGAAACCCTTTGTGCAACTTTTCATCCTAGACAAAAGGGCAAAATATCACCTTGTAGTAAATCAACTTATAAATATGGCAAAATCCCTATATAACCCTGTATAAGAAATATAGGGTTTGTGGTTAAAAGATGACTGTTGGAGTTAATATATGAAGTCCTGGAGTGTGTGTCATGCATGATATATCGAGTGTGCAGTCTGTGAGGAGCACTGCTAGCAAGACATATCTGGGTGTGGTAAAACACTTTAAACTAGCATAAAATCAGCAAAAATCATTTTCCCAAGAAGCGTTTTCTCCCAAGAAAACCAGTCTGCAGTGTGTAATGTTATTCTGGCTGGGTGGTGTGAGCCAAGAATTTGTTGCCAAAAATGTATTAGTATCAACAAAAGAGTAATGTGAAAAATGACAAATCCAGTTGATAAATTATTTAGGTGATTAATGGTCATACTGTAATGTGGGGGATTTTTATTGTGGGGGGGGGGGATAAAGTGATAGAAAACAGAAAAAATGTGACAGAGCAAAACATTTCAACATGTCACGTGGGTTTTGTATAGGCTAAGAACATTCTCTATAGGAATCTTACATGTAAATCTCATTTACAAACTGAACAACTAATGGTGGTTTCAGTATTTTACTGTCGCCGGGTCTTATTTACTATGTAGTATGTGGTTTTTCATGAGCTATCTTTGCATTTACTGCTGTGCTTGTAATGTTTGACACTGTGCAGTATCACAGTGTGTTCTGCTTTTTTTCTTGCTTTGTTTTTCATATCCATCTTGTATGTCATGGAGCCCATCTCTGAAAGTTTACTTGCACACAAGTGCTCATGTTGGAAGAGAAGTGCAGCATGTGCGGACTGTGGACGGAAACCAAAGTATCCATGTGAATATGAGGGGGCATGCTAACACAGGACACCCCGAGTCAGGGCCAGGTTCAAACCGACAAACCCAGAGGTGTGAGAGGACAACCTTGTACGCTAAGCCAATGCACTGTCCTCAAAGGGCTGGTCTGCATGACTTCTATATACAGTACAAACAAAATTAATATCTGGCTCTCACAACATATGAAATAGTGCTGTATGTGGACATTTTGTTCTGTGCCTTTACATAACATTACATCCAAAATTTCAGGGGGGGGGATGTTGTAAAGCACTGAAAGAAAGTATTTCCTGGGCTTGGATTAAAAACAAAAAACTAATTTAATTCATATTACAAAACTCTTTTCTCATGGCCTAAGTTTTAAGCTAAGTGAAAAATTGTTTGGTCTGGTACATTACCAACGTACATTTGCAGACTGCTTCAGGAATTTCGGTCTTCGCCTAAGTACCCTTGGCTTTGATTTCATGGGATATTTCAGCAGATGGAACTGCACACAGGCTGCACTTTAGTTCCATTCTCTGCTGTGTGAGAATCTGATTACAGGTCACCAAACCGATGTTTACCTTTTCTGGACAGATGGCACTCGGGCGAGTTTTATTTGGTCTCCCTAGATCACACCTGCCAAACGTGATGATATGTAATGCTGACAATGTTTGGGCTCCATTGTGATGTGACCGTTTACTTACACACAATGAGGAAAAATTAATTAATTTTAATAATGGGGTATTAGCTAAATTGGCAAGCTCTATCCTTCAAAAAATCACCCTTATTTTTCAGAATATAGTAACACTGGACTTTTTCCATTGTACACACACAACTGAAATTTGAGTAATTTCAGTTACAGGAATCATTACAATTACACAACTACAATTTGTATCCTTCCTTTTAAATGTCATATTATTCACCTAGCCAAAGACATCAAGTTTTAATGTGGTTAAATACAAATCCATTGCACCAACAAGTTTATACAAATTCATATAAGTGAAGTTCATATACACCCATTTAAGCTACATAATATGAAAGTAATATGATATTTAGGAACAACACAGGACTTTCCTTTCGCCTAGATACCATTAAGGGTTAAATATTTCCTGAAAACTGAGACCAGTTCATTATGAAAGAGTTAGAATAACTCTCCAAAGGCAGCAGAAGATAAGAAATAAGAAATGACACCTAATTATAATAATGAGTTGTAAACAATGAGACTTTTTTCTGCTGGGACTGCAAGCTACCATATATAATAGAGAAAACTATGCGCAGAACCGCTTTCGAAAGCGATCCCTCCTCCCTAAAAAGGAAAAGGGGCTTGGACGCATAAATCCAGCGCTGCTCCTTGCCAGCTCCGTGCCCTGGGTGATCGATCAAGCGCCGCCGTGCAGGAAGCGCGTTCGCGGCGCCCCGGCTCGCATCTGGAACTGATTGCGCGTAGCGCTGGATCTGCGAGCGGGAGCGCGCAGGCTCGCTGCCCCCCCGATCTCACCGTTATATACTCCGCTCTGTTTCTGCAGGCTGATCATCATTTTTTAATCGCACATTTTATCACAAAGAAACTTGCTCTGGCATGGCGGTGCAAAGTCAGCAAATACGGAATCCAATTCGCAGACGCTTCAGTAGTTACAACGAATTCTTACCATATTTGACATGTTAATACTTCTAAAAAATATTTCCTATAGCCTATCAGAAATTGGAAAATCTGACTACGTACTTCATAGTTTATGAACTGGACGTCCTGTTTTGCATTTTTGAAAAGCTTCTGACGCTAATGGAGACATACATCTAAATGAACATACCATTTAAACGCAATGGATAGAAATGAACGCTGGCCACTGTGCTATAATACCAAAGGTACAATACCATCAAAATACAGTGCTGAGTAAAGTTGCTTTCTCCTTTCTGTTAACTTTTCTTTCTGCAAGTCCTGCCTTAATATGGGCGGTTTGACATATTCATGAAATGCAGAATCAGGTCCAGCGTGCACAGCTAATTCCAAGTGTATAACCAGGAACAGATGGCTCCGTACATGACCAGCGCCTTCAGCTTTGATTAACGCACAATCTATAATCTTGCTGGAAAAACAGCTACAGATTTTACATCATAGGCTGAAGTTTTTTTTTCCCTTGTCGGGCATTCCTCTTATTTTGTGCCAAGATGCTGAGATTACTGCTCTGTAAGATTACTTTTAAAAAGTCTCCACTGCTGTTCCACCCATGTCTAATCTACCTCACTGTAATCAGTAAGAAACCCTCTGGGACACCAATAGTTTTAATTTTTTTCCTCTGAGCACAAAACCTATTTTGGGCACTTTGGTTTCCTCCCATAGTCCAACAGGCGTGCTGTTCAGGTGGAGGGTGCCTTTATATGGCGTCAGTGTGCGGCAGTCTCAGCGAGGGAGTACAGGCGTAACGTACCGGCGTCTGCTCAGAGACTTCTGCCAACCTCCTATGATGTTTTACCTGGCGTGGCCTCCGAGGCAAAATTACTCTGATTAGACAAGCAGCTTCTGAAATTTGATGAAGGAAACTTATGAAGCTTCCTTATGTACTGGACCAGAAGTGAACTGCTACTGTATATTGGCCCAGAAAGAATGACAATGATGCCATGTTCTCTGTTTATATAAACCATATTGTGCTGGTGATTATAAAGGCAGAAATATCTTGTACAACAATGTATTTGTAGAATAATGACATAGATGATTCATTTTCTATACTGATTGTGTTGTAGAGGGTCATGGGGGTCATGTTTACATAAAATGCCATTTATGACAATGGTTTTCTTTTCATTTCTTTCAATTCAAAGCCTGACTAACCAGCTATACTCCTGCAGCAGAAGAATATGGCTGCATTACAGATAATAATCTGGTGTGGTGTTGAGTGACGTCTAACAAAAATACTGTCTGCCATCAATGGTGTTGTGTAAGCTCATCTTCTCTTGTGTTCCCATGCCTAGTCATTGCACTATAAATAAATGCTTATTCATAAACAGATTAGATTTGGAGAACATGCAGCAGGGCCAGGTGGGGTAAAACAACTATTTACTCTAAATAAATAAACTGCAGCATCGAAGGCGGCCTGCTGCTGGGCCCGTCATCAAGGAACATTAAGATCGTTAGCTTAACAAATTCGTTTGCAATTAGCATGACTTCTATTGGGGGGGGCTTTAACCTCGAGTGACACCACAGACCTCACCAACCACTGCAGGTCTCACTGAAGCTTTTTAATGCTTAACTTCAACATTTTTCTGAAGTGACCATGGATCTTGCCCAGGGCACAACTTTGCTTAGCTGGAAATAAAAATCTTGGAAACCACTTTCATGTGTACATACAATACTCAACAAAATATAAATCCAAGATGTAGCTTTTAGCCCAGTTGTTAACTTTAGTTAACATACTGCACAGACAGGCAACGCATACGACTGCGAGCTATTAAAATCACTTGGGGTAAGTGTCTTGCTGAACAGCAGAACAGCGAATTATAACATTGTTTCAACATTACAAAGTTCTGGACGACTGCCCAGGCCGTCACTGCTCTTCATCCTTGGAACAACCGAGAGTGAGATGTTGTTTAAACTGGAGCAACTGTTCTTTGTTTCCTCAACAAGTCAGCGTGGTCCAAATGGACTGACCCTGTCACCCGCTGACGTTTCGAGAGAGGCTTTACCCCCGCTGAAGAGATCACTCCCTCATTGCAACATCTGGATGGCGGACAGCACGGGTCATGGAGTAGAATGAGACAACTCAGGCTAGCTGCACTATTATCTATACACATTTTTGAGTCTGTAAATATATATGCGTTTTTTATTCTTAAGGTGATTCATTAAGGGTGTGACTGCTTTTGGTATGTCCTCTTTTCATAGGTAAATGAAGACAGTCACATTATCCTGCTTATTCAGTGAATACTTGCGTACATAGAATATTAGATAGGAATATATTTGTGTTTCAGTCAATAACTCATTCTTATTGTCATATATTATTTAATATGTATATATTATTTACATCATGGGATATATAAAACAAAAGGGTTTTGATGTATTGAGTTTCCATAATCATTTCACAGTCTGACATGAAAAATGACCTTCAGAATAGACCTTCACCTGAAACATGATAGGTATTAAAACTAATAATTGACAGATTAAACACAAACTGATACTCTTTCCGTAACTGTACCAGCTGAGTATGCCCCTAAAGCTTATAAGTAACAAAAACTTGGAAAAAGCAACAGGAGAGGAGACGGAAGCATGCCAATATCAATGGGAAAGACCAATAATATTTGCTGTAATGTGAGCCTGCAACAGTAGCTGTTAGATGTGTACAAGCACCTGTCAAGCAAGATCACGTTATATCACAAAACATCACCATTAACGCCCTGTTGTTATGACAACATGTAAGAATGGCTGACTACAGGCAGGCATATGGGACAAATGCACAACTATGGAAATGTTTACAAAAAAATGTTTACATTGCCCCTTTTTTGGTGGTCTAAGGCAGAAATTTAAACAGAGAGAACACAGGGCAGTATTAAATAGGGTACTTGTATAAACAAAAGTGAATCAGCCAAAAGCTGGGAGGGTTATAGTATATGTGCTGAACTGAATTCACTTAAAGGACTTCCTGCGCCACACTGTAACAATGACGTTATACCTTTGGTGATATAGCTGTGACTAAAATAATAGCACTTTGAGGCAAATGCACACTGGAGACAAATGGAATGGGGTGGTAGAAAAAGCTCTTATTGTCTGCCAAAGATATTATGCCTGTTCATAAATGATAAATAAATAATGCGCCAATTTTTTATTATCCTGAGTAATTGCCCATATAACAATTTAATATGATAAATAAATAGCTTTACTGAAATGAATGTACCCATATAATAATGTGAAAAGGTCACAATTCTTTTCAGCATTTCTTTTTGTTATTTTTTAAAGGGATCTGGTGCTCAGTATCGTTTTTATCCCCTATACAGTAGATATAATTTAGTATAAAAGACACTTTCATTTTGCACAGTGTTTTCCTTTTGACGGCTCCGGATGGTTCTGATTACTGACTGAAGCGCATACGCAGTGACTCAGACTTTCTGATTATGCCGTTTCCAGTGACTTCCTGTTGCTGTTCAGAGTCTCCTTACGTTTTCACATTACTCCAGGAGAGAGAGCTCTGCTTTCATTCTATTTGCCTCTAAATGTATTCCATGGCTTTTATGTCCAGTGAGTAATCAACCAACAAATATATTTTTTTCATCCATTGCTTCTTCATAAGGGTAATATTCTTTGTGGTTTAAAAGAGAAACACTTTTACAAGGGCATGATGAAAGTGTTAAGCACACTACCTTTAGCATGGCTTTCTCATAACAGTAACTGAATGTACCTACTTTGTTAGTCTCTTTTAATCTCCCATAGGTAAATTATTTTAATTTTAGTTTACCAAATTATTAAAAATGAAAATAACTGTTGCTTTTATAAATTCTTAAGAAAAGGCCACCAGGGAATTAAAGAAATGGCAACAAGATTACTATCATTACTATTATTAACTGCTGGTTAGTACTACATGTATACAATAAGTGAGATATGACTAAGACAGCTCAGTGTGTCGGCCTGCCATTATCTGATACCTTGGTTAGTTAGGTTAGTTCTATACATGTGTTTAACCTCACTCTGAAACTGGGGGTCAAATCATTTACATTCGGTGCAAATGGGAATTCTAATTCCTCACTATTGTTTATTTGATGCATTCCACTAAATAAATTCTTAAAGCAGTTCAGACTGAATCATCAGTGAAACAATCATTAGTAGTTCTTAATGGGACCTAATGGAAGCCAGCTGTTGGCATGTTTTTGAAAGACATGCATTTCAACGACTGAAATAGTGTCATACCTAAGGAACAACTACACTAGGAACTGTGTGGTAAGTATCTGTAACATCAAATGACTGGGCTAAGACTTGATTTTATATCACTGACATATGGCTCAGCGGATAATGTTGTGGCTTCATACCTTCAGGGTTGTGTGTGGAAGTTTTCTTGTATTTTTGTGGATTTTCTTCTGCAGCCAAAAGACATGTGGATTGGTGTATGTAATGAGGGCTTTTGTGTGTGTGTGGGGAACCAAAAGTGTGGTAAAACCTGAAACTCCCTAACTTTTGGGAACATTTTTTCAGGTCCCCATTTGGTTAATCTCAATTTTATGAAAATCTGTGAATGCAGTCAAAAAGTAAAAATGTCTTGTATTTGTATTTGTATTTGGGTTGATTACCTATGGTCAAGGTTAGGGCTGGGTAGGGGTTAGGTGTGTCATGACTGGGATTAGGGTTTTTCCCAATAGAAATTAATGGACAGTTTGAGTGAGTCCCAGGATAAGCTCCAGGCTCACTGTGATCCTGCACTAGATGAGTTCATGGAAAATTGTAAAATGTTGTTTTTAAAATATTATTAATTGCAACAATATACACATCAACTCAGTATTTGTAAATAATGTTTATGGTGAACCATAGTTAGACTCAAGGGCTTAGCTAACCCTTAGCAGTGGCAAATCTAATGTTGAGAAAGAAGTATTAGAGCAACTTCCCAGAACAAACAATACTAAAGTAATTAGCACTTACAGCAATCCCCAAGAATCAGTGGCTTTACATGCTTTTTGTTGGGCATTAGTCACTGCGGAATGGTTTGGATTGCTGAAAATTCTAGCTTTTTCCTGAAGACAATAAAAAGCATGACAACTGTATAAAAAACAAATAGATTCAATAAACCATCAGTGGCAAAGCACTGGGGATGTGACAGTGCAAGAAAGGTGTCCATCCCATTTATCCCACCTTTGAGTTCTAGTCTCTTTCCTTTATGCAATTTTACTTTTTTTCCCCCCCCTTCAGTGGCACAAATGAAGTTTCCACAGGCAGGGAAAGTGAGGGTGACGACCCACTTGCAGCTCAGGTACAAAAAAGGATTTACTGGGGCTGAATAAAACAGAACAGGGGAAACTACAAAATAACAGAACCACGAGGGGTCAAAATACAAACAGGGAAAACCAAGAATTAACAAACTACAGGAACTATGACTAGGAACACCAAGCAGAATATACACCTAAAACATACACCATACCATACACACAATGACCAACTGGAGAACAAAGCAAAGGCAAATACTAAAATACACTGATGATAGGAACTAACAAGGTTGGACAGGTGCAGAACATAAGACAATTAACCAATCGCGGAAGGTGCAAGACAGCGAGCAACAGATGAGATAATTAACACTGAAAAAGTGTTAATTAGCACTGAAAAACAAGACAGGTGAAGGAACTGAAAGCTAATGGACACTGAACTAAGGAACCAAAAAGACATGAAACTAGGAAATTAATAACATAACCAAAAGCACAAGGAGAGTTAACCTAGGACAGGAAACTCAAAAGGGAAGAAAAAGAACACTGGGGAACAGAAACTCAAATACAAAATAACAGGCAAGACAGCACCCCGGACAATTTTGAACTCGTGAGTAGAGGGATGTGAGCCACACGCTCAGCCCATTGGGCTATGCAGCAGTCCAGTGATGAAGGGAAACACACGAGGGACTTGGGTACACTAGCCTTAAGGGCAGGCGTCACACAGGGCAGGGTCAGATGGGTACCGACCCTGAACCAGGCAATCCTCACCTACGAAAGCAAAAAATACATTCATGGCTGTCCTGACAGTAATAATGCTATCCGCTCCCATAAATGGTTAACATCTTCTTGCCATGGTGGCAGGACAAACTGATGGTCATTTTTAGAGAGTGATAGCATTTTAAAATGTACTATTGTAAGCAAATGTCTTAGACCACCCGGCTTGGAATAAAACATAAAACAATCCAGAGCTGGCCTCCAGCCTCCCTTCTGTCTCTAACAGTGTACCTATATTTGGGACTGAGAAGGGACTACCGTTTCTGGAATCCACTGGCTCACGTTTTACTACAGTAAACATACTATCCTTTCCTGGCGCAAAATTCTTATGTATTATTTATTTACAACCATTGTGTTCTGTTGCAGAATGAGAACCTTTCAGTCTTACCTGCAATAAAAAGCTTAAATTCAACTGAAAACTGTCTGACACAAGACTGGAAAAAATAATTTTTAACTTTAACTTAGAATATTTTCCTTCATGCCATTTATATCATTTATATGCATGAGTTTGCAAATGGATTAAAAATGCCCAAAATAAACATCAATAAAGTTAGTTTTAACTTTGAAGTTAAAGTTTTTTTTTAAAACAATGATTTTTGCCATATGTTTATTAATATCATTCATAGTGATGGCATTTACTTCAGTTTGTCAAAAATGTTTTTTTTCTGCAAAGACAAATTTCTGGATGTAAAATGTTCCTCTTCTTTGTCTAGCGGAAAACTATATTACAAAACTTATTTCAACTGTTGACTTTCCCTCACAAAATACGGCTAACAAGTAGCAACAAACCTATAGTCCTTTAAAGGCAGCCTGAGCCTACACTCCCTCTCAAATGTACCCCGAGTGGAAAGATTACCTCAAACAGGAAAATGCTAGTTTATGTAATTGTTCACAGGGAAACCGTGCTCCATAAATCAAAATTAATGTCAAGAATAAAAAAAAAACGGAGCTCAGCTAAAGCTTTTGCTTATGGAGCCTGTGACGTCCCAGCTGTAGGGCGTATGTAGGGCTGTAAGGAACATGTTCAGATGAAGTTTTGGAACATGTATTTTTGTGTAATACAAGGCTGCGCTTGTCGTGAAACTTACATCAATAATAATATTGTAGCCCCACTCTGATTACAGTAACAAGGGGCTCAGGAGTAAAAACCACAAACTCTCATAAACTATTGTAATCTTCCCTGTGTGGTCATTTTGCAGTATATATAGCACAGAATGAATAGTATTGCAAGCGTATGCATATATTCATTCTGTGCGATTCTCACATTGTTCAGATTTTATACCATGATGGCAAAGATCTGAATGAAGCACGTACATAAAAATGAATCTACCCATCTTGCAACTTCCTATCAGCACGAGCAATGGGGAGTTTTAAAAATATGTGTGTTAAATGTGCCTGAAACATGTGTTTTAGGCACTGAATTTACCAGCCCCATGATCCAAGTGACACATATACTCCAGCATTTATTGTTCAAATTTTTAGTGTATTCAATTAGCCAGTAGTTAATTGATGAGCCTCATTTTGCTGTGTTGTCCCAGAAACTCTATACACTGCAAACAGTTACTTGAATACACCATGAGTATTTAGCAGTTAGCATTTCAAAGTTGGTGACATGGCAATTGGGAGAGAGTTCAAAATATGCCTATGAAAATATATAGCTTTAATAAAATACAATGCAGTAATACACTGCATATCATTTATAAAATTTTGTGATATTTATTGCAACTGTAAATTTTATACCGGATCTCTTTAAATTTAATTTAAAGTGTGGAATGTCATGGGCTAACTAAGCTCTGGATCAACAAATTCAGTGGTTAATCACTCAGCTGACTAACCGATGTAATGAAAATGTGTAAATAAATGATCAGCCTTGTAAGCATCATTTCTTATTGACCTGGGAAAGAGGTAATTTTAAGTGCTGTACAGTCTTAATAGCCCAGGGATTGTTTATCTATATTTCAGTGCTATATTTTCATTTCTCATGTATATACCTCACCTACTGAGTCTCCTCTGAGATGCAGCATAACCATTTTTAAGAAGATAAACCTAGTCAAGAAGTTTGCTAGGTCCCTCGAGATAATCTCCTTCCTATGGCTCACTGTGTAGATCTGGTCTCCTCTGTACTGCAAACACTGGTTTAAGGAGCGGATTGTGAAGAGAGGAACCAAGCTGACGTCTCCTGATGCTGCTTTTACGTATACAGTGCCATCAAACAGGGATCTCAAGTGAGAACACATCCCTGCCACACTTCCTAGCTTTGCACGCTGATGGGTCCCCCTACTGCTTTGGAGAACCGCTGCTTAGCGTTTAATGATCTGGACCTTATAATATTTCCCCTGTGGTGATGGAAGGCCCCCATAAAACAGGAGCTTTTCACTTTCATTTCATAAATGGATTTTGTGGTCCTCTGTTATTATACTAAAAAGTTACAATGTCTTTGCATTTGCTGTGTTTACCAATTTAATGATCACAAAAAAACATGATCACATAATCTCTCCAGCTCTCCAGTTATCACTTTCACATTCACTTTATAAGCCAACTATATAAACAAACTGTTTAATCACTAAAGCATGCAATCTGATTCGTCCTTATCAGTCAAATTCCTATTGGACAAGACAAATATGGAAAGTCTAGATCATCTTCCGTAGGTTTCCTTAAAGTTTGTTTTGTTTACACCAAAGTCACTATCTGCACACCTGAAATACCAGTGTCTGTCATCCATGATCTCTGTCTCAGACAGGCACACGAACAGATCAGTCTCCTTTCACTGTCAGTGTTAACATTGATAGTGTTTATACTGTAGAATTAACTCTTAGTGTGAAATGAATGCTGCCCGTCTCACTGTGTATGCAACAAAACAAGGGCCAGTCAAAAAAAACATCTGTTGCAAGGACCATTCAAACTTTTGTTATCAAACTGGATGTGTAATAGCTAATATGACTAATAAAATCTTATCAAAGAATAGCTAATATAAATGCTCAAAAGGCATTAGACTGGGTTTAGCTTGTCAGTGTGTCAACTGCACTTAGAAAATTAATTCCTGATGACTCTGGATATACTTTAGAGAAAAGGAAACATTTTTTCATTATAAAAAAAGACAAAAACCTTAAAAGATGAAACCAAGACCATGGTTGAAATAATTTATATATATGACAATGCAGAATTGTACAGATACATATAAGTACACATTATTTGTGTATTTCACAACACTAAAATTAAACGTATGTATATCAAGACAGAAGAGAAGGACATTATGTATAATTTACTACATTTAAAACATTGTTAACCTCTGCCAATGAAGTTTCAAAGTAACTCTGAAAGTTTTTTCACAGAATTTTTCCAGCACTTGAATTCCTCGCAACTGTTTGGCATAATACCATACAGAACAAAACCTTGGCATAAGTATAAAATGCCTACAACAAACAAACAAAGTCAGCAAACGAATTCAGCAATGATTTCTTAAACAAATGTAAAGTCAAAGTTATAGTAGGGGCTATGTTGCAAGCTACAGTGGGTGGTAGGAGTTTAAAATGGGACATGAAATTAAGGACAGATCAAAAAAAATAAACACTCAAATCATTATTTGGCTTATATGATAAAGCACTTTCATTATGTAAAGGAAATACTGCCATCTAGAAAGTCTTCTAAAATTGGCGACACAATCTCTTCAGAATGCATAAGTTCAATGCGTTGCAAAGAAACAAACTCTGAGATGAGTTTTGAAGAGATCTATTGCTTCTGAGTAGATCCAAGGGCCCCTGCACTATATTTTCTTTTTCTAATAAATGACCTCATCTGTCATAGAGGTACAACAGGCAGAATTTTAAAGACGTTTCCTGGAAAAAGCATTTTGTCTCAGCCAGCCATTTGGCCCAGCCTGGAATATAACAGATAACCATTTGTAACTATAGGTAATGGCTTAAGCTCTATTAGACAGCAAATGGAACAATTATCCAAGAACTCCTGCCACATGGATGCTATTTTCATAACTAACTAATAGCAATTGAACACATGTTAAATGTATAGTCTTGCCCTATCGTGGAACAAATGGACACTGAGTGCCAGGAGTAGAAAATAAGATTTGGAAAAAGCATGTAAAATGCCACGATGATGGTGTAACTAGCTAGCGTCTAAAATCTAGACTGGATGTCTAGATGCAGTTTCGATCATATTCTTGCAGTGATTCCTGGTGTAAAATTACCTGCTCCCTCAATGGCTCTGGGTCATGGCCAGCTTTGGTGTCTCAGAACAATGCTTTAACAACATAAATTACTCGGGCCTGTGCTGGCAGCGGGCCAGGGGCCTGATCTGGCAGCAGCTTGAGTTACACTCCCTGGAAAGTCGCCTTGCGAATTCCTTTCTGTTTTGCATCTCAGGAAGCCCCAAGTGCGAAGGGTTGGGATCGCAGCTTAAAACAATGGGCCTGATTTAACCTCACACCACTCCTCCCGTCATTCTGGAATAAAAAGAAATTTGCAGTTAACATCCCTTATGATAAAGCTTCATGCATATTCAATCCAAGCAAAAAAGTCAAGCAACTTGTGAATGATTATAAAGATATTGTTACGCTGTGGCCTCTTCATAAAGACAGTGATAGCCTCTTCATGACAGTCTGCATTCTTCAAAATAGAATAGTCACCTCATTAAAAAAATATGCAGTGCAAATTATTCATATTTTTGGGAATTGTACTTCCATCACATAACTAATGGAGATGACTACTGTATGCTTGACTTTGACTTTTTGGCTATCTTTATTCGCCGGTGACTTCTGCATTCCTTCAACTTTCCTCCTATCGTAACACAAAATAAATAAGCGAGTTTAAGCAGCCATCACGGCCCGTCTCCTTCAGAGTTCTCACTTCTCACCTCACACCTGTCCTTGTAACCAGCATCTGCTCTCTGAATGCTGCCACCATTTGCCTGGGCTGCAGCTGTGAATGCTCCCTCCCGTGCCAGCTGTCACCAGCAGACGCAGACTGATTGTGTTTCAACCCCGCCTCTGCCCAAAAGACGCCACTTCCATGACTCATTACTCTTTTCTGCATGGCAGCAAATGATGTTTTGACCCAATCTGTCTCCAGTTGTCAGATTTTACACAGTCAGGTTATGGTCCTGAGTATAGGCCCAATACTACACCGTAGCGATGCGGTTACCATTGTATATATAAACACATGCTGGAGTTTGCATATTCCCCCCATATTTGCATGCATTTCCTGTGGCTTCTCTGGTTTCTTCCTGTACTGCAAAGGCATCCAGTCATGCTAATTGGCACCATTACATGGGCCATAGTGTGTGATCGTGCCCTGCAACTGGTGTTCCATTCAGCAACTACTAAAGGTGAACTAAATTGGATTTTACAGAGTTTTAAATAGTTTGTATAAACTGATTACACAACATCTAGCAACTTTGCCAACTGAGAAATAGCTTTCAGTGGTTTAAATATACAAGAATAATTGAGACATATCTTTGTATTTCACTGTCACAATTAACGCCACCTTTTTACATGATACATAAGACATTATGTAAAATTTTAAATGGAAATGTCAGATCCTTTGTAATGTATCCCCTATAAGCAGGGTGTCTGTATATGGATTAAACACATTTCCTAACAACAGAACATGGAATTACCCCCGGCACTTCGTCCACCTATTTCATCTACATTCATTTATGCGCTTTCCTCTGCTTATACATTGGCTCTGTCCCTTAGATGCTTGTATTTTCCTGTCACACTGCCACGGTGCCCTTGTTTATAGACACAAAGCCCTGTCTGTTTGGAGTGCTTTTCTCAGGACAGGTATTTCCTGAGGGAAAAAGGACATTATCATAGCTGAGGAGTCTCATATTTCCCATATCTTGAGGCTTACCTCTCAGAACTGATACTAGGGGCTGAATGAAGTGTCTGTGTACCACTTTCAAGGGAAGGCTCAATGTTGTTATATTAAATATGGCTGCATATGGATGCAGGCTGAAGACTGTGCAAGCACATACATCTCCTAAATCTTGACACCATACGGGTGAACAGCTGCTGGTAGGTTAAAGTTACAGGTTGAAAAGGTCACGCAGTGATTTGTGGAGTGTAATGTACCATCAGTTGAAGCCATGCTTTTTACTTCCAAAAGCTGCTGATCCTCCGCCACAACTTTTTTAGTCCAATGCTAAATGGAAAATGTAGCTTTTATCATTTCCACAAGTATTTAAAATATATTACGTTAAAATGGAACTCACTGAGGAAGAGCTGTAACATTTTGATAAGCAGTGGTTTTATGCTCACGTGTACTAGATCAATTTTTACAGTAACAAAAAGTTGCAGAAGAATCTGGTGATATCCGAATTAGTTTTAAAATGAACGGAATCAAAGATTAATTTCCATTGTACAATCCAAGAAAGGATATGGAGCCTACAGCAAATCCAACTACAAATCCTTGATGGAATGTTTTGATTCTAGTTTTCTGATGGTGCTTAAGTCAGCGAGGTCAGCACTCTTAATATTTCCTGCCAACATGTTCAAAATAAAAACAAATGAAGATAGCTAATGATAAAGACAGCTGTTTGATTTAAGCACATGGAGTCATTTGTCCCAGCTATTTTCTATAATTAAGTCCAATTTTGTCCTTGGTAAAGAAACATATAAAAGTCTACTAAAATTCTTTTCCACTTACTCTATTATTCCTCTTATCTGCCTTTTTTACATGCCTGTGACTCTTTTTTCCCATGCTGTCTATGTCGTTTGCCTCCCTACTGAAGATCTTTTGAACTTCTTTGCTCTCCATATGATTCTGCATCAGGTTATTTAACACTTGTATTGATGCCTTGGCCAACAACATCTCCCCCTTTCATGTCATTCTCTTCATCTTGATCTTATCATTCCTCTGCCAAAAATCCTTCAGCCTTCATCCATCACCTGGCCAGAACTTGTAAGTGTACAATGTGTCATTCTGAATGTCCCTTAAGAGACTGTGTAGAAACTGCAGTCTTCTTGTCTTATTTAAACTGCAGTCATCTGAACCTCTAGCAGTCTCTGTTCTAAGCGAGACATCATATTTTGTAAAGTTATCCTCAGAGAGGACACAATCACTCATGTGTGCTGCTTTGAAATGGTGGAGTAACAAACAGGCTTTTTTAAGGTAACAGTGTCTGTGAAATATGTCATTAACCTACCTTTACTATGTCTTCTGTGTCAAAAAATCACTATGAGCATGAGTATATTGGAACAATTTGCAGCCAAGAATGATTTCAGTCCCCTATACAGGTGTCACTTCCATAAAAAAAAATGTCTGAGTCAACAATCTCTAAAACTGGTTTCCAAGGGTATATATGTCTGTACAATAATTTATTGAGCAATCTGAGAATCTTCTTTGATTTTCATAAAGCACAGATAATAGTTGATAATATTTCTTATCAGAAGAACACATGGTTGTTGACCTTAATATCACAGGGTTGCCAGCTCTCACGCATCTGGCTTTCAGGCTTTCACAATATCACAAACATATCTAAGCATAGCGCCTAAGGTGTTAATATCTAAGGCTAGCGTCTCACAAATGAGGAGTTTTAGTTTAAGCTCTCACATTGCTGTTCAGAAGAGGAATTCTGAACTCATAACTGGGTATTAAGAGACCTATTTCAAAGGATTCAATGCTATTGCTCCAAATGCAAAGACAGATACAAGGTTCACCATGTGGTAGCCATCTTAATTTCAAAGCGTTGTGCTTTTTTTCCTCTTTTTGACAGTCATACTTAGCTTTTGGATATCTGGTGTCCCTGAAAAGGGCTCTTCTGATAAGAGCATAATGAATGGTTTTTGACTGTTGAAAATCAGAGGATTTCGCCCCAGACATGCTTTGGCCTTCAAAGTGATAAGATCACCCAGTTCAAAATCCAGATGACAGCAGAGCAGGGATCACATTACTCAGATGTCACAATTTATCCACCCAGATCACCAACATCTATTCTTCTTTTAAACAATTACAAAGCCTGATCCATATTAAACCTCAGCATGAAGCAGCATCCCTCTGAGTTTGCCACAGGAATGTATAAAAATATGATAAGGATACATTTATCATGTGAACTGCACATCATGGCAAGAGATGCTTAAATAGTCATTCGGAATGCATTCTGCCACCAGCAAGAATACTGTAGCTTCTAACTATGCCTAGTCATTACTCGAGGATAACACATTTCCAGATGCTTTAGTTCACCCTGAGATTTTCTACAGGATATGAAATAAATTAAGGCCACATGCTAGAACAAAGAAACAACAATGGATTTCTATGGTTACAGCCTAGCAGGTTTAAATAAGAACTTTTTCCCTTAAAACAATATGATATGATTTTATTGCTCATATTACTATGGAAATACACAAAACCATGCAACTTTCTTGCAACAGAACATTTCTAAATTCAATGACAGAGGTTTAGAAAACATTTTTCTGTTCAATTGTTTCTGAAAGGGATCAAGATCATAAATTACAATATCCGGGTATCTAAGCTTCAAGCTCTGATAGTTCATTGTTAACACACTTTGACATTTATCTCCGACCAGGGCAAATGTAACATTAAACATGTCTCACAGCAGATCAGAAGAATGCTAAATTCATTCACGTGTCACCAGAGACAAAGTGGATTCTTCTTCCTGCTGTCTGTGCTATTGGAGAAAATACTTTAGCTGTCTGCTTCTTGATGGAATTCTGTACGATAAAGTACTGTTGAAAACATTTTTAACAGAACTGTAGGCCACTGTGAACTTGTGAAACGAGTCATCTCATCTATCCTACGTTAAATGACAGCGTTTTACCTTGGGCTAGTTAAGCGGTCTGCTGTAATTTTCTTGGGTTTCATGTTTGTTACGAGCAGTCTTGGGTGACAACGATGATTGTATAGCTGGTATGTCTCTATGCCACATAGATGCCAGAGTGTAGGAGAATCTGACCACTGGAATTCTCTAAAGGCGCGACATGATGGATTTCACAATGTCACAGCAGACAGACGGCAAAAACTGTGACACATTCAAAGGATGGTGCAATTCCTTCTTCCTGTGACACCTAAGTTAAAGTGGGGGGGTTCTTCTGTAAAGAAAACCAAATCAAGTGGAAAAAATGGGCATGAAAATGTATTGAGGGAAGAAACACAGGAGGTGGATATTAAGAACTACAAAGACACCAGAGATTTGCAATGTCAGACTTAAAATAATATAATTTAGATCTTTTTATTTATTATGTGAAGTATGCCATTAACCATTTCACTGTGTATAAGAGGTCTGGGGTGCGTTTCTGGATAACGGTGGTTCTTAGCATCTTATGACTCGAAAGGTATACCTTACTAAATGGAGTTCACTTTTCTATGTGTTTCCCGAACAATCTCTTAGGAGGTTAATGAAGAGCTTCTTAAGAGTGACCTTCCTAAGCACCGGAACACCTGATTTGTTGATATCAATCACTTAAGAATCGAATATTCCCTCCATGCAATAGGTATACTTAACCAAGAAAGTTTTGGGAAACATGTCAGTGCGTGAAGGTACGATTTAAGGTAGAAATTACGAACAACATAGCATTAAGAAGGTTTTGGGAAACCTTTATCCATACTCAGAGACTTTTACAGAAATTTATATGACCAAGAAGAGTTACAGAACTCATGTTCCGGGAGTTTCTTGACTTTTAACCAAGAAAGTTAATTGATTAAAATGATGTGAAATTGTTGAAAAACATTTCCAGTTGCATAGTGTTGTAAAATACCATGTCATTGTTTTGGTTCGTAAAGTCATGCTTTAGAATGTGTTAGAAATTGCCAGACAAGACTTCTAATGACCATTTTCCCCAGTTTTTCATCATTGTGGTTACTTTGATGAATCTGGTTTATTTGAACCATGAAATAAGATAACGTAATTTTTGTGATTTTTCATCTGTGCAATTTAAGAGATAAACATTTTTATTTTCATATATGAATACTGCATGGAGGTTTTGAATGTGCAGAGACCTTCTCTTCACTCTGTCAGGAAGCCCAAAACCAACATTCCACATGAAGAATGCAAAGTATGGTACATGTATCCAAACAATCACCATGTTTTCATTAAGTGCTCAGCACAAGCGGGTATGGTTAGTAATGACATTCGACGAAGGGCTGTTAGAAGCGCTAAATACTCGCTAAGAAGCCTCTGAAGAGCCCTTTCACAGCCACATAGTGACCGCAAACCACTGGGAGCCTTGGAGCTGAACCTTGCTACTCAAAACTGTTTTCCTGTTGAATGCAATCCATTGACTACAAGAAGTACAATACTGCCTTTCGCTAACATGTTTTGTTTAGGCTTAATTGAGCTTTTCCTTGTTTAATCTTAAACAAACATGAGAAACAAACAGTTTTGCAAAAGAGATGCTTTCAAAGCTGTTCATTCTTTATATAGCGCTTTATCCTTCTATTATTACTCACAGCTGAAAATGTTAACCTTAACTTTATTCTTAATGGTAAAATACAGCAAATATATTTTTATTTATTTATTTTAATTTACATACACTGTAGTGTGTAAATTATAAGGTAGTCAAATAAAATGATTTAAGTCAAATATCTGGGTAGTAAGGGTATATTGGTTCTGGAAAAAAAAACAATTTAACATTATAATACAAGCAAATGAACACAATAAAGATAACAATAATTTCTTCTCCAAAAAGTTACTGACATACGAAGAACACCACTTCCATTCTCAAATCTCACTTCAAGAACACCCCAACCATTCCGATTATTTGTTAAATTTCACTATCAGCTCTCTAATTTGCTAAATAAATTGATTACCTATTGCTTCTGTTGACATGGTATGCTAGTGGGTGAGTCAACAAATGATCATCCATGTAAGGATGTGCACAAACATTTGTGCACCTTTGAGGCCACTGCATAATTTGTCATGCTAGAGAGAAAAGTTAAAAAATATAGCCTCCACACATCATTCATGCCTCTGACATATGTCCAGCATGCAAACAATGCACGTCTACGTTGAATGAATGCTGAAAAAACTGGGGTGACTCTAATAGAAATTTAGAAATGGCTAAAATGGCACACTAGGACAGACATGAGATCATAGTTTTACCAACATAAAGATAATTTAAACACTGCCTAACGGTATATAGCTGAATATACACTATATTGCCAAAAGTATTGGGACACCCCTCCAAATCATTGAATTCAGATGTTCCAATCACCCTCAGGAGCTCAGTGAATTCAAGCATGGTGCTGTGATAGGATGCCACCTATGCAATACGTCCATTCATGAAATTTCCTTGCTACTAAACATTCCGCAGTCAACTGTTATAATACTACTTACAAAAGTGGAAACAATTGGGAACTGCAGCAACTCAGCCACAAAGTGGTAGGCCACGCAAAGCACATGCACCACAGAGCAGGGACAGCACATGCCTAGGCACACAGTGTGCAGAAGTCGCCAACTTTCCACAGTGTCAATAGCTACAGACCTCCAAATTTAGTGTGGCCTTCAGATTAGCTTAAGAACAGTGCACAGAGCGCTTCATGGAATGGGTTTCCATGGCTGAGCATCTGCATCCAAGCCTTAGATCACCAAATGCAATGCAAAGCGTCAGATGCAGTGGTGTGAAGGACACTGCCACTGGACTCTAGAGCAGTGAAGATGTGTCCAATCAAGTGACAAATCACAGTCCTCTGTCTGGCAATTCGCTGGACAAGTCTGCGTTGGGCAGTTGCCAGGAGAACAGTACTTCCCTGACTGCATTGTGCCAAGTATAAAGTTTTGTGGAGGGGGTATTATGATGTGGGGTTGTTTTTCAGGGGTTGGACTTGGCTCCTTAGTTACAGTGAAAAGAACTCTTAATGCTTCAGCATACGAAGCCATTTAGGACAAGCTCCCAGCTTCCTTTCCCGTTCCAACAAAATATCGCATCACTGCACAAAGGTCTGTAAAGACATCGATGAGTGAGTTTGGTATGGAGGAACTTGACTGGCCTGTACAGAGCCCTGACCTCAATACCTTTGGGATGAATTAGAGCTGCGAGCCAGGACTTCTTGTCCAACATCAGGGCCTGACCTCACAAATACTCTCCTGGAAGAGTGGTGAAAAATTCCCATAAATACACTCCTAAACCTTGTGGAAAACCTTCCCAGAAGAGGAGAAGCTGATATAGCTGCAAAGGGTGGGCCAACTCCATAACGCCATATTAAAGCCTATGTATTGAGAATGTTGTATAAATCATGTTGTATAAAGGCAGGCGTCCCAATACTTTTTAAAAATATAGTGTGTGTATATACAGTTAGGTTCATATATATTTGGACACTGATTTTTATTCTACATGTTTACTGAAACATATTCAAATTACAGTTATATAATGAATATGGTTATAAAGTGCAGACTATCAGCTTTGGGTACCCACATCAAAACTGAAGGAAGGGCAGAGGTGGGTAGAGTACCCAAAATCTGTACTCAAGTAAAAGTAAAAATGGAAATATTTACTCAAGTAAGAGTAAAAGTAACAATCCCAATAGTTACTTGAGTAAGAGTAAAAAAGTATCAGACGAAAAACTACTCAAGTAGCTAGTTACTAGTTACTTCTGATCTGATTGATATGAAGCGAAAACCTTGAATTTCAAACT
>JAODKN010000114.1:12938630-12952907 GCA_026774425.1 Petrocephalus zakoni
TAAAAGTAAAAGTACCTATCTTTAAATATACTCTAAAAGTACTAGTTACCCCAAAAATTTACTCAAGTAAATGTAACGAAGTAAATGTAATTTGTTACTACCGACCTCTGAGGAAGGGTTTAGTAATTACAGCTCATTAATATGTATAACCCTCTTTTTAAAGGGACCGAAAATAACTTGTCCAAAAATTGGACAATTGACTCAAAAGCTATTTCATGGGCAGGTGTGGGCAAATCTTTCATTATTTCATCAACAATGAAGCACGAACAATGAAAAGGTCTGGAGATGATTCCAGGTGCTTGCATTTAGAAGATTTTGTTGTGAACCCAAAACATGTGGTCAAAGGACCTCTCTATACAGGCATCCTTAGGCTGCAAAAACAGAAAAAAAAACCATCAGAGAAATTGCAATAATATTAGGAGTAGCAAAATCTAGAGTTTGGTACATTATGAGAAAAAAGAATGCACTGGTGACCACAGCAACACAATAAGGTCTGGACATCCACGGAAGACAACAGTGGTGGATGATCATTTCCATGATGAGCATGGAAAACCCCTTCACAACATCCAGCCAAGTGAAGAACACTCTCCAAGAGGTAGGTATATTAATATCCAAGTCTTCTATATAGAGAAGAATTCATGGAACAGCATTCTTTTGACAGATGAAACAGAATGGCAAGAAAAAAAATGAGAAGAAGACATTGAACAGCTCATGATCCAAAACATACTACGTCATCTGTAAAACACGGTGGAGGCAGTGTGATGGCTTGGGCATGCATGGCTGCCAATGGTTTATGCTACTGTTTTTGGAAGATGTGGCAGAGGACAGAAGCAGTTGGATGAATTCTGAGGTGTACAGAGATATACTTTCTGCTTGATGATTGGACGGCACTTCACAATACAGGTGGACAATGACCCAAAACATACAGCGAAAGCAACCCAGGAGTTTATTGATGCAAAGAAATATATTATATTATATTTATATTGATTTGTCCAATTACACTTAAGCCCCTGAATTGAGGGGATTGAGGGGATAAAAATTACTGCAGTCCCTAACATTTTTGTACAATATTTTTGTTCAACTCATTAAATTAGAGGCAAAAGTCTGCACTTCAACTGCATGTCATTTGGTTAATTTAAAATCCATTGTGGTAATGTACAGAACCAAAATTATGAAAACTGTGTCACTGTCCACATATGTATGGACCTAACAACTTATTTATTTGTTTATTACATTCACATCTTATTCTGAGTCTGGTCTGTTTCACTGTGAACTTTCATCTGGAAAGTGTGTCAGTGTGAGTATGTCAGTATCGGCATGAGTATGTGAGACCCCCTGGCCTGGGATGTCTGCTAGGCCAGGCATCATACAAATGACCCCCCACAGGCGTGATCTCAGGTTACTGACAACTAATGGGTCTCTATTGATTCAATTAAAACAATCTGTTTTTCTGCATATGCCCATACTTTGTACAGGTGTTTTTTTACTTACATAACGATTATTGAATAACTAACAACTAATTAGTGACAGGCTTATACCAGCCAGTAGTGTTAATTTTAAAGATTCAATAGAAGATAAACTAATTTGGTTGCATGAAAAATTGAGATTTTTTTCCAGACAGGAGTTAGTGAGTGTTTTGGTTACAAGAAATTATATAATATCAAGAATACAGAGTGAAAATTCAATAGATTTAAGAAACATAGGGCTCTTTTAGGGGTAAAAATCCATTATTGTACCCTAATTTAAGAAGTAATGCAAAATATATGATGTAGAATTTGAAAACAATTACTTTAAATTGTTTAAAGTTTATAATTTAAATGAGGTTTAATGTGTTCATTGCATACATCCAAATCTCACAAAAGAAGGTGGCTATGATATGGTATGATGTGTTATGGTAACATGGCAAGCAGGTACAATGGGAGTTATGTCAACTGGGGAATCACATTTAGTTATTAGCTATTGAACAAAGTACAGTTTCTACATCAGAAATTTGTCTAATAGCTAATAACTAAATGTGCTCAAATGTGAAAATTAGCTAAATATTAATATGTACGACCTTAACATTACCTGTATGTACTGTATATCCATTTTTGGTGAATGAGGGTGAGCCTGGATCCTGTGCCCATGTCCTGATGATTGTGAATTCGAAACCTGCGGCTGACAGAATAATAGTATTGCCCTTGGGCCCCTGAGCAAGGCCGTTAAAACCATGTGTTTGAGGGCCAATGGTTGCTTGCTGACCCTAGTCTCTAATGCCAAGGTTTGCTCACTTGCACAGAAGTGTATCCTGTCTGAAGTATTTTTTGTTTTTCCTATTAGGGGCATAATATGTATGTCACAATATGCAAAATGCTCTTGATGTACAAAAACAAACAAACCTTATATAAGAGAAAATTCAATTTGTTCTTGTTGTATAATATGTAGATTTAGAATGAAAAATATATCTTGCAAAGTATGTTTCATTGTATTTTCTGTATAAAATATTTTCCTGGAGCTGAAGAAGTTAAATTTTAGTTTGGTTTATTAGTTTTCTTTCAGGCATCAGTCTCTCTCTCTTTTTTTTTTTTTTTTTTTGTTTCCGTTGTTTCCCCAAGATCATAGTTAGATTTTTTTGACAGGGTGGGGGGTGAGGGGATAAGCAGAGCCTCTTTCCACTTCACAACTTGCCAGCAGATATGTTTGCCAGTGGAAAACCTAACCTTTGGTTTTCAACTGGCTATTGTCCAGCATAGGCTTACACGTGGTCTTTTCCCATGTAAAAGAAAACATATCCTTAAAACGTCTGCTTTTTTTCATTTATTTCTGAACTTCTGGTCTAGGAATACGATATATGTGATAGCTATGATAAAGCTGCTAGAGTGAGTATAAATATAAATGTAAGGGACATATTAAAGTATTTCTGAAACATAAAGCAGCTTCGGATACTGTTCATTATATGCTAGCCAATGATTGTTCAATCATATATGTCATTCCTAACAGCAGCCAAAACCATATGTAATTAAAAATATACAAAGAATAATCCTTCTTATTGTTGGTATAAAGTAATTATTACTGATGTTTCACCATTCATTAATTATTATGGATCTTATCACATAGCATTTACAGTTTTGCTATCTAGATTTTAATCATGAATGAAATGTTTTGGACTGAACTTTACTTCAGTTTTTTACCCTAATTCATAAAAAGTGAAATGCATTAAAAGTGTCCATGCAGAGCTTCCTGAAACTAATCCATTTTCCAGGGAATTGCATGGATTAATTCACAAGAACATAATTTATGTGGCTTGATTGTGCAGCAATGCTCGCATGAACTTCCTGGCTTTAATAATTCAGATTCCTCCTTCAGCTCTAGCTTGGCCTTGTTTTAAATCTCCAATCCCATGGGCTTCTCTGGGTTGGACTGAGGAAATGGGCTGCAGGTGTGTTGCCTCTGCAAAACTGACCCCACTGCCACACATGAAAGACAAAGAATGCTACATACCTCCACTAATAGAATTGTGTAGCCTAATATAAAAACAATACACACACACATTAACGAAACATGGAAAGAAAAACCTGTCTCCAAATGTATTAATGTCAGTTTCCTTCACCTTTCCATAGTTCAATTAGAGACTACGCAAGACATCAAGCGTGCCCTTAACACACAGAAACTGACTTTTGCTATAAGCAGCTTGAACTGATTACATTTCCTGAATGAATTAAAACTTTTAATATCAAAACGTAGTTTTGTTAATCTCATATTTTAACTTTCAGTTTGATTATAGTTCAAAATCACAACAATATTCACGATCTGCTGTATGTGAGCTATATCTAGTAAACAAAAGACGTTGGCTCAATGGTCATAAAACCCAATGTGGCAGAGGAGGAGAGGGGGGTTTAAAGATTCTGAGAAACCGTTACTTCTGACCGCAGCAGTGTCAGAAAAGCAACCATAATGCCGGTTTTGCCCATCCTCAGCTGACATTGAGTGCATTGTTTTCTATAGAGGCTTGATGGCTGGCCTAAAGGTAAATTCCGAAGAGCGGAGAAGGACTGGAGACACAAGGCCCTTTGTGCCCTTTCCACTTTTCCCCACTGTATCTGCAGGCCTCTTTTTTTTTCGAGGACTGAGAAGGGCATTCATGTGTGAACTTGTACCAGATCATTTTACCCCACTCGCCAGGCCTTAAGTCACAACAGCAGGAGAGTACATATACCCATAAAGATTCAAGATGCAAATACCACAATTATGCTACTTATCAGCTTTTTATAATTAAATTCAAATTTCACAGTGTTAAAAATTTTAATTCCATCATGGCTAATATTCAATTTCACCCAACTTCTATCCATGTTACAGAATACCACAAAACTATTAATTATTTTAACAACTTCTAACTCATTTACTTCATTTTCAGTACCTGATTGAAAACCGCATGTCCACTGCATGACGTCCAAAAAATGAATGTCATTGATCAAAACATGGATACAGAAATTCACTTCCTTCATATAATTTGTATTAACTGTGTATGTATATTTGGAAACGTGTAGTAGCAAATCACGGAATATACACGGTAATACTGAAATGCCAGCTATTTGTGTAGCTTTGAGCTAACACTTGAAATGCACATTTAACAGGTGTGGAAGTGACTGGAGGCGGAACCCATACATAATTTACCACCAAAATCTGAAAAAGCCTCTGGGAGGAAACAATTAGCTCTCTATGGTTAAAGGCCTAGGTCTCCAAAGCACCTATCAGACATGTCAAAAATTTCTCTTGATACTTAGAGTTTAGCTTACCATTTGTGGTGGACTCAGATCAACACACAGTCTTATTTTCTTTTTGCTGTCCAGCTAAAAGTCTTCACTTGAGCCTTAGGACTGACCTTATCATTCAGGAATAGTCATATAAGAAGTTTACTTGTAGTGTTCTGGCAGACATGATGAAGGGTGTGGAGAAAGTTGAGTAAAAGAAACAGCACCAGAGAAATTGCCATCAAGTGTATGGAAATACAATCAAGGTTGTGTTTTTCATTAAGGTGTGATGTGAGTTATAAAAGCCACAAAAACCAGATATGCAATATGTTGACTTCTGTTAATATGTTAAAAGAACAGTTATATAAAAAATATACTGTTTTGTCATGAAGATTTCAAGTATTTTATCATATCATACAGTATATATATGTAAAGTTATAACACCGCCCCCAAGCACTGCTCCCCATGCACTGAATTAGCTGCCCACTGCGAAGCCTAAATGAGTTAAATGCAGAAGACACATATCATTGTTGTGTGTCAACAATGACAATTAATCACTTTCACCTAAACGTATATTCTCATTCACATTTTTTCCATTAACTTACCAGTAGGTTAACCTACTAGTTCTTCTATGGATTATGAATAACTTTCGCATTAATGGAAAATTGATGATTCTTTTTGCAAAAAGAAATTTCTCAGGAATTCTCTTAAATAACGCATAAGTCTTCTAAGAAATCCATCTCAAGTTCCACCCTTGTCTGAATAATAATTACATACTGCCAAATGTTCAATGAATCCCTGCTAGGTATACAGCTCTGTTACTGAATCCAAAATAGAACATTAGTAAATTTGATCCATTAACAGTCTCAGTGTCTCAATCCATAATTAACGGAGAAAAAAAAAAGTATATCATAGGCCTACATTGAGAAATGTTATGTGTATGTTGTGTGTTGTCTTATACTATTCCGAGGCATATGAACATATTCAGTATGGTTTTACAACAGAAAGAAAAGAGAGAGCACTGGCCATAGCTGGGTTAAAATGAGCCCAAGTGGGAGGAAATAATATGAATAAATGACCAGAGAACTGTTATACACTCATTAAACTTGTTCAACCATGATTCAGCTTTACTGGACAGTAAAATTTGATTTTTAGGTAAACCAGTAAAATATTTAAAAACTGTATGTGAATGTCAGACAGTATGTGTGAGTTGAAGAATACAATCCTAGTTCCTTTGCTGTGAATATTATTCATATGAGAGCTGTACGATCTGTATGTACACTGCTAATTGGGAGAGGTTAATTTCACATAACAATGATCCATTTCAAAACCAATGAATGTAAACAAAAGATCAATAATTCTGGTATCGAATAAAATGCAAAATGGAACCTACTTCACAGGAAATATAATTGTTAGAAATAAACTCAACACTAACCCTCAACACACTGATCTACAAAGACATAGCCTGCATGAAAACTATCCATCCATCCATCCATTCATCCATCCATCCCTTTTCAATACCTGCTTGACAATCTTAAAAATTGTTGTAGAAATTTTCACTAAGTTGATGTTTAAGAGGGGAACAGACACTCATCACATTCAGTGCATCTCGTGTTCTGCTCCCCGAACATCCCCTTCCGGAAATTCACTATGGTTTCATATGGTTTTTTGGGTTTTTGATATGGGTTTTTTTTACAGTAACCATGGTTTTACTATGGTACCTCATGGTAATTATGATTACTAAGCTCCTACCCATAGTATTACCTTGGTTTACTTATAGCACTTCATGGTAACTGTGGTACTACTGTGGTTTACTTATAGCATTGCATGGTAACTGCAGTGAAACAATGATAAAACCATAGTCATAAACTCATGGTTACCCAAAAAACCTTAGTAAAACCATGGTTCATTTTCATAAGGGTCAAGTGCACAAACTTTTTATAGAGTGTTACAGTGCTTCGCGACAGTTGCTATTTTGAGCATACAATTAGACAAAACAAGAGACCAATTCTGATGTGCATTATGCATTATTTTCTTAGAATGTGGTGCTTCTCTAATTATTGCTTTATCCAACTCTGCAGGGTCAGGTCTGTACCTGGACCCAGTCATTTTGCAAAAATAGCTTGTTCATACAGTTTCTTTGGAAATACATCATGTGCTTACTGTAAGCAGATTATTTAGCAGAAGCCTTATCAATTATTGTATCCAGAAATCACATTATACTCACATAGATTCATTTTTCTACAGCATTCTAAAAATAGAAGTGGAGCACCAATGTAGCAGCAATGTAGGTGTGACAGGCAAATATTGCATAAAAATATTTCACTAAGGAAAAATATTGAAAGACACCAGGTGCACCGCCTTTAACCCAACAGATCATCTTTCAGAAACTGTCAAAGTTTTATTGAAAGTCACAGAACTTTCCAGTGCTTTAAATATGGAATGGAAAGATTTCAACCTTCCACCAGATATATGAATTTAAAAATTCTTATGCAGCCAAACTGCCCCAATGTTAAAGTAGGAAGTGATTGCCTGTTAGAATTTAATTCTTTTACAACAAAATTTCTAACTTCATCTTTCCATTTTGACGCCCCGCCCCATACGTCCCACCCACTTTTAAACGTGCGCAAACGCACCAACTGTTTGGACCAATGAGACGCGACTAAACGTAGAGTCGAGGTCCAAGTAAGAAGAGAGTCAGGAGTGAATACCGCAGACAGTGGGTAGCTGGGGAGAGCCGTGTTTGTCAGTGAGCCTGCTTTTCCACGCGAGCTCTCCGAAGGATGAGCCATGTTTCCATAAGATCGTGCGCTGAATGCATTTCTTAAACCTGTAAACACAGAAGGAAGTTATTGGCCTTTTCCCCGTAAAAGAGAGAATAAGAAGAGGATTGTTGGCTTTTCATTAACAAGCCACGACGCCAGTGATGCTGCATACGGACTATTGGTCGTTTTAAAGGAATGCGCGCAGGAACTGGAATGCTTCATCCGAAGATAAGGAGTCCCCAAGGAATTATCAGCAGATTCTTGATATAGAACTAATCATCCTTCTTGGGCTTTTTAAACTGATGCCGACGTAGTTATGTAAGTACACTGAAGCTGTGCATAGTTCGAGTTCGATTCGCTAGAAATTGCTACTTGAACTGAGCAAATTATAGACAAATTAGGATTTTCTACTTCTGTGCCATGATGCTGTAGGACTTTAACGGCTAAAGTTGGATTTCTTGTTCTTCGGTGCACACCAATTAACTCCTTATGTTTACAGTCGACGTGAGTTGTACTTGATACTTGTGTTTTCTGAAATGGCAAGTTCTGCCAGCTTGATACACTGTTCCCAAAGACTGTTTTGGCCCGCCTGGTGCTTCTTGGTGATCTCTGCTTACTTATCCAGCGCATCCCCTTCTCACGGCCGCCGGCTGATATGCTGGCAGGCGATCGCGAAATGCCAGCAGGAGTCGGACTGCCACTTCGCCTACGAGCAGTATCGGCACGCCTGCGTGTCAGTGATCAGCGGCGGCAGAAAGTGCCCCAGCCACTGCATCTCGTCCCTTGTCCAGCTCAACCTGACAAAAAACGGACCCTCCCTGGAGGACTGTGACTGCGCCTCCGATGTCATCTGCAAAGACATGAAGCGTGCGATCGAGCCCTGCCTGCCCAAGACCAGCAGCATGGGATGCACCGACGCCCGGCGGCAATGCGAAAGGGACCCCGAGTGCAACAAGGCGATGTCTGATTATTTGTTCCATTGTGGGAAACTTTTCAGTGGCTTGAGGTGCACGGACGCCTGCCGCCATGTGATTGAAAATATGCGCAGTATACCCAAAGCGGAACTTTTGGATACGTGCGTCTGCGACGGCGCGGAAAGGACTATCTGCGAGTATATTAAAATCAGCATGAAAACCCTCTGCTTCGAAACACGGGTCGAATATACCGGCAGCGGTTTCTCTAACGATGATACCGAAGAGGGCGATTTGCCGGAGGATCCAGTGGAAGAGGAAAGTTCAGGTAGTTTTGTAAGAGCCCACTGTGTTTTGACTATAGTGGCATCCATTTTAGGTCTGCTGTCTCATCTTTAAACACCGAGTAAAACAAAAATCTTCCAGGACTTTTTGACTGATAAATGGCCCTTATGAAATGTCGCAGTCGAAAGTACAGAATAAGACTCCAAAGAATACGGATTTAGCTCACAATACACGTATCTTGAATCTGAATTTGCGATGAATGGTGTGCTTTTTAATTCGGATTCCCTATGCAATATGCACAGTTAAGATACTTGCACTGCTGGAGATCGTCCATTTCTGATTCCGTAGCTTTCAGTGTTTTAAATTGAATAATCGTAACCACGTCAAGTGAAGTCTGCACCCACCAGATTGCTTTCAGTATAACTGTCATTCAAAGAATGCTTAAATTAGCTATTTTTAACTTTTTGAATAATTATACATGCAGTTTCCTTTGTTTATTTCATCAGCACCGAGAAACAATGAAAGCTGTGCACTACCAAACACACAAGTGTCTAAAACTATTTTTTTAATGTTGCTTTAAGTGTCAGCAGCTTAATGATGATATATCTCTTTAAAGCTGGAGTTAGGTAATTTACTTGTGGATCTACATAGCTGAAATGTTAAGAATGCATGCAGCTGAAAGTAATTTATTTACCCGTGTTGAAATCCCATTTCACTCAGTGCTCAGTCAAGACTATATTCCAGTTATAAAGGAGATGCTTGTGGTATGAAATTGTTTAAATTGTACATTGTATAATATAGATATATTTTGATTGTGCTATGCTAAGATGATTTATTCACTGCCCAGAAGTGTCAACATCCACTGTATGACCATAATAATTTTGTATTTGTACAGAAGGTTATAAAAAGAGACCCCTTAAATAAGTATCTGGCTGGTCATTTTTTTTTAGTAATAAACATATTTTATTTTTATGTAACATTGTAAGATCATGTTTTGTAAAGGCATAGTAGTTATCCCTGACAGTGTCGAAATTGACGCGTTAACGCGGATTAATCCAGCGTCGTGATTAATCTGATTAAATATATTAACGCATGTACCCCGTCTGCAGCGCAGAATGAATCAAAATTCCTGAAATGCAGCGTTGCCAACTATTTCTTACCTGAACTTACCTCAACGCTGCATTTCAGTAATTTTGATTCATTCTGCGCTGCATATGTGTGTGTGTGTGTGTGTGTGTGAGAGAGAGGGAGTGTGTGTGTGTGTGTGTGAGAGAGGGAGACTGAAGTACACTGGACCTGTAAATATAAAATGTTTGCTGATTTATTAGGATTAAGTATTTTCACAAAGAAAGAAAAACATGCTTTCCCCTCAGTGGATTCTTACTCAGAACTTGCCAAGGAAAAAAGTCAAGTACATTATTTACTGTTGTGTTTTTAGTATTCAATAATGCAGTCAGACATCTACAGATGAGCTGGGATTTGAAGAAAACAAACACTGTTGTTTTTGTGTGAAGGTCTGTTGAAACAACTTTGTTTTGTTAATTGTAACAGCATTTGATTGAGTGATAACCCCAATTTCCTTATGCTTTTAAAGGGATAATACCAACCAATGCATTTGTACAGGAACCCAATTTAGGAGAACGATTTTCCCTAGAAAACCATATAAACAAATGGGGGTTTGAAGTGCAGGTGGACTGTATAAACCAAGTCAAAAACTCGATTTGTTTTATAGCCTATAATAAATCAGTTGGTTGTGGCTTTTCATTGTGTACACAAGGATATTTTTTGCAACCTTACACATGCACTGGCATCTTATTCAGCTCGTTTAAGTTTAAATAAAGGGTTTACGCAACAGCTTATTTAAGTTGCTTGTCAATTTGAACATGTCTGCAATCAATCTGTACACTTCTTAATGTGTTGCTGAAGTGCCAAACCACATGGTTTTACAGGCCTCTAATTGTTACATATACATTTAGATTTACGTATGATACCTGAGAGGTTGGAGAATGGCACACTGGCTCACTGGTTAGTGCTACTGCCTGGCCACTTGCTAATGCTGTTGGCAGGTTCAGGTTTGCTGTCAACACATTTGGCATGAGTTCATGCAATCTTGCTATTCTTTAAGTATCTTCTTGAGAGAATGGTTTGCCCAAACAGTCTAAAGGAATGCTGTATTTATGAATTTTTATAGTAAATAGGCAGGTGCACTGACGTTAGTTCTTGAATGTACCATTTTACACAGGAGATGTAGACAAATATGATACCAACTTTTTAACCAGCTATGGGTGTCATATGGCTAAGGAACTATTTTTTATTTATTGACGGTTTCAGGAAAAAACATGAATAAACTAGTACTGTAAATTTATATATTGTATATGTGCAAGTACAATATAACACAAAGTTTAAAAAACACTCTTATTGAATTAAAATGTATGGATATACGGATGAAATATGCACAAACTACCATCAGGTAATGTACAAAACAGAATTGTCATATCAGATTCAGAACACTTTTATCCTAGAAGAAATTGCTTGAAATTACAGACTATACAGTATACAACTACACAAAAACAAAAATAGAGAGTACACAGCACCACATACAACAATTTCTATATAGAAGTATAATTAATGTGATATTAACTATTATAACTGTCCTATTAATTTTATGAAGTATAATTAAAAATGAATTGAAATTTTATATTACTGCTAAAAGTGATAAATGAAATATTGTATTATTACTACTACAGTATAAATTGAATACTAACTAGCATATTTAAAGGCAGGATCTGCAAAAGATTTAATGAATGTTATTGGGTAAAGGAATGCCACTTCTGGAGTGTAATTCTTAAGAATGGAGAGCTATGGATTATGGCACTACTACACTTGTTTGCTAGTTTACCCTCTGAGGGGAGCTGCTGGGAGCATCTGATGCCTCTTATATGCCTTTGTGTAATTGCACTGCAGTTCTGCATGGTCATAGAGGGAATCCTTTTGTTTTTAGTTAAGCCGCTAACCCTTTCCTTTTCTACACTGATGTCCTTCTTTAAGGATCTGAGTGCCAGATTCATGGGAACATACATTCAGTATTGCAAATGAATTAGTGAGGTTACATTCATGTGAGGGGGTTTTCAGTGTGCTTTACAGATTAAGGTAAAAAACACCTCAGGAATTCATCACAAATTTGTAATAATTATGCAGCATTATTTATAATACTATGTTTACCTCTGAATAGTATTCCTTCAGTCTACAAGATATGCATTATGCTAATTAAGTTCTACATGAATGTCAGAAACCATACATTGATAGGTGGGTCCTATATAAAAATGCCAAAAACTTCAATATGTAGTGCATTAGCAGTCATAAATGGTGCATGGTATAGAAGGTCATTATATATGTATTGTGAAGGGCCTGTCATGCGGGGGTTTATGAGAAATATATACAGTCAAAGCGAGATATTTCAAGTGGTTTTTAAGGCATGGTATGGTACTCCAAGTTTAAGAACGTACCAACCTTATTACTTCATAAATATCTTAGATTTTTTTAAAACTGGCCCCTGACTCGGCATACTACTGATGTTTTCAATTAACTTCTGGCAGAAAATCGCGTTTTTGTTTGTTAAAATATAGAAAATCTGCAGGGAAGTTCTCTGCTGGAGGTGAACTTAATTAAAACAAACACGTTGTACGGGAAATACTGCACCCTCTCTGAAACAAATGTATTTCATAAAAGTTCATAACTGTTATGGGAGCATAAAGTGTATTACCGTTTAAAGTTGGGTTAAAAAAGAATGCTACTCATTGACTTATATAAGCTTTAACACTGAATATTTGGGGTTTGAAAACAGCCGCATATTCCTCACACTCAGCTGTGCATATGTATGTCTGCATTGCGACAAATCAAATTAGGTAACGATATCAAGTTTCAGCCAGTTATGCAGCAAAAGGTTTTGTCTAGGCATTTCAGATCAAGTATCTTGTTCAAGCATACAAATGCTTATCTCCGCTTGGAACCCTGACCTGTAGTAGTTCCTTCAAGTCTAGTTTCCATACATTTGTAACATTTGTATTGCAAACATTAGTATGTGAGAAGAGTGAAGAAAAAAGTATATTGAGTATTTTATCCTGTTAGCTGTATGTAAACTGTTTGGCAGAAGTGGATCTACCCCAAAGACTTCTCTTAATTATAGGATATCTTGTATACGATACACTGTGCCTTCACAACTCATTAAATTTACTCTTGAAAATAATTTAACAGGTGGACATAAACATGACAGAAGTTTGTTTGTACAAGGTTACAATTCTACAAGGTCTTCTACCTTTGTTACACCCTAGCTGAATGAATTCATCAGATTCTGTTTTTTTTCTATCCAATAGACATGGAAAGGTAATACTGATTTAGTTTTTTTTTCTGCCTTCCTTCGGAAGTCAGGCATGATACACGGGAGTGCTTGATGGCATTTTCGCACTCTCCTTTTTCTCCATGTTTGGAATCACCATTATTCATTGAATTGACAATAATGAGAATAATCAAATTATCCCTCATTTTTTTCTCTTTGGGTCTAAGCCTTGGCGCTTCCAAATCCAAATATTTCTTTGAGATCCAAGCTGCCACTTTGATTTCATCACATCAAGCTCCTGTGGAGATCACAGCCCTTTGAAATAAAAAAATGTTCCTAATCCAGTTACAACAGCTGGGATCCAGAGCCTAGAGCCTGAGAAGAACCACAGGATTAAATTGCTCTCAAAGAAACCCCTTAACTGGTATCCCAGCTCAGTGGAAGTCTTACAGTGTAGATAGTGGAATTTTACAACCAGAGCTCATTCTGCACCAATGCTTCACATTTCAAAGAATTTACTAAGAAACTAATCCATGCAAATTTGTATGTGTAGATATTATGTAAAAGAAAGCAAAATACAACTAAAAATCAGCTCAATTTTCTAAGCACTTATCCTGGTCAGGGTCACAGGGGTAAAATTTAATTGACATACAGAAAATGAATTGCTTGTATTAAAAATAAAAATAAAATGCTTATATTGAAGAAAAAAAATATATATATATCATTATATCTATGCTAGATATAATGATACTATCATTTCAACCCAATAATTCCGAAACTTCTGTTTTAGAGAAATTTACAAATTGACAAACAAATACAGCTGCCTTTGTTAGTGAGAGTGTGACGGATTAAGTACCACTCTTACCCTTCTCTCCCCACTTTTCAGGCTTCCTTGTTTCACTCCTCCTCCCTTTCACTCCTTCAGTGTTGGTCAGAAGAAAAGTCTGATTAGTGTGTACTCTCAAAAATTCACAAGAAGTGAACATACAGGGTTCCCAACTTTGGTCAGCTGGGTAGCATGAGATTTTCAATTCAAGACAAGTCTGCACACACATGCGCATGCAAGAGTTTTATTACCACGTCTGTAGGGTTCGCAAAGTACCCAAATTCTTTTGATTAAGCTAATTTTAAGTTTACAATTGAATAATATACACTGACCGGCCACTTTATTAGGCACACCTGTCCAACTGCTCGTTGACGCAAATTACTGATCAGTCAATCACATGGTGGCAACTCAATGCATTTAGGCA
>JAODKN010000114.1:12953007-12969450 GCA_026774425.1 Petrocephalus zakoni
TAAGGCAGTTCTGAAGGCAAAAGGGGGTCCAACCCTGTACTAGCAAGGTTTACCTAATAAAGTGGCCGGTGAGTGTAGATTTGCTGTAAGATTTCTCACGTGAGCATGAGAGTCTTAAAGGGTAAGTGTCATGTCACACGAGAGTTGGCAACCCTGTACATGCTAGGTCAGTTTCGTGCATTCAGAATATTTATAATAACGTTTTGTGAGAGCACCACGAATTTACCATCAACCCAAAGGAAATAATATTACAGAAATTATAAAGTTATATCACACACGCATGCCAGCCTGTTTGTTGGGCATACCTATAATTAATGGGGAGAGGAAATAGGAACAGTTGTAGAACAAACACGGTGGTAATGTATACCACTGGAATTTTTCAGGACCATATATTAATCACAGCAAATTACTTTACCTTCTGTTCCCGGGGCACTTAAAAGGGCTGCAGCAGCAGTGGCTGTGCTCTGCGCCCCAGCGCCTGGAGTGCACCAGCGCGAGCAGCATGCTAAAATGATTTGCACCGTTAGGTTAGCATAGGCAGACACACTTCCATGACCTCAAACCACTAGACAAACAAACCTGCCCGCAGACTAGCCAAACGGTTGCTAAATCTGTCACAGCGCAGGCTTTAATGTTACCACAGTGGTGAGCGGGATGGGTTGGGGGGATGGTGGTTGGAGTGGGGGGAGGGCAGCGGTGGTTGACGACGGTCTGGCGATATAAGTGGCAGCGGGGAGAGGGGTAGGCAGCAGAGCGAGGGGTGACCGGAGCCGGATGAGGCGCTAAATCCCGCTCACCGATGGGAAGCGGAAACTTCTCCGCATTCTCCCTACTCTCCCTGCCCCCCTACCCCGGCTGCCCCGTGGATTTATATAACCTAGCGGCTTCCCCCTCATCGCGCGAGAATGGAGGAGTGTGGAATAATGCGGGGAACGGGGCGGGGGCCGGGGGCCGGGGGCGGCAGGGAGAGAGAGAGAACACAAAACTTGCTGACACGGGGCATAACTTAATTTCCACGGTGCCCGGACAGCTGTGTGGTGTAATCTGCCGTGGCAGGTCATTAAAACTTCAATACCTTCACTGACCCAGAAGGGAAACTCAGGCTGCACAGTGCCATTTCAAAGAAAGAGGTGATCTACACAGTTTATGTGCGTGTCTTAAAGAAACATACTCCCCTTCTCACGGATAACCTCCCGAAGCGCCCGGCCGTCCTATTTGTGCCAGTTATGTGATCGAGTGTGATTAAATTAGCTAGAGATGATAATTATTTATGCAAAACCCTCACATTTACGTTTCATATCATCCAGTTTCGCATTATGCCATCAAAAATGCTGATAGCGTCCTCTTTGAAGTAACTTCATTTGTATCAAAAAGCTTTTCTAGTTCTGTTTTCTATTGTGGCATATCACTAATTTTTCAGGCAAGAATTATAATTAAAATTTGAAATACTGTGCATTTATTTCCAAGTTAATTTACAAGTTAATGTCAGTAAGCCATTTTCTGAAAACAAACTACTAGTCTTTGTAAATTCAATTAATAGGTCTAAATATCTTAAGTAAAGAAAGAAACTTTTCTATTTGCTAAGATAATTGTTCAGCATAGATGGAGCAAATCACAGTATGACCCACTTAGAGAAGTTGCTAAACATGTTACTGACACTTTTGAATCTGCCCTGTTGCACAAGTGGCACTTTCCATCTGCTTTCACTTCTTGTTCTTAAGGACAAAATAATAAACATATGCTTTCACTAGGCTTGTGTTTGTCCTCTTAATTTACCCCGCTGTCACTGAGTAAGTACTCAAACTTCTTCAGATGAGCACCCAATCTCACTTGATAATGACTTTTAATATTCAAATGCTTAAATTTTGAGTGGGGTCTTGAAATTAGCATTTGAAGTAACACTGCAATAGTGATATATCTGTAGATGCTTTCTGTTTTTTTTTGGGGGGGGGGGGGCTGCTTTCTGGTGTAGTGTAGAGTGATTCACAATGAGTGAAAAGCAAAGCTGCCAGAAATCTGGCAATCAATCTGTGCAAGTGCAGCTATGACGAACCCTTTAACAGAAATAATGAAGCAAAGCTGGAGAGTTGTTAGGAGTTAATAGTCTCCCATGGACTCAATAAGGGCCGAGGCTTCACTCCATTAAGCTGACCCCTGGGGGCATGGGCCAAATTGTGCCCAGTCGTTGTCTTGAAGGTATTCATTCTTTGCACATTCATTTCCTCCTTTATGTTTCCTCTTTTCATCTGTGAAGGCTTTCTAGGAGACCCAGACCTAAGGAACAGTCTTGGTACAGTCTCTGATAAAAGAAAGACGGGCAGGGTCATAAATATGTTAAACTATTGAGTGCGTTTAAGTGGCTTTGTAAATGAAGCATGGAACTTCAAAGTAATTAATGAATATGACGCGTAGGCACATTCTGGCCAAAAAGGAAACATTTTTTTCCTAAGGATTTCATGAAACATTCCAGAGCGCTAAAGGACACAGGACCATGTCTACCACAAAACCAGTGTGGAAAATTAATGTTGCACACTGAAACTGAAGACACCAGCAAGTGTTTTGTTCCCTTAAGGCAATGTTTAATACTGGCATTAAAAAAGTTTTCAGTTTGCTATTTTTTACACTGGTTAAAAATTCATTGTTTTTAATGTGCACTAAAGGCATTATTTTACATTTGTGATGGATTACCTCTGAAAATGTGACTATTGTTAAGCACTGAATTGAATCTTTATCAGTATTTGTTTAACTAATGCCCTCTATACCTCTAATTCTGGGTTTTCTTTTCAGTGTCGATGAGTAGGGCCTTCATTTTAACCCAAGAGCAAACACAAATGAAACTGAAATGACAACTGAGATACTTTGCAAACATTGTAGTTTGTATTATTAAAATAAATGTTGTTACTGCCTGAGAAAACAAGAGAAAAAAGTAACATATTATTATGGATTCTTAGTAAAAAAAAAACTTGATATTACACATGCATCATGTATTATAGAAAAGTATAGAAGGGGTTAACCGTGTCAGACTTACATATTTTTTTCTTAAATATCAAAGAACGTCAAAGTGCTTAGGTGTTGCATGACTTACACAGACGCTTTAAGCAACTTATTGAAAGTTACCCGAAATGTTTTTAAAATGCCCACATATACTTTTGCACAACACTTGATTAATAACACCCTCCCCTGGAGAGTTTTTTTTTTAAGCCGTAAAAACCTGATCGACCCTTTCTTGAGGCAGCTATAAATCAAGCCGAGAAGTTTAGCTGCTGGCTGCGAGTAGAGCTAGAGGGAGGGAAGTGATTAGGAGACTGACAGGGAAATCGAGCCCAGCCTAGCCCAGCCGAGCCCAGCCGGCAACAGGGTCACGAATAGCATTGTGAAAGAGAACCCGCGAGGCCCCGCTCGACCAGCGCGCCAGAGGCTCGCACAACCCATTTCAGCTAGTGTCTCATTCCTGTACATATCAAAACACATGGCTGGTTTCATTTACCAGAAAAGGTGTGTTTGAGTCCCTAACCTACACTTTTCAGTGTTGGTAACAACAAAAAAAAGGCCATCATGGCAAACCTTTCTTTCAAGGATAATTTTTTGTCTATATATCTTGATTACCTTTAGAAGAAAATGCTAACATGAGGGCATTTGGTGGACTGCAGCAGAACAAGCCCGTGACTTATCAGCCACTCTAAATGAAAGATTTGCATTACAAGTTCTGACAGATAGCATGTGGAATGCAGGATACATCAGGCAATTACAGTGAATAACTTTTGTCTTTTTTTGCTATGCAATCTGTTTTCTTTCACAGAAAGAATAATTACATTACTGAAATAAAAAAATAGCTTTTATAAAGTTTATTTACTTTTTATGTTTTCTCTGGTTTGTCTGGTATATAAAGGAGATGAAGTACATATTTACAACATTCTGTGCTGATTTTAACATGATTTTTTAGCTGTACTTGGGTACAAATATACAAAAGTACTTCTTTATTGCCTTCATTTTTGTCTTATTTCAGTTTTATTTTGATCAGCACTAAAAAGGGTATCTTTCAAGGCCACGGGAAAGAGGCTACAGCTGTTTCTTTTATGGAACCTCGAACCCTACTCTTTAGCGTGTGTCAAAGGTAAAAAAGAAAGCATTGTCATGGTGACAACCTGACCCACAACCCCCTGCGCTCCACAGTTGGTGTTGGCTTTCAATCTCCTAGAAGCCAGAGAATCAAGGATTACCTCATCCTTTCTTTATTAAAATTTCTCACCATGTCAGGAGAAGGACTCGTGTTGGTCATGTTGTTTATAGAAGCTGTTTTTAAACAAAGCAGTTTATTAGGGATGGTCAGCATTCAGTTTGTCTTTTGTGTGTGAATGGTTGTAGTTTTCTTCTTTTCTCAAACTTACTTCACAACAAATTCAAATGATGAAATGGTTTAAGGTTGCAATTAATATGAGGGCAAAGCATGAAGATACCTTAAAATTACTGCCATAACCCAGGTCTGGAACATAGCTTATATTCTATAATTACTAAATACAAAACTAAAAATAACTAAAAATATCTATACGGTTTTGCATAAAAAATATGCGCAAATAGTCCATATAGTAGGTTGTCCAAATCCAGTGCAATCTGTATTAATCATTATGTCATTACTTATTTGTTAAGATTCTGACTGTCATAAATTATTCTTGAAATGAATGCGGAAACTAACATGATAAATTATTCCTAAGATGAATTAGACTATTATGACTAGTATAATGCCAGTCCATCACAGGGTAGATATGCTCATACACTATTGGCGATTTAGAGATGCCAGTTAGCATACATACATATTTTTGGTCTGCGGGGGGATGCTGGAGTTCCCAGAAGAATCCTGCTTGGCATTGGATGAACATGCAAGCTTCAGAAAGGGAGATAAGATTTGAACCCTCAACCCCATACCTGGAGGTATGAGGCAAAAGTGTTGCAAATGTGCATTATTCATGCACTAGGCTTGGGTAGTTCTGATACAAATATAACATTTTGAATCCTATGAATCATCAGTTGAGGAAAACGATGCAACCATAGTCTAGGTTATATATATTATTATATTATATATTATTTCATGAATTTATTAAAAAAGAAATTGAGAGCTTACCAGCACTTTAGCAGAATTCCCTACTTTTTTGAAACCAGGAAGAGTGGCAGGGGTCCTTAGGATAAAGATAATCCCTATTTTCCCTGATTAAATTATTTTTGTAGAAATTTTGTTGACAAAAATCTGGGACACAACTTTAAAGGGACAACATTTTCATTAAAATATATATTTTAAAACCAGGATGACTATAAAAGTAAAATTTTACACCTATATTATTAGTAGGCATTATTAGGTTTAGGTCCTTAATGCATTTTTAAATTTGAAGAAATGGGAAATTGCATGACTTGTTTGAATACTCGTCTCGGAGAAGGATATTTTCTTGCACAGGGCAAGTTTAGAAGTTAAAAAAATGAAAGCAGATCAATAATTATGTAAATCGTATTGATCTCATACATATTAATACATTAAATATAAAATTTCACCAAAAAATGTGAATTAAAATGAGTATAAAGTGTAAAAGTTGTCATTGGTAGGGCATGATTTCGCCCTATTCTAAAGAATGGGTGAGAGATGTACATGTACATTGCAGATACAGAACGTGAAGATCCAGATCAAAATTATTTTTCAACCAAATAGTTGAGCACTCCGTGACTGTGAGTCTTTATACTCAACTGGTTGGTTGAAACAAAATCTTGGTCTGGATTTTAACTTTTTGGATTTATATACGCACACACACACACACACACACACACATCTACATTATGCCCAGAGTCCGGAATGTTTCCCATGCATCTGTGACCTCCATCATGAAAGAGCAGAAGAAGTTTCTATTTCAAAAAATACGTCTTTTGGTCGTTATATTGCATTTTTGATTCAAAGAATAAGTTAATGTTAAAACACTTA
The DNA here is from genome assembly GCA_026774425.1 of Petrocephalus zakoni. NCBI lineage: Eukaryota > Metazoa > Chordata > Actinopteri > Osteoglossiformes > Mormyridae > Petrocephalus > Petrocephalus zakoni. The sequence goes on from JAODKN010000114.1 coordinate 12,958,970, forward strand.
TATTTACAATACACTGCCTTCATACATGGAAAAGCTGTGTCTTCTTTTGCTGAAAATTTGCTGACAGGCTTGAATCATATTATGCTGGGTGGAAACTGTTGAATAGCAAATCTGATGGCTTTCTGTCTGGAGGATGCTGGTGTTATTCTTGGTCATCATTGTTATGACATTAAACTAAGTGAGGGCACAAGGTCATTGAATTAGAAAATAATAAAAGTACACTTCATTTTTACAAGGATTATTCTTGAACTTCAATATTTATTTTAGAAGTAATTGAGGGAAATCATTTTGGGATTATTGTCTGAGTAAGATCCCTCCAAAATTCTAATAACAAAATAAGGATGTAAGGTTTTACAGTGCTGAATGTCTGTTTCCTGGCATGCATTAAGTTATAATAATCCACATTTTGAGAGAATCACTATTTTAATGTAATTTTTTTTGCTGAAAACAGTCTATTTATATTGCTATGTGATATTATATTATAAATAAAATTGTAAAAGTAAAATTATATTTTTGTGTGCTGTTCCCATCATGCAGTTCTACATCGTATAAAAAGTTTTTATTGACTTAAAGATTTTCAATGTTTTGGAGAGGCTTAGATGGATGCAACAACATAATAGAACAAAAAAATGTTTTTTAAAACACCCTCTGTCCACCTCAGTGACAGTTTAACTACATCGGCTAGCAAACTCGTAATCATCCATGTTTGTGCTCACACTTTATATGGTCTGGTTTTCTTCTTCAGCAAACTAACATGATTCAAGTGAAGACCAAAAGATTTGTGCAAGCTCATTTCCACTGATTAACAGGAATCTACAGCATTAGGTCAGTATAGCTTATATCTAAAATATCTATCTATCAATAAATGTTAATAAATAGTTTTTAACATAACTTAATTGCAATGCTTATGTGTAACTGTTTCACTTACACAAACATTTACATACATATTCAGTCTTTGAGTGTTAGATATTTGGAGGTTTGAAGAATCCTAGGGTTTTCTGGATAGTAATTGTATATTATATGCTGGTTTCTATGCTCCCATGTTTTATACACCTCACATAGTACCTGTTATTTTGGCAAAGAAAGCAGAGATTAGCACAAATAGTTTCAGGTGATTTGTGTTGGTGAATAGTGGTGAATAGGTGAATAGTTTCTGAAATAGCTACAGCTTTTCAGAGAAAGATAACTGCTATTATTCCTTATGTCAATGACTGCTCACATTTCAAAAACTAATAAACAATTTTTTTCCCATTAAATGATTCCAGCAGAAGCAGGATTAACCAAGTAAATGACAAGTATATATGTTGATTAAATGTAATTATTTAAAGAAAGCAATTTTCCAAACAACAAATCATATTAAACTGAATTAAAATACTCGATGCAAAAGGCTTAGGGTTTAATAAAAAAATTCTTTAAACTTGGAAATAAAGGTTTTTTTGTGTTTGATGTTTTGGGTAATTTACCTTTTCTCAGTTACTTTTGTTTGTTGTTAATGATTAATACAGGATTATTTTCCAAAATCTAAATACACAGTCCTAAAATATTAGTTTGAACCTTTTTTTCAGGTTGACATAGAACAATTATGCTGTCACTAAGACTCATTACAGAAATTACCAAACTGACAGCAAAAGGAATTAGGAAGGAGGAGAGAGCATGCTGCTATGAGGAGATCAACTCATTTCCATCTGAATGAACCTTTTCCCAAGGAATTTAACATCTTACCATTTGTGTTTGGCCAAGGGCTTGAAATGCTAATCTGATTGTTTTGGTAAGTGTGGCTCTAGCCGAATATCACGCCAATACTTGAGCAGCTGACATGATTTAAGATACCTGGTTATTTTGGTATGGTACACTGAAAATGTAATGAAAACAACAACTGACACAGCGAATGTACTTCATTCAGCTAAACAAACTTTTTGTTTGTTTGTTTTGAACAGGTGGTGGAACATGTTAACTAAACATAATCTCTCAAACTATAGCTTTTGTTTGTAATCGAAAAAATTTTACTGTAACTATAACTAGACAGTTGAATATTTATAAATTGAAATAATAAAGGGGGAAATTCTGGTTCATTCAGCAGCAAGAATATAGAGTGCAGTATATATCATGCCAAACAGACAAGGTACAAAGACACATAGCACAAAAAAGAACACATTGTGCAAAAATGAAAATAACTTAAGGTGGGATTAGATTAGATTCAACTAATTATATGCAACATAATATGTTGATTAAAAGAATTTGATTTAATGGATGTTACATTGTATTCAGGTGCTATATGGGATGTTAAGTTTAAATATTATGTATAAAAATATTTAGTTTTATACCCCATATACTTAATAGTCAAATACAGTGCGTACATCCTTTGGAAATGTTTATACTTACATAACAGTATAACTGCTCTATGATGTGAACTTAAAAGTGTAATTGAAAGGTAATTGATTACAGGGTTTACAGTAGTAATACAGTGTTAATAAAATGACCCTGAAATTAATAACTGGTATAGAATATGGAAACATGTATTTAGAGCTAGGATGTTCCATCTTGGGTCCATGATTTCCTCTAGAGTCATTAGAACAGTTATAGGTGGTTCACAGAGATGTGTTTGTGAATTGACAAAATGTGTTTTCAAACAAAAACATTCAAGTGTCCCCCTGATATTAGTAAACATGTCCGCCCCCCCCCCCCCATCTATGGTCTTTAATTCTAAATTGCTTATGTGATCATGCATTAGTAGTAGCTGTGGTCTGTTTCCATCTTAGAGGTCCCAGGTTTAAGAAAGTTTGAAAACCCCATACATCGTAGACCATGGAATCCATCTGTAATCTGAAGAGGCGGGGGCATGGGGGGAGGGAGGATATGATGTCTTGTGCACTTGTCTATTTGCCTTTGAAAGATATAACCTTTTGTTTTAAAAATCACAAATATAATTCAGGCGTTTATTAAAGATTTCGTTTTATTGTGTTGCACTAATTTGTAGGTAAGATTTTTGTGTTTGTTAATCACTGGATCCTTAATGACACTCCAAAAGTGCACCCTACCCCCACCCTTCACCTGTACCATAGCCCATGCTAGTCTTATTTTTTTGTTCCATTTCAGTTCTGTCCTTAATGGTGATAATTTCAATTAACTGCTGAAGATTTTCTGCTCTTCTGCTTTGGAAAGCATCTTGACACGGAATATCGCATCCTGGTTTGGTAACAGCTGTGCCCAGGACCGTAAAGCCCTGCAGTGAGTGATCCACACAACAGAATGTTGTGAAAGATCATCTCTCCCATCTCTGCAGGACGTTTACAGCAGGAGATGCAGGACCAGAGCATCCAGGATTATCTGGGACTCGTCTCACCCCAGTAACTGTTTGTTTCACTTGCTAAAATCAGGCAAGTAAAATCAGGAGTATTATGGCCAAAACTGAAAAATCAGGCCATAAGACTCCTTAAGCAAGACATGTCACCACAGCTTTTAACACTATCTCACAATATAAAATGTAATCCTAACATGAACTCAATTCCCTTACCATATACTTGCCTTAGAACTATTGTTCATTACACAACACAACTGCACACTGCACTTTAACAAATATGGATATACAATATCTTTCTCAATTGTTCTCCCGTCTATTTTCTTATTCATATTCTTGCACGGTATTAGGAGTAACCAGGTTTCACTACATTTCACTTCATGTCACTACATGTTGCTCTTGTATAACTATATATGTGACAAATGAAGAACCTTTAATCTTGAATGTCATTTTATACTGATGTGGTCAGCTATCACTAACCAGTTACTGATGTTTTGTTCTAGAATCAGATTCAGAAAGCTTTCATAGTTACAGGGACTTAACTTTTTGTGGCTGGAATTCAGATGTCATGACAGCCATGGGAGAATGTGCTTACAGCCATTTTTTTACTAACTTGGTCCCACAAATCATGTATGTGTTGTATAAACTGTGGGACATAATGTGATAAATGAGGGAGATAGCATCTAGTCTAGGGAGCCCTATCTCTTTATGGGAACCTGCGTATTTCTATTCAGGCGCCCAGACATGAATTACTGAGGTTCACAGTGTGAGGATTGCTCTCTGGCCCAGTGTGTACTTCTTTCTGGCTGTCTAATTATTCATAAACTGGAGAAAATGTGCTGGTTGAAGAACACGAGCATGCTGGAGAGGCACTTCAGAAGCAGCAAGCTGGTGTTTTCCACCCATGTTCTTACACTGAATCTACTAATTATGTTTTCAGACGTATATCTATCTTCAGTTACTGCTTATACAATATGGTAGTAGTGTCCACAATTTATTTAGAATTTTATGTTATGTACCTATCACATTTTACAAAACTAATTCCATGTTTCCTGAAGCAATTCTGTATGATTCATTAATGCAGTCCCAGTCTTCTATAGACCAGAAGAATGCGTATGTTCTTAACTATTATTCTAGAGCTGCAGTATTGTAGTATAGAACTGTACTGTATGAAAACTAAACACTAATTCAATTAAATGTTTATAATAATAAATATAATAAATATTATAATATAATAAAGTAGAAAAAAAGATACTTTAGAAGCATATTATTCCAAAAGTTTCCAATTTACCCATGCTAAAGATAAATTAGCACTGGTGGTTTTTAGTGCTAACATATAATAAAGTAATTAAATAAGTAAATTAAATAAACACTGCTTCATGCACAAGAATCAACATTATTCCAAATTTAAATATTTGCAAAGGAAAATATTTTTCAAATGCTTTGAAAAATATCTGAAGCTATTTAACATTGTAAATATACAAAACTTGTTATTCGTACTTGAATATTAAAATTTAATGAAGGTTGAGAACCTCTAAAAGTAACTATAAACATGTTCTTTCCACAAATATTTAGGTCAATTACAGCAGAGAAAGTAATCAGTATACAGCTACCCATCCCCATTGCTGAAATTGCTGGGTGTACTTTCTGCATTGATTGGCAGTTTTGCCCTCTAGCATGTTTTGTAGCTTCCAGCTTATTGGTGACTTGCAAATCACCTCAACCACGATGGGCAAATCCTTCTTACCTGCATCTGTGTTGTGACATGGGATTTAAGCATAAACCTTTGGAATATACCTAATCCTGTCAGGTCCTACATCCATACGCTAACTCATAAATTTTTACAACATAGTAGGCGTTCCCCTGGAAGAACGAGCAACTAATGACAGGAGGGCGAAAAGACAATGAACATCAAACTAAGGTCCATAACGTTTTACCTTCTCACAAAAGCATATTTAACATCTGTTATTAATAATGAAGATCACGGAAAAGTTATTTTTATTAAGCGCCATCTGCACTAAACATCTGTGCCCCAAACGAGTTAATTTTAAGCTTTTGATGTGATTTCCAGAAGTTTCATAATAATCAGATGTAATATTTTCCATGTTGGTAAATTATGGCAAAGATCAAACACATTTAGGGCTTGCTAAATTAAAGTTTTCTGGCCAGTTGTGTTTGTCATTGACCCCTTAGTTACAAGGTCAAAGTATAGGAAGAGTTTTACAAAAGTAAACCAAACCTTCCTGCTATTTTTTTCTGACACACCATTCACAATCAATAGCACAGTGCAAGATTTTTTTTAATGTTAACAGTCTGTGGGTGTGAGTCAAAACAGATTTGTAAGGCACCTTTGATTTTCTTTTTAAAATGACAGCAGACTAATAAGATATTAACAGATTTTTCAAAACCAGAACAATGTTAATTGTAGTTGATCCTAGTGATTTTCAATCAGTTATTAATAGGAAAAGGATTTAATGCATGCTGTTATTTTGTATTTAACATAAGAGATTGGAGCAAAAGCATGCTCATGCATGTATTGTTTACGCTGCACATTCCTGAAACAACAGGATTCTACTCTAGGTTTTTGGGTAACTCTAGAGACATAAAACAATTCACTGATTGAATCAATTAAACCATAAAATGCATTGCAGTGAAAACTTGGATTCACCTGGTCCTCCAGGATGGTATAAACTACACAAAAATACCTTGAGGTGTAATTGTTTTCTCTGCCCTTTGCTTTCCTGATTAACTCAGCAATAAGGACTTGCCAAATCATATATTTTACCGATAAATATAAACACAGTCACAATAACCTCAGTCGTAGGCATGCATTCAGTATAACTTAATGTTAGAATGCCAGTGTTAAATGTTTGCCTGTTGCATGTGATAAAGGCATTACCATTATATGCATTTTTAACAAAAACCATATGGTTTTGGTCAGACATTAAGAGAACATCTGGGCCTGTTTCATGTAGCTTCAGCATTCCTTGTGCTGAAGGGCTTTGGGAACACTCCCTTCTCCACTGCTGCAAAGGTAGATGTGCTAGCTGTTTATGTTAAACTTTCTAGAGGTCTTTAAGATGTAACAGCTTAAGAGGAACGAACAGAATTTTGTAAACTACTGCAAATGCATCAATCGATACGTAACAGAGCACTTGCTCACCCAAATTTGTTTTTAGAACAAATGTCTGAGGACCTTTTGCTTAAAATCTCGTCTTTTTTCTGTTAGGGTTTGCTTTCTGAGTGTGAACTGTTCACTGTCACTTGGATTATAGCTTAAAACTCTACATCAAGGTAAAATCTTTTAACACAAAAAGCCAACAAAGAGCGACTTTAAAAAGCTAGATTTAACATTGGACATTTGAATCATGAATCATAAAAAAGTAAATAAAAACAACAGCTACAATAATCTCTCAACAGAAAGATCAAGGTGACTTTTAATTGGTTGAATTTGTGTTCTTCTTGCTGGTACGCGAATCACACCTCTCCTGGTAAAACAGACATAAACTCGAGTGAATGACAACATAAGAACATGTATAGAACATCTTGTTATCTCTCCCAAGGCATTCTTGAGGCCTTGCCACAGCATGACTCACAGTTGCTGCTATCCATTTCATGGCCATAAACAAGGACTCTGCATAGAGGAGTGACAGAGCCCTCCTGTGCCACTACCTCTCTGCGAGGAAACCGGGCGCTACACGGCCACCCCACAGGGCCTTCAGGTTCCACACTAAATACCCACAATAAATTGTGTTTGCTCTGTGGAAATCTGTCATAATGCCTCTTCAACATGAGATGGAATCGATCCGTCATGCCGTGAGCTAGATAATCAACAGTGACTCGAAGTCTCAATAATTAGTAAAGGGACACATGATCTGCCTTAGAATAGTGACAGTTCAGTCATGTGATGAATCAGGAACGAGGTCATAAACCTGCTGTAAATATAGCAATGCATGACTTTACAAACCCTGTGAGCTAACATAACTAGAACTATTCATTATGAGATAAGAACTTAATTCAGGGCTCCTCTCCCACCACGTACATAAAGAAATTAGCTTTATTACCATGGAATGTTTACAATAGCTCTGTTTTTGGTCATTCTTTCTGTCTAGCATTGATTTACATTTATTTTATAACAAAACTAATTTTGAGGGCAGCAAAGGCCATTAGAGAATGTTGTGGAGACTCAGTTTTTCTGAAAAGTAAATATCGTCAGGTATGATACTATACCTACTATACACATTCAGTCTTAAGAAATACACAATGTGCATTTTTGTTCAGCATTTAAAGGCAATATCATGTCTGAATCATGTTTTTTTATCAGGATTTTCAGTAATTTGAGCCTTTTATGGGGGAATATGGATAAACCTATTGCTTTTAGACATTTTAAAAGTGAAAGGTTAATAGTAAATGATGATAACTAATGCAGAAGCCAAAGAACAATGATTTTTTGCCACTTTGTAGAATCATTTCTGTTTTTTTGTGGAATCAAAAACAGAAAAGTACATGTTCCCTGGTTTTTGTGCTTTGGGTACATGTGCTATGATGGTATAGATGCTCTGGGTACATATGCTATGATGGTATAGGTATGCTCATTATGGTAAATGCTTTCCTTGCCTGTCCCTTAATATCCCTTTATCTTTTCAAGCTGTACATAACAAAAAGGTGTAAGGGTGAATATTTCACTGCATGGGCAATCTAAGAAACTTTATCTCGATAACAAACTTTGTGTTTCTCTATACTCTTTCTGCATCTGTAGTATCAGCAGCTCCTTGTCTCTGCCTCACCTTGATATAAAACATGCATAACGCAAGGCATGAGATCAAGGGGAAGGAATGCTGATATACTGCCAAGTATTACTAATAGAGACTTAACACCTCTTCAGTTACATTTTAAAAATCTAAAAAATCAGTAATAAATAAGAGACTTGTTAATATCAAGAATTATGACCTGTTACAAAATAATTTAAAGCAATACAGCTCAGAATATTGCTAATGCAAGTCCTATTTCAGTTCAAATCCCCTGCCTATTGATACAACAGCATGGCCTCGCATGGAATCATCTGGTTATAAATCCATTCTCTTAACCACAATACCATCTGCTGAACAGGATAAACACATGTTAAACCCACTTTTCAACAAGAACAGGTTCCACTCTCCAGCAAAACACATTTCATAGACACAACATAACTTATCTATGTGATTTTGAAACAAAAATAAACAGTGTAATGTTGTACTGTAACAAAAATAAAAAAAGTCTTATCAAGAATTCTTGGCAACCATAGAGGAGGCAAAAGACATCAAAGAAACCAAAATTATTATCTATCATATCAGTATATACAAGTAAAACTTATTTTCAGTCACTTCATTGATTGGACTGCTTTTACAAATATCATGTTCTTTTTCTTAAGTTAATATAATATATCCTGTTCTTTTTCTTAAGTTAATATAATTTTGGAGGGGACGCAAAGCTTGGTGAAATAATAGATCTGAGATAGTCTCTGGGATACTATAAAACTGTAATATGTTAATTTAATCTTCATTTCTCAAGGAAAAAGAGAAACCGAAATACTCATAGCTAAATAGTTACATCAGAAAGTGTTTTTCAATATCAAACTGACATTCATTCTCCTACTATACGATAATATGTGTAAGAATTATAGCATAACGTGTGAAATGTGTTGAAGAAAAGTGCCTTTTTTGATTTAACAAGTATGTACTTGAAGGCCAGGGAGACTATTCTTTGTTGATTTTGCCTTGTGGGCATTTAGGCTCCTGCTGCTTACCCGGTCCACATGCTTCATGACTAATGAGAGAAGCGAGCTTGCAACCCTGCTAATTATAGGACAGAGGAGGCTAGTGAGACTGAGGTCAACTGAAAAAGGGCTTATTCCAGCTAACTACGCATAATCTGCCTATGGTACCGGCATGGGAGAAGAAGACATTTGTCAGGGCATGGCTGCAAGCATTGTTTCAACAAGCATTTGCTAAGACCCTTGCAGGCCATTTTATCACCCAACAGGAGATGTAACCTTACACTTAAAGCAACACATTCTCACCTTGACACTAGATCAGGTTTATGTGGGGCCATTAGTCACACACATTCATCTTCAGTCCCCAGTTTACTTAACTTATTTTCCATCACAGTGGACAAGCATGCTTAGATTAATTTTAGATGCTCCCATTTGCAGTTTTTAATTTCCCCATTATCCTTGTGAAATTTCTTATAAATACCGTTACTCTGTTCAGCTATTTAAACAAATGGGAATGTTTCTGGCAAGTCGACACCATTTCTGGACACTTCCCATTTCAAAACATGAAATCCATTACAGATTTGTGGGTTACTTGCAAGCTCTTAAATAACGAATAGTCACCCATCAAGTGCCACCATTTTCTGGCAATAGAAAGTATTATATTGCAAAGGAATTTTATCTTAGCATCAAAAACATGTTTTATACCAAATTTCTAAAATGATTGTACAATACCATACCAATACAATACCACTGTGCAAAATGAGTTCACTTTTGATCTTATGAGTTTCATGAGTACTGGTTCTTTTATGATGAGAACTTTCTTATGTTTTGTATGTGTATAAATGTCATTACTTGTATGTTATATAGATTGCTCTTCCTTGTGTGGATATACAGACTGAAAACAAATGGTGATCCTTAGTTTCTTTCTTTTAATAGATTATTCGAATAAATTTTATATTAGATGTGTCTAGAGAAAAAAAATTGAGAAAAAATTTTATTTAAACGTTATACAGTTTTTTATCACAGAAATATAAATGATTAATATATATATTCAAAATATAAATTATTTTGGAACCCACTGTTAAAAACTTATTATAATAAGTTACAATAAAACGTATTGCTTATTTTAAAATCCAAATTAACAGACAGCATTTCACCATACACTTTTAATTTCCCTTGGATTTCATGAGTTACTCAGGAAAGAAAAATGTAATGTCTAGTTATAGGCCAGGCTACCACCGACGTTAATGATCTCATTTTGCTGGTGGACATACTTCCTTGCTGAATCAAGGGTGCCAGATCTGGGGTGGGTTTCCCGAAAGCGATCAATCTTAGTGAATAACGAACAAGGGGCGGCTTTCCCAAAACAACGAACGAACTGTGAATAACGAACAAGATAACGTAGTTCGTTGGAAAATAACGAGCGAGGTC
>JAODKN010000114.1:12999606-13014619 GCA_026774425.1 Petrocephalus zakoni
GCAAAGCTCGTGGAGGCTATCTGTAGCTCCAATTCGTCCATTTTGTGGGTGATGGATCTGGCGTTAGACAGGAAAAGGCTCGGAAGTGCTGGCCGGTGTGGTTGTTTACGTAGCCTAGCATCTGAGCCCGACCGGCATCCCCTCTTCTGCTTTCTCTCCCTCCGCCGCCTTCTACGCTTGCTGGGCGGGTAAACCATCCACGGAGACCCCGGCGGTCTCGCTATGTCCTCCAGGATGTTATGTGTTCCCTGATAATCGCTAGAAATAGACAAACTATAACTTAAACCTAAATCGATTAGGTTCTGTCGACTGTAAGAGATGGCGGCGTTGCAGAAATTTAAAAATCCGCTCAATAAAAGTAATAAAAACAAGCACCAAACTGGAGAGCTAAAAGCCGCTGCACTCGCGCGCGCCGCCATCTTGGATCAAATGGACAGAATGTACCCTATAGACGATACTACGATCTCTCTGATTTCGCAGATCGTCAACACATTCTAATCCTTCACGATCTAATATCGTCATATCGCACACCCCTACTTTTGATGAATTATTCAAGTATAATTCACAAATATGGCTGCAAGCAGCAAAAATGGGGCTAAGCATACAAGCAAGGCATGGATGGCATGGAAAGGAATTCACATTTGGTGGTGATTGGATCAATGACCTAGGACGAGTTCGCAAAAGTAGTTTTTACAAAATTCAATGTGGCAAAAAATATGAAAAATATTATTGGAATTAACAATTCTGGGTGCATTTGAATTTGGAGGACCCAACAATTCAGGGGAATCAAAGATCACAATTCTAAGCCAAAGGGTTATATGCAAAAACAAATCTTGACATTTGGCCTGGTGGTGGTGGTAGACAAATGGATGGACTGACCCCAAATTCGGTGAGAGTATACTGGGGCTCAGCCTCTATCAGTGTCCCAAACTTTGTTATGTGGAAAATATTGAAATTTTCACTAAAATTCAATATGGCGGCTACAGGAATTCGGGGAAAATTAAAATTCCCATGAAAGTGGCTGGGGCCATCCCCCAGAATTAGGAAATACAAGATTAAATTTTATATAACAAATTAATCAACAGTTATTAGCCAAAATGTATTTTTGCCAATGATAGTGCCACCTAGTGGTGCAATGGCACCATTTTTGGTGGCTGACCTCAGGATTGGATCCATATCCCAAATTTGGTTTTGATAGATCAAATTGGTGCTGAGATATGGCCTAATTTCCTGTCTGGTGGCTTTGTCCTCAAATTCATTGGACGACAGGGGCCAAACCATTTGACTTAGCATAATTCTTTGAACAACCTTTAGTCAGCATCATTTGTAGATGATTGTCGTGCTCAGCCCCGCCCTTCGTGTCTTTGATTCACCGCACCTGTCCCTTGTTGTGCTTTGCCTCATGTTTTACTCCGCTTGTTAGCCCTGTACACCTGCCTTGTGTTTAATCCTTGATGTCCTGCCCTATTTAGTCGGTCTGCGTTCTCTTCCCCTTGTCAGTTGTTGTTGATGCTCTTAGACGCTCGCTGTCAGTGTTTGCCCTTGTGTTTCCTCCGATTCCCTCAATAAATGCCCCTTGGAGGGGTTTACTCCAGACAGCCTGAAATATGGGTTGTTCATTCCGCCGCAAGCGTGACAATGATACACACCAAATTTGGTGATGATTGATTCAACGGCCTAGGACGAGTTTGCAAAAGTTGGTTTTCAACAAAATTCAAAATGGCGGAAAATCCAATATGGCGGAAATTAACGGCAATGGGTGCATCTGAATCAAGCTGACCCAAGGTTTCAGGGGAATCCAAAGCCAAAAGGGTCAAAAGTTATAAGCAAAAATGTATCTTGAACTTTGGCCTGATGGTGGCATTAAAGGGATGGATGGACTGACCCCAAACTTGGTGTCTGAATAGTTTGAAGTGTCCTCTATCAATGTTCCAAATTTCAAAAAAAGTTACCATTTGGTTCTAGGGGCTGCCATAGACTTCCATTGCGGAAAGTATAATAATAATGGTGAAAAATCCTAACAAAAACAATAGGTGCCTACGCACCATTAGGTGCTTGGCCCCTAATAATAGCGAAAAATTCTAACAAAAACAATAGGTGCCTACGCACCTAAATATAGGGACGGATTGTGCATACTAATATTACCACTGATGTTTTGTTTGGTTGCGTTGACAGATTATGCCACTTTAATCACTTTGCTGACTTGTTCGCCTCACTGAGTTCCAGTAACATTTTTTGTTATTACTGACACCTATGTGTTGTATTTAATGTACCTGTTTATCATAGTGTATTAATATTGGGGGCAGAGTGTGGCTCAGCAGGTTAAGCTCTGTGCCTGTGATCGGAAGGTCGCCGATTCAAGCCCAGCCTCCGGCTGTCTGTGGGCTCTTGAGCAAGGCCCTTAACCCCCCAGATCCCTGGGTGCTGCAGGAGTGGCTGCCCTTCACGGCCAAGCTTACTCTCATGGAGAGCAAGGTTGGCGGAGGTGAGAAGGAAATTTCCCCATGGAAATAAAGTGTATAAAAAAAAATTATAATTTATTATACAATTTGTCCATATTGTTCATTCTGGCAGCCAAAATATGTTTGACATATGTTTTGTTTAAGGACCATTTACTGTTACTGTTTACTGTTAATTCAGCATAAATGTCTGGGAGCTTCAACACCAACATTTTACCCATTTGGGACACAAATAAATTACTCATATTGAATGAATTTCAATGAACGTTTATTGGGAAGTGACACAGGGTAGAAGGACGCGACATGTAACAAGGAACCCGACAAAGAACACTTGACTAAGGAACACTATATACAGTGCTTACGAGGGAGGAAACAATAGGCAGCTGTGGGTAGTTAACAAAGGGGCTAGAACAAGAGGTAAAACAGGAATGGAAGTGCTTTAGCGCATTCAGAATGTTGCTGCCATCCTTCTACTGTTTGCCCACCCTCTCCGGCAGCCATTCTAATGGAGCTGTCCAGACCAGACATGTGAGGAGACGGGTAGGCTTTTTATGCTTTCAAAAAATGTTCCAGAAGCAAATACAGCAGGTTTCATTTACACCACCAACATGCAAGGAGTGAGTCATACGGTAAATGAAGAACAAGCGAGAACTAGCACAGCTGTGAGTTTTGGGGTTCAATTTTAATGTCTGCCCAGTTGACACATCCTGTTTGTATTATAGCTATTTTTTTTGCATAACAGTTTTATTAAATTATTTATTTTGTCATTCATCATGCTATACCAAGCCAAAATAGAGGTTTATAACTAAAATATGCAACATTTGTATGTGTTTGGAAGAACTTCTATAAACCCAGAGTTTATCAAAACATTGTTTCTTTCCTTTAGTCATTTTCTCAAACAGTAATGCCTGTATTTTATTACTGAACTTTTCATGCATGGTGAAATTTAGGTTTAATGTTTCCAAGATTCTGAGTGTTTACATTGCTAAAGATTTGGATTTCCGAGAGATGTACTCAGTTGTAGGTATACGCTCCTTTTCTCCCGTACCACAGGAAATAGCAGTAAAATGAGTGCAGCTGAAGGCAGAATTGCAGAAAAACAACTTTATTTTATTTTTGGCTTACGTTTGTCACCGTTGTAATAGTTTAACAAAAGCATTATGGTAATGTATAAAAAACAGGTACTGAAAGTGTTTATAAATGTCATTAAAGCTTCTATTAGTTTTAGGCTTTGAAATTCATTCAATATGAGTAATTTATTTGTGTCCCAAATGGGTAAAATGTTGGTGTTTAAGCTCCCAGACATTTATGCTGAATTAACAGTAAACAGTAACAGTAAATGGTCCTTTAAACAAAACATATGTCAAACATATTTTGGCTGCCAGAATGAACAATATGGACAATGACCTTCACCGAACTTCCCTTGACCTTCACTTTGTCTCAGACAGAAAAAGTGTCAAAATCACAAAAATACCACTGATATTGTATCCATGAGGAGAGTAAGTGCTGATGTCACATTTTTCTGCACTTCAGCTTCCTCCAGGCATGTCCAGGAAAAGGAATGTGCTGCCTCAGTCAATGTTACATTTCTCAGGAAAGATTTCCTGTTTTTTGCACTGAACTGTGTTTGGAAGACAATTGGAAAATCATTCTATATTCCATGCAGATGGGATGACATGCCCTCACAGACAATGCTAATTACATTATCGAGGGAAAAGAAAAAAAATTTTAATTTTTAAAAATTGTATAATTAAATTATATGCACTTTCCCATTAAATAAGAAATACACCCATTGTTATCTTTACTATTAAATATTTTTAAACCTTTTCTAAGAGACTAGTGTAGAGGTAATGGAGAGAGATATTTTCCTTGAAATCTTATCCATGAAAATATTTATGTCAGCAAAAAACGGTGCAGAGAACAGAATAGAAATGCCAGGAACTTTATTTCACATTCAAAATCTCTCCTCAGGGCCACCTCAGTCATTCCATCTATTCGTTAAGTATAATAATTCTTTTTAGAAAGTCAGTGAGGTATTTATTTAGCCATAGGAGCTGAGGTAGTGGCCAAGTAAAAAAGGTATATGGGTGTATTGGATGGTTCCTGCAAATACTGCTGGGTGAGTTTAGGAGAAATTTTGAAATGTTTAAGCTAACACACTTTTACAGACACAATATTACAGTTTTAAACCAACATGATGATCATTGAAACATAATTTTTATTACATCAGTATTATTGTGGATGTTGTGGTCCTCCTATTAGATGCCAGACTGCCATTAGCTTTCTTGTACCTCCAACGGTGCGTCTTCCAATACAATTTTTCTAAGATGGTGACTTTAAATGGAGGCATGCAGTATCAGCAGCACAAAGAGCCAGACTGGTTCTCTTACTGTTTCCAACCCGGCAATCTGCAAGCAGCTAAGGTAGCTTAAACCCACTTAAGCTTGGTGCCTTCAGCACAATGCTTGATTGTGGTTGAAAAGAGCATGTACATCATGTGATTTCCTTGAAATTCCAGAGCATGGTATTTCCCTTTAAACCAAGGTGACTAGCACTATTTCTGTTTGATTAAACCTATCAATCATTTTGATGCAATTCTCATGGGATACACTGTGCAATTGAGTTCTTTATGAACAAAAGTGGAGATATATGTTTGCCAAACAAGGAAATTATGATCATCTTAAATCGAGATTACCATGACTAGAACAAGTGGGTTAACTGCTGAGTTGTGTGGAAGAGCCTTTGCATGATGTAGCTGTTGAAGCACAGCTTTAATATGTGCTTGGAAATGGTGAATCTGTCATCTAGAACCAGAGGGAGGTTTGTGACAGATGCCAGGATTGAGATTTAATTAAGGGTGATGTGGAGTTTACTAACAGAGCAAAGCACAGGCCATAAATACCTGCAGTATGACATCAGACAGCATGCAAGATCTCACCTGGGTCAAATTATATGACATGTCTAAGAGTCTTGGTGCCTTTACTAAATTAGTTATAAAAGCATCTTCCGAAAAAATAGCGTATACAATATTTAAGTGTATAGTCCAGCAAATATTACATTGTGATACATTGGTTACAATGGTTTTTTGAGTAACCATGAAAAACATGGTTTATGACAGGGATCTCAAAGTCCAGTCCGCGAGGGCCAGAACCCAGCACATTTTTGGGTTTTCCCTCATTTAACACACCTGATTCAATTCACTGTGCTAATCACCAAACAGCACTTGAGCTCAATCATTTGTGATGGAACAGGGAAAGAATTAAGCTACACAGGACTCCGGCCCTCCAGGACAGGAGTTTGAGACCCCTGGTCTATGACTATGGTTTTATCATGGTTTCACTGCAGTTACTATGAAGTGCTATATTTGGATAGGTACTATGGATAGGAGCATAGTAATCGTAATTACCATAAGGTACCACAGTAAAACCATGGTTACTGTATAATAATCATAGGAAACCACAGTGAATTTCCTTAAGGGCATTTCCTACCCCAAATGGAGAAAGTTCAGAACAATTATGAATTTTGTCATGAGTGGTTTTTCTGCCAAGATTAAGGCTTTAAATGGTCCAAATATCACAAAGAAGATCTTCAAGGAATCTGTGGGTGTCTTTTGTTCCAGCTGAGGTCAGTGTGCATAACTACTATGAGAAAAAAGTGGGGAATGTCGAGGTGAAATGAAAATCACTGCTTAAAATTAAACTTTTTGCTGAACTCTGTGTTTTGTTGTGTCTAAACTGAAACTGATTATTGAGTTTAAGAGGATGAATATATAAGAGCACTGGGTATTTTTTTTTATTATCTCCATCCATTGAATAAAAAATGAAAACTGGGTAGATGCCATGGTGCTGCAGTGGTTAACGCTGTTGGGACCAGGGTTCAAATCTCTGCAATGGCTCAATATGTGTACAGGCTGCATGTACTCCAGTTTCATCCCATGGTCCATAAACATGCTGAGGTTACTTGGACTTACCAAACTGACCACTGGCAGTGGTGCCACTAGAGATTTTGGGCCCCATGAAAGCATATTACATTGGACCCCCAACCCAGACCAATCCAATGGTGCTCCAAATACTTTAGAGCCCATGTCAGTTATGGGCCCTTGGAATCATCCTAACTCCCCCCCCCCCTTATGGCACTCCTGCCCATAGGTGTGCATGTGTGTATCAATGATGTGTGAGTGTGCCTTGCAATGGGTTGGTGTCCCATCCTTGGTTGTTCCCTGCCTTGTGCATATAGGCTCCAGGGCCCCCGCAACCCTGAATACAATAAGTGGTTCCAGGAAATGGGTGGATGGACAGACCTTTACATATAAGCCAAATTAGTTTTCATGGCATTGCATGCATAATATTATATTGTTAAATTCTTGATTTTCAGCTGAGCCAGAAGACTTACTACAAAATTACTACAGTTACAGAATTACTACAAAAACGTCCGTCATCCTTTTAATGGAGAGATGTAACATTTTTTTAAGAGACATTTTTGAGAGGGTGATTGTGCAATTTCCTATATAAAAAAAACTTGTCGTGAAATACATGGAGAGAGAAGAGTGGAATGAACAGAATGTACAGTTCCACGGCCAGCAGCTGCTCGTGAAGGACAGCTTCATACATAATATTAAATGTTTGGTTTCATTTAGCACAGAAACAAAGAGCCATCAGTGGGGATTGTTGCTGAAACAGTGGATTTACTGTGAACTTCCTGCCTCTTCAGAAACGTTCCATTGAATCTGCCGAGAAAATGTGACCTCTCTTTCTCAAGTCTTTCCGTTAACGTGGTTGCTATGAACAAACCTTAAAGATGGACTTTCATTTGAATGGGGTGCCAAGAGGACTTCAATTTTACAAAGCACTCTACTAAATAGCACAGTTTTAGATGAGGAGAGTGTGTATTCTTGTGGAAATCTGTTCCTTTTTTCAAAATTGTCCGGTTAGACAAAAATATGATACATTGTATTTATGTCTGTTCTGCATTAAAAGTGTTACATATTTAGTATGGGCTACCAAAACATGCTATCATTCTATATACCTTAGCAGCTGGAAAATATATAAAAATATGATGTAGGTATTCCTAGAGTGATCAAATATTTTTAGTTGTCTGGAACTGCCAGGAAAAAACTGCAAATAAAAATGGCAGCTTGTGAACAATATTGCAAGTGCACTGTCATTTGCATTCATCATTGGTCTAAATAAAGTAGGGCTCACTCAGAAGACAGCTGCAGTAATTATGGACTTATATGGAGAAGCCAGTTATATGCAGCATATGCTGCTGGAAAGGGAAGATGAGACAACCCACATTTTTTTCCATTCATATCATTTTAGGCTGATAATAACTTAATTCTGTGTTTTTGGGCCCACATGTGCTTTGGAGTCATTCAGTTTTGTGAGAGATAGCATTGATAGTGAATCATTTTTCCTTAAACTTTGTAGTCATACTGCATGGGTTGAATTTGGCTTTAAATGAAATGATATCTATGCCACCTGAAGATATGTTTTTGCAATTGAAATAGCTTAAATGTAGTTAAATTTTTTATAAGTTTAAATGAATGCCTGTGCAAGGCCCTTAAGCTCAGTTGCTCCAAGGGCCGTCTGTTGCTGCTTACTCAAAAAATGTGTGTCACTTTGCACCAAAGCGCCTGCTAAATAAATCAAATGTAAATTTGCCCTAATCGTACACTACTCCATCCAGTGTTTCAAATGTATTGTTAAGTATTATTTTGAGAATTTGTATCATAGTATTATGAGAGTGGAGGATAAACAACAAGGCCACAGCACCTGAATGTACAGGGCCTCACTGTTCCCTTCTGGATAATTATCACTGTCAGCAAAGTAGGGAGAATGTGAGCAGGAAGGAAGAGCTGGTCAGCACTGCTTTGTGCTAATGAGGCAAAAACACATATCCTCTCCACCTCACACACTGGGGCTGTAATTATGTGCTCCTGACAACAAAACCACACAGATTTTCACTTCATAAATAATGTGTTTAAGGATTCATTTGTCACTGGTTTTAGGGGCATACCACTGTTTCTGTCTTGGTGGATGAATGCAGTGTGAAAGACATAAGTATTTCAGCCTGTCATTAAGGTGGATTTTTCTGCCATTTTTCCTTATTGCCTGACACTTGGCATCATCATTCAGTCAATTGAAATGGGAAAGGCTTAATTAAATCTACTGTAGACATATAAACATACCGGTATAATCATTTTTGAATTAAGCAAACAAATAAAAACTCCCCAACAACTGTTTCCAAAACACCCTTCATCTCACAACTCACCCAGGTTAGGATCGTGTGTGGGGCTGGAGTACACCATGGATGAAACATCAGTCATCCACAGTGAAGACACATGCACTGTCAGTCATATTCTATGGGCAATTTAGAGGCACGAAATAGCCTAACTGCATCCTTTTGTAGAGCTGGAGGGAACTGGAGGACCCAGAAGAAACCCACATGACAGGAGGAGAACATTCAGACTCCACACAGACTTCACATATAAATTTGCTGGTATCAGAAAACAGAGTTACCATAAATTCCATAATCAATTAAACAAATAGGAGGTTAAATGATGCTTGGGCTGCGTGTTTATTCAATAGTACATTTGTCTCTTTTCTTCACAGCTGGGGCTTTGAATCCTGCCCTTCCCTTGTTTTTGTGTGTTTCTTGTGCTGTTCCTATGTCCTTTGGGTACTTTGCTATCCTCCTCTTTCATTAGCCCATAGTGTGTGTGAGTGTGTGTGCCTTGCAGTGGACAAGAATCCTGTTCATGTTGTGCCCTTTCCTTGTGTCCTATGCTGCCTGGGATAGGCTACATACACTGTGACTCTGTGCTATACAAGTGGTTACAAGATGGACATTTGAATCTCAAGTGTAGCTCATGTGCAAAAAGACTTTTCATAGCATGACACAGATTGGAATCTCAAATGATATTTTGTAGACAAGCATGCAGACAAGACAAGGCAAGCAAGCTTTGAAAAAAGAAAGTGTTTTGTGTTATAAAGCGTGACCTGCTTCTCAAACAATGTTCCCTGATTAAAGTGATTCTTTGAATATGTTACCTAAATTATGAAAAGAAAATAACGTTGGTTCATTTTAGCTACTATATTTCACAGCCTAATCAGCTGCTCTGTTTCCAAATACACTAGAAAAAATGATACCTGTGTATATGGAAAAGGAGACTTGAAAAATGTCTATCTTATGCCGATTGTTATATTTTAGCAATTTATATTCTGATCAAGACTGAGCAATTTCAAAGTAACAATGTCTGATTTTAAATTGGAAATGACAGTTTTACATAGTTTTTCATTTGTGTTCTATAATAAGTTTTACAATTACAATTTAAGATGTTTCTTAGCAATAACTTGAGTAAATGACTGCATCTGTTTTAAATTGCTTTATGTTACATTCACCAATACATCAACTTTATGAAAAAATTTAAGAAAAAAATTAAAAGTGTACTTGTTATTGTATCTTTATATCAACAACGGTTATTGGGTTTTTGTCTCATTTGATAATATGTCTCTGAAAAATATTGATGCTAAAGATTTTTTTTTTGCATCTTCTGATGCTTTCTTGGGTGTGGAAAATACATTTTCTTTATTCTTCATTTGTTCTTTAACAGTATTTTTCATTCTTAGTTCAGATAAGTGGTTGTGGAAGATGGATAGATATAAAAACACAGACTCATTCATTAGCATCACAATATCATACTGTTCATACTGTACATGCTCGCTAAGTGGTTTGTACGCTCTAGCTTCATCTCTCTGCTGAGTCACTGGAAAGGTTTTTATTTATTTTGCCACATAATCGTAAAGAGCGCAGAACCTCATTTTTGACATTCGTTAGTGTAATATGCACAATATCATGTGTCTCTGCACCGGTGTCCGAAACCTCCAAAACAAAAGATGATTACGATGATAATAATTAAGTATTATTATTATTATTATTATTATTATTATTATTATTATTATTATTGTCGTTCTTGTTGTTTTATCAAAAAACTACAGGTTACACGAATAGTACTGGGATCCCTAGCGGCGCATGTCATGGTCAGATGGGGCTGGACCTCCCCGTTGCAATTATAGAAAAGGTATTTGTGAGACGAGTACTCGTGGCGCTAGGGGGGGTTAAAAGTCTGAAATAGCAGCAAGTCAGCTATGCTGGGGGAGTAACCCGGCCCAAGGCAGCGTCGCAGAATCCAGGTCACCCCTCCGATTAGCGGCGTTTCGGGGCGGCTGGGAGCTCGTTTTAAGCGGTATTCGGACGGGAAACGAGCCCACCTCTCATTTTCACCTTGTCTGCCGGCCGGTATCAGGAATTATGTGCCGCTTCAAGCCTGGTGACGGTGAGTGTTCTCTGCTGCATGTATTACTTTATCAATTAGTGTTTTTGTAGTAGTTAATTGTTTTTTTTTTATTAGTGAAGATCACAACGCCGGAAAAGCCACGGTCCTGTATGAGAGTTTTATACTTTTCTTATTTTAAAAATGCCACACGTGTTGTGTGTGTGTTCGTTTTGTTTATTAACTGCGGCGTAGCTGGCTTCTTTAGGACAGCGTTATTTATCGCGTAAAGGGCGCAGGCAATGCGGTGTTTCTCGATACAAAGTATTTGGAGAGGATTACGCGTTATTGCACAACTTGTATAATCCGTTACTTTCTGGGTATAGGCATGTTTGCGCCGGTAATGGGTGAGCTTTCATGCGGCGTCCTCCAATCCTCCCGTTTTACTTTTATGTTCTATCTTTCCTTGATGGCATCCAGTAAATTCAGTCGTTTTGGTGCGCACCCATTTTTAGGACGGGATTTAAATCATATTATATGGCTGTCATTGATTGAATGGAACAAAATGTGTGCTTATTCCGCTACCCAGCACCGGGGAAATCGCTAAGGATAATCATATCGTTTGTGCTGATTAACTTATTTTTGAGGCTTGTTTGTAGCTTATTTTTTGCAGTCAGATAAGTTGTAACGACAGATTTGTCATGTTAATTTGCAGTACCATCTTTGCTTATAGTTTTAATTGGAAAACGTAGGATTTTAATAACACTTGTTGGTGCGTCTGAGAATAAGGCACTACTCTTGTCAAAAAACGAACTACGTTTGTGTATCTGTTTTTGAACCGACAGTGATTCTTAAAGATTAAATACTCTTGACTAAATTCAACCAAACCAAGTAAATAGTGGGCCTATCGAAGTGTGTTTGAGTGTAATTAGGACGGCAGGTTAATTGTTAATGGCCCAAACACGTGAAGACGAAATTGCAGTTCCATTCCCCATAAACTGTCATGGGCAACTAACAGCCTAATTATGGATACTAAATGTTTTGCTGTATAAATGGGTAGCTGCAGCATAGCTTTACGATCTAATAACAGAAATATACGATCTGTGACATTTGATTAATGCATCACTCAATTTCCACAGGCCTGTGATTGGTGTTCTGTCGTTCAATATTTGTTCCTCATGTAAGAACTCATACATGTTTTCTTTTTTTTCCTGCACTTTGATATACTAGAAGATGGTTGTATATGGAATAGCCTTCATCTGTTGGAGGGTTAGGAATCTCTAACTATTTTAGAGTGAGTCAAGATTAAAGTGAGTCATATTTGTTTAGCCAGCTTGTATTTATGATGAGGTGGTTAGCTATTTCCCTTGCATCATTAGCTTTAACATTTCTGTCTGCAACTTTGTATTTTTATTATACACACTTTTGTAACCCTATTTTTGTGAGTACCATCCATGCATTTCAATAGGGAAAACCCTAATCTCATTCACGGCACCCTTAACCCCTGCCCAGCCCTAACCTTAACCATAAGTAACCAAACAAAATGCAAGACTTTGGGCTTTTTTTAACGTTTTTGATTACATTCACAGATTTTTATAAAATGAGGTCTGAAGGTCTGACCAAAAAAAATGAACTCACTAGTCAAGTTTTTTGAGGATTTGTTATACTTGTGAGGTTATTTGGTCCTCACAAGTATAGCAAAACCTTTACACACACACTTATTGTGGAGAGACTTTATGATTCACCATTTAACTGGTGGCTGCCTTTAGCCAGTATGTACAAATGTGTTCAACCCTTAGGAATGTCATTCAGCTTGGCTTTTAAAGTCAGTGCTCCATTTTATTTTTCCCTGCTAAACTTTTAGTGGCATGCCTTTAGGCCTAATGTTAATGATATTGCATATGTATGCAGGACTCATTGTGTTGCATTAATACTGCCATGGGTTTTATTATTGTGAGTGAAGTAAGGAATGCAGATGTTTCTGCATTTAGAAATGGCTATAGTGCATGTATTGCTCTGGTTTTGCTAAAAAGTGCATTCTGGAAGTAACCCAGTGTTCCATTACTGAGGGTGAAGGCAGGAGACTTGGAAGACCTACTGTTACTGTTTATGTTTAACTGGTTAACTGTGACTGAAGCAAGTAGTTTTTAATAGTATTTTCTTCTTTTTTATGGTTGCTGACACACAGGCTTAATGGGGCAAAGTCAACCTGCTCCAGCATCTTTAAGAGTTACTAAACAACCACATCTATGTTAAGTTGTCACTTGATTGTAGTTTTATGTGTCAGAATATTCTTGGAGTAAATTTGAGACTTCTATGCCTTAGTTGCATGTATGAGGCAGTTTTCCCAGCTTGGCTTTATTGGAAGCAGATGTTCCACAGGGTTCTCTGCAGTTTTTCTGTTTTTTTTTTTTTAATTTTCCTTCAAGCCTTATCTTTTGACTATTCAAGATGAAGTTGTTTTTGTGCCACCTAGAGTTTTAATTTTGGCGTCTTTCTGTATTCTTTAAATGTGCAGTCTCCACTGTAGGCTCTACTGTGATAGCTCGTAATGTGTATATAATAGAAAGGAATGTTTCTATTAAGCTACTTTCCCCCTCTTTATTGCATGTATTTCCAGCAATCAGAAATTAAAGTACTTGTACATTGCCCATTGGGTATCTAAAAATTTTATCTAATAAAATGTGCCATTATGATCACACATTCTATTCTATTTTGGCTTCAAAACTTTGGGGGAGGTGAGAAGTGAATTTCCCCACGGGGATCAGTAAAGTTTCTCAAAAACCCAAAGAGAAACTAGCTTTAAAACAATGACTTTACCATAATTACATGAATGAATGCCGATGTTTGTCAAGTTAAAATTCCTGGGAAAGATCATGTTGTAATTTAAATTTGTCCACCCCTCCACCCCCAACAACGCACAGAGTAAACCTTCAAGCTATGTGCTCAAAATGTTTAAAAGTCTCGGGAGAATTCATGCATGGCCAAGTACCCTCCATTAACCATGTTCTGGATTGTAGCTGGTTGAAAGGCTCTTGCATGCTCTTTGCATTGTAGGGCCTAGAGTATCTTATAGATCCTGTACTGTGAGCTTGCCGGACATATAGACACACAGCTGTTCACACTCCTGGACATATTATTGGAAATATGCACTTCCCGAGTTTCCCTTTTGGTCATTGTGCTTTGAGTAACTTGCAGTGTCTTTTCCTGTTCATGAGTTTTATAAATTTGAGGGCCTCTCTGAGGAGAGACATTGTAAAATGTCTGAAACTGTTCTAAAGCCTGGAATGGAGGTATAAGCATTAAGCAATCACCACTACTAAAAGATTGGACTAACTTTCAATTGTACAGTGGTCTAGTATGTATGTTTTTAATAGTCTGAGTTACAACTTTTACTGTATTGTTTGTCCTGATAGCGGTCATGTTGTATTGCTGATTTTGTGCTTTATGAAGTAATCCTTTGCATTGTTTCTAATGCTATTTTCCAGCTTTTCTAAATAGCATGGCAAAAGAACACGTCCCATACTACAAGTTTGCTAGAAAAGAACAGGTCAAACATTGATAGATGGTTCAAAGGTAGGAAAGGTGTTTTGCTGATGGAGTGATGCATCATTGTTTTATGTTGGTGGCATAAAATCTGTAGTTATGTGGTTTTTAGAGATATATATATATCTCTTCTAATATGGAACTATGCGCATGTGAGACTATCAAAGCATATTTGAATTTTACAGGTTTATTGTATTGTACTGCTTCTTGTAATTTCAGACGCCTAAGATTTGTGCATTGGACACCTATACAGGTGTATGTGCCTGTTTCTTTTCCCCTCAGTGCTTGAAATGCAGAAAATATTGGTATCATATTGGTGTAAATGAATTAACCTGACAGTGGCCTTCGTTTGCATGGTGACTTGCTGACTCTTGCCGCTAGACACCTTCCTTCTGGAGCAGTCCTTCTGGACCTGCTGCGGTCATGCCCTCCTGCCATGCATACTAGCCTGTGCTGGATGGACAGAGTTACAGAGCAGAGGAAGAAGCCCTCCCTCCCACTCTCTGGCATGGTGCTGAAAGGCCGTCGCTCTGCCCAGGGAAGCTGGAAGGAACTCGTTTGAAGTTTGCATTTTGCATTTAACTTGCCGCCAGTTAGGGCCTGTGGCAGAGGACGGCACCAAAGCCAGGGTGACGTGGGGGGGGGGGGGGGGGGCGGGCGGGCGGGGGGGGGGGGGGGGGGGGGCGGGGGGGGGGGGGGGGGGGGGGGGGGGGGGGGGGGGGGGGGGGGGGGGGGG
>JAODKN010000114.1:13014782-13028332 GCA_026774425.1 Petrocephalus zakoni
GGGTGCCGCACACCCCCCCCCCCCCCCCCGGCCATAGTTTCCAAGTACAGGAACACAGTGTTTTCTTGCCTTTTGGCTTGAACAGGCTCCCTCTGGGCATTTTTAATAATGAAGAGCAGTATTGTTGGGACAGGGATGTGGTTACAGTGCTATTTATGCAAAATGTATATCTGTTGGATGGGGGCGTTGGGTGTTCAGCTTGGAATTGCACTCTTCCTGTTCGTGTTCTTGGGTAAAATGTACATTTACTATTTGAAAGGCACGCAGTCATCCCATAGGACTAGGAATGTCTGGAACATTGAGGGAGCAGTTACTGTAGCTCCTTGAATCAGTGCTGGGAATTTATTACTTAATTTTTCCTGGAACTCTGGCATAGTATCCTGTATGACCTCTGTAAAACTGTTACATTCACAGCAAATTTTTACCTCAAGAGTCTGAAGGAAAATGGATAGTTTTAGGATTTCAAGGGATTTTTCTTGACAAATACTTGAAGCATTATTCAACCATATTAGAACTAATTCTTTGAAATTGTTTTATGGCTTAAATGAATGGGTGACTACAAGTGCAGTATTGCCTGCTGTCATCTCAATCTACTGTCCTATAGATGCCATCTAATGGGGCATTGCCACATTTTTATTTTCAATTAACTCCAAGGCAATAGGGATATAAAATGTCTGTTTCATCTCCCACTTCTTCCTCATTATTGGCTTATTTTCTTTTTCCTTCACTTGGTATTTAACCTTCAGTTGAGTCAACTTATTCAGGTGTCCTATTCATTGTTGTTTTCTGGTATTCTCTTGGTAAATGTCATCTGATGTGCACCAAAAGTATTATGGGAAGAGAGATGGGTCTTTAGGCAGCTTATTGTTCATAATATTAACTACCAAAAAGAAAGCATTAACATGAGTACAGGCCCTTATACTCTAGTTTTTTGGACAAATAAGTAACGTGTAATGTTAAAACCATAGTTGAAGAACGCAGGAATTTGTTTCAATTTAAATCATGGATGACACATTTTTGTGAACGTTTTGATATTGAAAGCCTTTTTATATACACTTCAAAAATCTAATTTAAGAAGGGATTCTCTGGCAGAAAGAAGAAACTGGCATTTTGTTTTCCAAAACCATTTACTTTTGCTGGACCTTAAGGCGTATTGTAGCACCGGAGTATGCTGGGAAAATGTGAATAACCTCTTGTGTTGTTACTACTACTTGTTGTGTTCTCGATTTTGTCGTTTGTGTCTTTGCTTGTCTCGCATGAACCCTGTTTGATCCCTGTGTGTCTGTAGTCATCATATAAATTAATCACCATGTGTGTACCTTGCCATCCTGCATCAGACCTCCCTGTGCTTCATTGTTATGTGTGTTTGGTGGTTGTTGAATGCCTGTGTTCCTCCTTTTTAAAGGGTTCATAAAAGGGTGTTGTTTCCCCTCAAAATGAGTTTTCCCATTTCTTGCTGGCACTATTTTCTTGGACATTACAGTATATATTTTTTTCATGTAAGTTTTTACTGACACAATGATAGCTGTGTCTGTTCCTGAATGTTCAACACAGACATTCTTAGGTTAAATGTTATTTATATTAGCGTACACACCTCCCTCTTTTCTGGTTTCTGCTGCATGGTTTCCTGTTTAAAGTAACAGAGATGGCAAAATGCTCCCTGGGAGTTGGCTGAAGTTGTCAACTACCACTTGTGATCTCCCTGCTAGGGAAAAAGGATAGGTTGTGTATATATAAAATGGATGTCTAGTGTAAATTCTTCACAGTATGGTTAACCGTAAGTGTCAACTCTAAGGTACTGTTTTAAGTGCTATTGTTTTCAAGTTTCCTTTGGCTAATGTTTCCTTGTAATTATGCTGGTCCTTCAAAAACAAAAATTCTCTGATTGTTGATGGAGCTCTAACTGGGGAAACTGCTGAGATGTTTGCATTCAGAACAAAGACTTTAAATAAATTTTTGCTTTTTTTGATCAAGTGTCAAAACTAAATTTAGTTTTGTCCAAGTGCTGAAGTCAATGTCTTCCAGTGAAGTGTTGTTAAATGGCAGTTGTATAAAGTTCTGTGAGTGTGGAGATAATGTGAAAATAACTCCTCATAAGATCTCAAGGAGGATGCACACACTTCCAAAATTATTAACTTCTCAATGGCTCAACCTTTGCACACTTTGTCTTGCTGTTGTTCTGTAGCAGGTTATTCTGCTTGAATTGCTAAGAGGCACAGGATGAAAGTCAGTGTGAAGGTATGTCTAATTTCTTATTTAAACATACTGTTATGGCTTTCTTTCTTCCTGAAAGGCAAAATAATCCAACAGTTTGAGTGATATAGATATTATCCTTTGACTGCTATCTCTGTAATGTGTTGCTGTTGTCCTGTATATGTCATGGATGTACTTATGTACATAATAGTGTGATCAGATTGCTTTGGGTGTTTGATATTTTGCTGTGGGGTTTTGGTCTTTCTCTTTAAGGCAGAGGAAATATTGCTTGCTAAATATAAATAAGATTAAACTATGGGCTCAAGGTCTTAAAGTAATCCTGGGTCACATTTCCACTTTCCATGATGTTTTTTCTGGTGTAAAAACCGTCCCACACTTAGTTGTAGGTCTAATGTAATCTCGACGTTGTTTTGAGGCAGATCTTGAGTGAGGCTGCAGATGTTGGGTATCCGGGTTCCTCATAGGCCCATACACCAATCCCAATCTCTGAAGATGATTTGCTAATCCTTCCTTATTGATAGATTTTAATTATTTTTTTAATTGTTTTAATTATTCTTTTTACACAGCCCGTTTGGGAAAGTCTTTAGAGGTTGAATAGAAAAGCTATTATATTAAGATAATGTTTTTTTTTTTTGTTTTGGGGGGGGGGGGGCTTGTTGGCTCAGCTACCTCTTGTCACATTTATCGTGCTGTTTCACTATGCGTGGTCTGTGCCGTCTGGCATGACTGCCGTGTTTTAGTCCCGTTTCCTTGTCACGTGATGTTTTGTACCATAATGTTGCTAGAAATCTTGGTGAAAATGGAGATATTTGCATGTTTACTTTACGCGTGTTGACTTTCAGCAAGGGAAACGGAGTGCAGAAAAGCCCGACTGTGGTGTCTTGAGGTTCCCCTTTTATAGGTCCCAGATGCTGGAGGGGTTGGGCTATGTGGGTGGGGGTTAGTGTTGCTCAAGCTTGCCCTATAACTACCAAAGACTCGACACCACTAATAGGAACATATGGTGGCTTCAGTTGAAATAACATGCAGGCTGTTCTAGGCAATGGGGGTATATCCACAAGGTAACTCTGAGGCATTCCAGGCTGCTCATAAGGCTTTTCTAGAATTTCTAGAATTAAACTAGACTGAAAATGGCTGAGGTGTGTTTTTCCATCCTAAGTTTCAGCTTTTTTTTTTTTTTTTTTTTTTTGCTGCACACTAACCAGAAACTGCTCTTTGTAGAGTGACTTGTGTATGTGCACTTTTCCATTTATACAGCTGAATGTCTTGCACCCCCTTGGTGCTTTTCTCAGTAGAGCTGAAGTCTTGCTATTTGATCTTGAACAAACAGGTCTGAAACGTGCTCGGAATAAACATAGACTTTAGCATTCAATGTGTATATGTTGGTACAATAAAATGTATATTATAAATGGATAAGACTGGGGTAGTGTTTTTAAGTAAAATTTAGAGTAAGATTTAGAATAAAGTTATTTTCACATTGCCCCACACTCACAGAAATGCGTTAAAAAAAAAAAAAAAAAAAAGTTTGACTTATCGGTTATGCCGAGTTAGTAGTTTAGGTAAATATAAACTTGCACTCATTATGCTGTGCACTGACAGCAGGGCAGAAACATAAATCGAGCGACTGCTGGGGCTGACGGCCGCTGCAGATTTCTGGCCTCCAAAGTTGTGGTCAAAGTCTGAAGCCTGTGGCTGGATTTAGAGGTCTGTTAATCAGAGGTGTGACCGAGCCCTTGACAGTGTGGGCTTCTCTCCCTACTGCAGGCGCCTGTTGACTGTGAGACTGCTGAGGAGGTGCCGCTGTGATCAGTACCCCATAGGAGCTGCTTGTCTTTTCTAATCTTCCCTGCGATCAGCTGAAATGTCAACGGAAGCAGAAACGAATGTAAATGACCAAGCTGACCCAGGCCCAGCCAAGTCCCTGGCTAAGAAAGAGAAAAGGAAAGGTGAGTGTTTTTGCCCACCGTGGTCTCCATCTAGTGACGTGCTGCTGCCCCTTGGTACCCCACCCCCCCAGAGTAAATCATGTGTTTTACATCAGCCATCCAGAGAGCTTAGGTCTACTAGTTAGTTGTCTTTTGCGGTCCCCTGTACTAAGTGTAAAACTAAGGGGGACCAGGCTTTTGCAGCTGCTGCACCTCGTCTGTGGAAGTCTTTACACATTTTAAGGAGTCTCTTACTACTTAACTGTTTAAAACTAGATTAAAGGCCTGTTTCTATTCTTTAGCTTTCTGTGACCTACAATATTGTTCCTTTACTTTTGTTTGGTCATTTTAATTCTTTGATGTTAGTTTTGTGCTTCATTGTAAATTTAAAAAAGTCAGTTATCTTATTTGTGCTTATCTATTTCTGTTTCTTTTTCCAATCTTTTTTTTTATTTTTATTTGTTTCACTTTGTCTTAATGTAAAGCACTTATGGCTGCAGCATTTTCATGTTTTTAAACGTGCTCTATAAATAAATTGAATAATTCTATTATTGTGCTGAAATGGTGCCTAGAGCCGCTTATTTGGTGCTTGTAGTCTTTAACTTTATTGTGATGTAGCTGGCGGTTAAATGGGGGCAGCATGGTTGCCTCAGATCACCAGGCATGGTGGTTCAAACCCCACCTCCACTATGGGTTGCCTATGGGTTTTGTATGTTCTGCTCGTGTTGTGTGGCTCTCCTGTCGTGGTCCAAAGACATGCATTTGGATGAATGGATTGACAAAAGTAAAACGTATAATAAATATTTCAGTAAAAAATGTTTTAAATTCTCATCAAAAATGGCAAAAGCCATTGCACTTTATGGAATACCTTTTGAAATTTTGTATAATGTCTTAGGAAACTACTGTGGAAATGGGATTTTAGAAGAACGAACCTACTTGTTACTGTATTGCAATTTATAATATGATATAAAGATGTTATGTACAAAGGCACCCATAAGTCCGTGATGCATTCTATCTTAACCTTCCTGTCACTAGCTCGTCCTACTACAATATACTGTGTACTTTGCTGAGTGACTACTGTACTTTAATCAGCATTTTCTCAAGCATTGAATTCGCTGTTTGCATGTTTTCCATGTTTTGTGCACCTCTCCAAGAAACTGATGTCATGCTCCTTTGTGAAATGCAGTTGTGAATATTCTGCAAGATTTTTTTCTAAGCTGTTCTTTCTCTTGCCATTTTTGTTTGCCTTACCGATAAGCATGGTGCAGCAACAGATCCTGCCAGTGCTTCACTTATTTCCATTGGTTTTCACAGAGCCCTCCACCTGTGAATGAATATTCACAACTTCCTGTTGGGAAATGAATAGCGATTGTATTTTTAAGGAGGATAGTGCTGTATGTAGTGTAGATGATCACAGTGGCCTTCCTGGATTCCACTTGACATTATATGGCATGTAATACTAGTGAATATTTAAGAGCTTAAAATTTTGTTAACTTTCAAACTGGGCACAGAATTGTGTCTCTTAAATGAATTACTGATGAACTGGAAGTCTTTGAGGCTTAGGGCCTTTCTGTAGTTTTGGTTCGTTTATGTAATACAGAAAGTTGCTTTTGCTATAACAGGGCTGGAAGACAAAAAGATAATGGTAATTATCGTAATATGATTTCCACTCTATTGATATGGCGAGTGTTCGGTATGATTTGAGATCAGGTGGCATGCTTTGTGTCACGATGAAATTGTCACCTTTCTCTGTGACTGCTTGTCTGAACTGCCATTGGAGCACAAGCATAGACACAGCGGTAAAAACACAAAGGGGGGATTTATTGAACAAAAGAGAGAATGTAATGTCAGGTAGGCAGAAAATGGACAAAACCATCAAAATTTAACAGGGCAACTGACTGGGAAATCACGTAAGGCCAAAGCGACCCGTCTAATAAAAGTAATCAAGAGATCCAAAACGAAAGTGCACAGTAAAATTCAGGTCACAAAAAATCCTGATCCACCGAAAATGCTAGCAGCAGTGTTTTGGCTCTGACTAAAATAACCTGACCTACCTCCATTCACCTACAGACAACAAATCTTGCTGTGCATTTGACTTGGAATTCCACATACTACTAGTAACACTCATGAGTTGCTAAAAGAGAGACTTGTTTTTAATTACAATGTAAGCATTGGGTAATGAATGCAGCTGGAAGCTTTTCAGTGTATAAAACCTGGTTTTCCACTGAATGTCCTTTAACAAATGACCCTTCTCCCAGAAACTAGGGACAAGAAGGTTTTATAAAAGAGCATCAACCTTAATGCAGAAGGCAGTCATGTTTCTGTATGACATCCTTAACTTTGCTCTTATACTGGTTCACTGTTCTTTAAGTAGTCTGTAGCATTTGTGAAAAACTTCTCCTCCATCGATGTGGAGTCTATATATTTGTTTAACAATGTGCAAGTAGCTTGAGAATAATTTGATCATGCATTTGTCAAACATGGAACATGGTAACCTACTGAAGAATGCTGTGTTTTCCAAAGAGAAGAAGCACATTCAGATGTACAAATGAAAGTAACTCATTGCCATGCTTGAATGGTATAGCTGTGTGTATAGATATTTTAGTCCTGCTTATTGTTTGGTTGCCTTCTGTCTAATGATGCCAAAATGTTATGCCTACATTCTTGAAAGTTGCTTTACTTGTTGTAGATTATCCTTTGACCAAAGTCACCAGACCATATATTCTGACATTCAAAATCTTTTTTTTTTGTGATAATTGCAGTTCTTTAAAATGCAGGGTTTTTATTTTTGTGATTTTTTTATTTTATTATCTTGTATTATCTCAACTACAGGTCCAGAAAAAAATGATGAATTCTTGCTGGCCAGATTCAAAGGCGATGGCGTGCGATACAAAGCCAAATTGATTGGTGTGGATGATGTGCCTGAAGCCAGAGGGGATAAAATGAGCCAGGACTCCATGATGAAATTAAAGGTACGTGTTGCTATAAGCAGGCGTAAGGTATCACTTTAGGTAATGTATAGGTTTCCCCCATTTTCAAGGCTTTTCAATGGATTTTCTCTTGCATGCAGGGCATGGCTGTAGCTGCTCGATCCCAGGGAAAGCACAAACAAAGAATCTGGGTCAACATATCACTTTCTGGCATCAAAATTATTGATGAGAAAACAGGGGTGAGTGTGATCATCTAGTTTGGTGCACTAACTTCCTTGTTGGCTGTGCAGGCTTGTGACAGCAACAGTTTTCTTTACATGGATCGGGGCAGGTCTCTGGTGTACATGCAGCCTCGACAGCCATGTTTGGTATGTTGCGGTCACTGGTTGACGCTACTGTCGTTTGCCTGCATCTAGGTAATAGAACATGAGCATGCTGTAAATAAGATCTCATTCATCGCACGTGATGTGACAGACAACCGGGCCTTTGGATATGTATGTGGTGCAGAAGGCCAGCACCAATTCTTTGCCATTAAGACAGCCCAGCAGGTAGGTAGCCTCATTCCAAATGTGCTAATCCAGCTCACATCAGCCCTGCTCAACCTTCTCTTTGAGATGGAACTGGTTGAGTGCATAAAGTGATACTGACAGTTTGTTGGGACCATTAAGGGCTCCAAGGAAGCTAAATGGAAAAACACCTTAAGCTGCCCAATAAGTTGGTCATTGTACGGTCAAGTTAACATTAACTTGTGCTGCAAGGATGCACTTCATGTATTTGATAGGCCGTTTACACTCTCCTAGGCTGAGCCTCTAGTGATTGACCTAAAAGACCTCTTCCAGTTAATCTTCAATTTGAGGAAGAAGGAAGCGGAGGGTCCAAAGAAGGTACCTACTGCTCTGCATAACGTCTTTTATTACTTGAGACAATCTCAAAAAATTTTGTGGAGGGATTATTCTTTCATGAATTCAATTCATTTACAAACTGCACTCGCCAACATAATGCACATGGCAAAATTGTAATGTGATGTATGGAGAACAATATCATTCACTGTGTTAATCAGGTGGGGTATGTTGGCCAGTTTCAACTGACATGTGCATACAGTCATACGTCACTTATTGACGGGGATACGTTCTGCGAAATGCATTAAGGGATTCTGTTGTCATGTGAACGTCATGGAGTGTACTTGCATAAAACTAGCCTAGGTTTACAGTAAATGTATGTGTATTTATATATAACATAAAATATAGACCATTAACATGGTTGAAGTACTGTGCATAATTAATGTAATTTCATGACTGGCAGTGCAGTAGGCTTTTTTACACCAGCATCACCATAAACGCGTGACTAATGCGTTGTGCTATGACATCACTAGATAGTGATTTTTTTTTTTTTTTTTCTTCAGCTCTGTTACTGTATGGGAATACCTTATGGAATTTAAGTAATTTAGAAGTCGCTCAGTGTTTTGTTTTTTTTCCTTCTTATTTGACTTTTCAGCCATGTAATTTCTAAACATTACATTATTCTTTTGAAATGTTGGTTTTCCTCTTATGGGTAGTCACTACATGGAATGTCATTATACCTTCTAGGATGAAGCAGATAAGCAGGTGATGGTGAGTTTTTTTTTTTTTATTTTTATATATATATGAATAAATTATTTATTTATTTATTTGTCTTGTACCTTGTACTTTCTGGGATACTCTCAACTCACCATGACTCTGGATACACTGGATAAATGGTTAAAGATGGATTAGTGGTATGAATTAAGAAGTAAATTATTATTTAATGTGTTGACAGAATGGCCGTGATGCCCTGTTTGATGTTGAAGGTGAATCAGATAAATTAAAAGTGAGTATACAGATCTGTTTAATATGAAATGGTGAATGGATGCTTAGTGCTATCTATCAAAATCACCATTTTAAGAGGTGACTCACACAGCAGTAAGCACAACACTGCAATCTCATGTTGCAGACTGTTGAGCAACTAGATCTGTTTGGAGACATGTCGACTCCACCAGACTTAAATTCTCCTACGGTAAGTGACACAAGCCGATCTTATTTCTTATTTCCTTATTTTTCAGTTTTGGCCACAGTTCTGACCATCTCTTCAAATATGGCATACCATAAAAATGTTATTGAGTCTCCAGCTTACCCAGTTTCCAAAATCATAAGGCCAGATTTAATCGTGTGTGTGTGTGTGTGTGTGTGTGTGTGTGTGTGTGTGTGTGTACACACACACGCGCACACACACACACACACACACACACACGTTTTTAGTGAGATTTGCCTCGGCTTGTTTTGATGGCTTACTTATCAAGTATACAAGACTGCCCTGCCCAGTAAGAAGTGCTGTTTTTTTTTCCTCCTACAAT
The DNA here is from genome assembly GCA_026774425.1 of Petrocephalus zakoni. NCBI lineage: Eukaryota > Metazoa > Chordata > Actinopteri > Osteoglossiformes > Mormyridae > Petrocephalus > Petrocephalus zakoni. Next base: position 13,024,220 of record JAODKN010000114.1, read on the forward strand.
AGTGAGTACTGAGCAGGACAGACATCCTTTATCAACAAAGGGGCTTTGTGTATTCCCAAATGTCATAGAATAGTCATAACACTGAGTACCTTATGTCAGTGGAGGAAATCATGATATTATCATTTGCTGGGTTGATACAACCTCTCACAAACTGTATGTATGTGTGTGTGTGTGTGTGTGTGTGTGTGTGATTTAAAATTGGTTTGAAGACACTTAAATGACATGGCTTCAACTTTTTGTTGCCTCTATGGTAGTTACTCTGCTTTATTATACTACCATTTGTTTTTGTAATAAGGAAACAAAGTACTTAAATTCAGAACAAGATGTATACAAAATATAAAATAACAAAACTAACTTTTAGTAAAAATGTGCATTATTCCAACTGATTATTATTGGTTACAATGAAAGTTGAAATTTAAAAACTATTTGATCATTAAAATGGTGCTATTTGTTGCTCAGATTTTGATGCATCAAACTCAACACTTTTATTATTCTCTGGTTTGTGAGAATGACAGTATTGTGTGTGTTTCTGTGAGTATGAAGTAAGTTTGAGCATCTGTTGTGCAGGCCTCCATTCAGTGCAGTTTCAGCTCTGTGCCAGTCATCTCATATGGCAAATATTCAGTAATCTGCATGTCTGTTAGCTTATCCATAAAAGTTCACAAATGTCATGGCATGAAATAATTTTGCTCTGTCTGACTGAGAGCTGATCTCTACCCATAGAACTGATTTTTTGTCATTTCTTTCTCTCTCGATGATCAGGAGACAAATGATATCCTATTGCTGGATCTTTCCACTGACATTGACAGCAATCAAAATTGTGTAAAAGGAAATCCCTTCACCACTTCCTGTCCTTCTGTCCTCTGGCCCAGGCCGCAGTCCAGCAACTTGCCTGGAAACCCCTTCTCTTCCCAACTCAGCTTTTTTCCTGCTCCTATTCCCGACCCTTTTGGTGACGACCCCTTCTTCAAAAATGACCAATCGGCACAAAACAATTCTGTGACCCCTGGCTCTTTCAATTGTAGCCAGGATAAATCCCACTGCAATCTCAATGGGCCCAAGCAAAACGGTAGTCAGCATGGTGACTCTGAATACTTTGGGCACCAGTTTGATGAGATATCTAGCAGGACTGTGATCCAAACGCTGACCAATGGCCAGTGGCCATTGGAACACGCTCCGGCGGATGCCTGGAAAACAAACAAGATCCCAGTGATGGAGCAGAACGGCATCCATTCCAAATCTTCCCATAATCCTTTCTTTGAGAGCTCTGGCAATAGCCCACCCTTGAAAAAGAACCACGAGCTAGTTGGGTCTTCTGAGGCCCCTGTAACTGCAATAAAGGATTCTGTCCTCATTAGCCCCCCTCCACTCAACACCAAAGCTGGACGAGGACGGAGAAGCGTCAAGGTGAAGGCAGGAGTCCAGCATCCTATTGCATGCTCACATTGTGCACTGGTCTAGGAACTCCCCAGTTCTGTAGGCATTAGACTCTGAATTACCTGCATTTAGATGATGGGCATGTCATGTTGTCAATCACACCATATTATTTAGAGAAGTAAAATTCTTAATGAATTTAATTAATGCCCACAAACTCTCTTAACAGTGAGAAGTGGGTGATTATAAACCTCCAGAACTGGGCACTTCAGAGCTAGCTGTCTATAATAATAATCTAACCCCTGATTAGGTGCATTTTAGACTCTTGTGTGTGTGTGTGTGTGTGTGTGTGTGTGTGTGTGTGTGTGTGTGCGTGTGTGAGAAGCAAGGCATCGGTGGTTGGTGTTGTAGTGGTGTTGAACCCCTAGTGTAACAGTTAATAGCTGTTCATGCAACTTCATCTAACCCCAGTTATTTGTCCTGTCTTCAGCTACTTGTTTTATAGGCTATGCTGTTAACATCTTATTTTTTTTTATATGCATCAGTGATGAGGTAAGTACTGATGCTAATCGTGTTGAAGAGCATGCATACTAGGTGTAGCAGATAACAGAATCAGACTTTCGAAGACATTAAGTATTGCTATTACAGACAACCCTCCTTTGCGGGAGACTCCCGGAAGTTCCGGGAGAGTTGGGATGTCTGCTATCTGAGGTGTCAATTTCAGGTCCAGAAAGTACAAATCCAGACCAAGATTTACCAACTGGTTGAGCACTCTGTGACTGTGACTATGTTCAACTGACTGTTTAAAACAAAATCCTGGTCTGGATTTTTACTTTCTGGACCTGAAATAGACACCTCTGATTGCTATTTTTGTGTTTTAGGGGCAGCTTGTTCTGACACTGCTGTTGGGAGATCACAATGACAACATGATGAGAAATCAAGTAACTGGTGCTGAAAAACATTCTCATTTCTAAAATTGTTCTCAACAGTCTCCCAAAAATATTTTTGGAGCCGACCTGTTCAGTTCGCCCTCCCAAGCAGAAGCGCCCTCTGTGCCTCAGGTGGAATTTGTGCAGACCAACCCTGTGAATCTCTTCAGCCATGCCCCAGCTCCCACTGCCCCATTGGCAGGACTGAATAATACACCTGCCATGACTGCGTTGGGTAGGACATGGTCTATTGTAAAATATCCTGAATATGAGTTGTCAAGTATGACAGCGTGTTGAATGTCACTTTGTATCCTACAGGATCCCTATCACTGGGTGGCCCTGCAGCAGTCACCCCATCAACCACATCTGCATGGAGACCACAAGCCCCCACCATGTTCCCTGTACCTGGCGGTATTCCACAAGTCTCAGTGCCAGGTTCCCAGGCCTCGCCATTCAGTGCCACATCTCTGCCTGGATGGGGACAGACATCTTCTCCTCTCTTGGGGACCGCCACCTCTCCCCAGCACCCTACTTGGGGACAGACTCTGCCCCCAGTGCCCCCTGGAGCTTGGCCTCAGCCTTCACCTATAGCTGGCCCCTTCCACTCTGGTGTGATGGCCACCTCAGTAATGCCTGGGGTTATGGCAGGAGTGCAGCAAGCGCCTTCTCTGCCGCAGCCCCCACCTCGGCCACCTCCGGGAGAGCCCCCCAAGATTGGGAATGATGCCTTCACTGCCCTGGACCCTCTGGGTGACAGAGAGCAGAAGAATGTGAAGGACATGTTCAAGGACTTCCAGATTGTTAAACCTCCAGCTGTCCCAGCCAGAAGAGGTGACCAGGCTAGCTTCCACAATACGGAAAGTGGAGCCTTTGCGGAGTACTTCTCCAACAAAGTGGGCTTAGCCCAGGAGGTGGCTGATAATGATGACTTTGACATCAGTCAGCTATCAGCCAAGATCAATGGTAATTTAATATATCCAGGAGTTCCATTAACCTTGTGAATGCTAGAAAGTCTAACCAATATACCTCTGTAAAGGTAATGTGCAGGGACCAAGATTATCATTAACGAATACTAATAACCAAGAGTATTTTATCAATCAAAATTAAAACTGCAATGCAAGGGAGATGCAAAAACTAAATTGAAATTAATGCAAAAACTGTTTCAAAAAGACCAAATTAAGTATGCCCTTGGAAGATTAAACCTTGTTGGATGTAAAAAGACTAGATTTATGGATGGGCGATACCACTGAACATGGAAAAGGATGCACAATATATAGGTTAAAATATTAGTATTGGCTGATTGTTGTTAAAAATCACGATATCTGCATTCGTCTGTTTAAACTTGATCAGTATTCAAAGTTGTCACTAGCAGAGCTAAAGATATAACTACTGTAATAACATAGATGATACCACTGAACAATCAGCTATTTTCCGTGGTGGAGGACGAGACATTTTGTCGGTTCATTCACCACTAAGAAGAGATCAGAAAGTACCACCTGATGTATTTATTAAATCTGGTCGGCAGGTCGATCTTTCATTTTCCACAGATTTAAAAAAAATGTCACTTTGCAAATCAGCGCCAGTAAGCTTGGCAAGTTTCATCGGCAGTTTTATTTAGTTTTATTTAGAGCATCTGCAATTTTCGACAGGTATTTTAGGAACTGTAGCGACCTGGATTGATAACTGGTTAACAGATGGGAAGCAGCGAGTAGTTATAAGAGGTGCAATGTCACAATGGGCCTGCGTTCATAGTGGGGTACCGCAGGGTTCAATTTTAGGACCACTATTGTTCCTAATTTACATAAATGAT
>JAODKN010000114.1:13044862-13061940 GCA_026774425.1 Petrocephalus zakoni
TTGGTTGCGCAGCATTTAAGGTGGACCGGAAAATCCGAATAAGGAGCTGCGAATAAGGAGCCAACTTCAGCCTCGTTCGTTCTGCAGCGTTTTCCGCGAAACCTGTAAACCAGCGGTAGAAGCGCAGCCTTTTCTTAGGGATCGTCTACAAAGTGCATTCAGTATGAATTAGAGAATCACCGCTAATGGAGCATTTTCGTTGTGTTTTTCAAACAAGACAAATCTGTGACATTCTTCCTAAAGGACACTTGGAAGAAGAATAAACAATTTTGAAGTTGAGTATACGTATAATTAAATAAATCATAAAAGATACAATAATTTCAAATACATAATAAACCAATTTCTAACTCTAATTGAGAGAAAATGATTTGGTTGAGGTTAAGTCTTTTTTTTAATCTGGCAACTACTGACCTTTGATATGTTATAAATTGGTTTATTACGTATGTGAAATGACTGTATGTTTTTAGGGTTTATTTCATTATACTTTAAAAGGCAATTCAAATTGTTTATTCTTCTTCCAAGTGTCCTTTTGGAAGAATGTCACAGATTTGTCTCGTTTGAAAATCATAGAGAAAATGCCCCATTAGCAGTGATTGGTCCCTTCCTTTGTACTGATAGCACTTTGTAGACGGTCCCCAAGAAAACAACAACAACAAAAAAGGAGCATATCAATCAATGTAACACGTTGTAGTATAATCTGTATATTCGGCTGAATCAGGAAATACCAGTTTAATGATTTTTGGTGCTGTTGTTTCTAAGATATTGGGGAACTAAAGCCGAATATCAAGCGAATATCCAATATAAAACCAACTTTACCACGCTAATTAGGTTTGGGGTTTACACCCTGTCACCCGTGTGTGTGTGGAGCTTGCAAATTCTCTACGTATCCTGTGGCTTTCCTCCGGATACTCCGACTTCCTTCCGCAGTTCATCTGCTGTCTGCAAGACCACTACCCCTACTTCCGGCGACTCCCCTGCTGCCTGTCTGCCCTTTGCTCCTGCGATGCCTCTCTTTCCTTTCCCGCCGCTGTAGCACTGTTCATCCTGCCATCAGAAGCAGAATCAAGCACCATGTGCTAGCACCTGCGCTATATAAATAAAATTGCATTGCATAGCCCAAGAAGACGCAAAAGAGAATGCGGAATACACCTCTAAAAGTCTATTATCATAGGTAGAATTTTGGATAATAAAAAGTCACTTTTTATTCTTAATGTTTCATTGTATATAATATTAGGCTGCCAATGCCGTATGGTTTAATAGTAATTAATTCACTACACACAGCACACTACGACAATCCAGATTTTCCCTAACTGAGAGCAAGACCGTCAAAGTGCATTTAGGAGCTTTCCTCAGTATATCCCTAGGCACCATATACGGTATTTAATTATACGACTGGAGGCCAATCATAAAATAGATCAGTCAGAACTGTCGTTAAATGGCTAAGATGGCGTTGAAAGGCACGAACGTTCATTTAAAAAGTTAATAAAAGTTCAAAGGAAAATGAAAACAGACTGTCCGTCAAAAGTAGAAAAAAGAAAGCTTCGTGAAAGCGGTAACTCCAATCCGCAGAGTAGATTCTAAAAGATATTGCAAATTTTGGATGGCCGGTTTCGTCATAAACTATTCAGCGAATTAGAATTTTGACTGGGTATTGTGTGATGACGTAATTTTATTGATGACTTCTGGTTATTGTATTTTTTAAATGCAAAGAAGCCATTTTCAGAACATCTCAAACTGCAATTCCCACAATCCATCTGTAGCTAAGCGCCTTCTCGCGTAGCAGTCGCGTACATAAACGTGCACTAGCATGGCGGACGATTCAACCCTGATATAAACCATGAAACTTGATTAAGGGAATGTCATCTAAAATAATTAGCAATCCTTACTAAAAGTGAGTATGGTCTTTTTGTTACTGAATCTTTTCAACGTGCAGTCGGACGAGCCGGCGTGCTTTCAGAAAGCGCCTCACCTTATAGACATTAATTGTATGACGTTACCCTTGTGTATTTATAGTTAAGATATTTGACAATTTAGGGATGTGAAGGTGCTTTATAAAGAATTGCATGTTTCTTTATAATCTGCTTTCTCGGATAACCAGCTGTCTGACTATCTGGTTTCTTTATCGACGTGTCTCTTTTCCCGTAAAAAAATAAGGGGTTAGGTGACTGCCTGCGCGGCACTGTTTCGCTATAATTGCATGTTATAATCCGTGCTGGTGCGCGTTTCCCAAAAGCATAATTATTAACTACATTAGCTACTTGCATAGTTAAATTCATACAACTGAATGAGTCCAACTACGTTAGTTGCTAACAGGAGCTTTTGGGAAACGCACCCCAGTTCGGCATATAATCCTTAATATTTTCCTCTGTACTAATTTACTTCGCATGTAGTATTATATAGAACGCATAATGTTCTTGAGTGAAAGTTAATATTGTGGGTCTAATTTGTGGCTTTCTAATGATGTGCTAGTACGTATTTTGGAAATGTTTTACTAGCTAAAATGTTGGGTGAGTTTTATTACCTTTATTTTTAGTACAATTATTGTTGTTAAGGTGGGACAACAGTTTTCACAGGCTGTTGTATTACTGACTTTCCATGTATGATTAATGCTGTTGACATTCATTCACATTGTTCTCTCCATCTGCTAACAGAATGATGCGTAGATCGAGGATCACTGTGCGGCCCAATGTACGGTCAGGCGGCAGAGGTCAGGCCGCATTGCAGGACAGCCATTCTCTCCAGGCCAGTACGAGCAGCTCTGTGGGTACTGCTCAAAACATAGCTGAGTTGTCAAACCAGTCATCAGAAGTGACAAAGGATATAGAGGCCCCGGCTGCTGAAGCAGAAAATAATGGCTCTCTCATTCCAAATAACGCTGACAATTCACATCCAGAAAAAGCTTTCTGTAGTGTGTAAGTAGTGATTTATATTGGTGATATAAATAAGCTGCTGTAATAGTTCACAATGAATGTGTTAATGGTGTGTTTTTAATGCAGGGTTGGATTAGACCAGAATGGAGAGGGCAATAACCTTCCAGTATCTTCGCTGGCAAGAAGAAAACGCTTTTCTGCCATGCCTAATTTGACCAAGACCCGGGTAACTCCCGCTGTAACTTGCACATCTGCTAGGGGCTCCAGATCTTCTGCTGTGAAGAGTGGAGCAGTTTCCCTTGCTGAGGCCGCAGCCAGCAGCACTGAGGACCCACTGCGGCTGAAAGGCAATGCCACCCAAGGCTTCCGATCCCCAAGTCGGCAGAGAACTTGCAGTGAAGGAACACAGCACAAAATTCAGTTTGGAGCTTTGTCTTCGACCACTCAAGATCCTGTTACTTCTCCTCAAGGAAAGAAATCTAAAGTCAAATCTCTTTCACGTCAGTGTAGTCAGATGTCTGACTGCCAAAAATCTCTAAACGAGGCAGTTCCTGTTGATGGCAAGCCCCTTGCCCCCGAATGCTGTATGGTTAACACCAAACCTTCACAAGGCAGCGTGTCTCTAGTGAAGGCTGTCTCTCCTGTGACTGCCTTAACCACCAGGACCCAGAGTACTCCTTCAGATCGTGAGAGGATCATTAAGGCCCAAAAGCTGAGAGAACTTTTAAAACGGGAACGGATAAAAGAGCGGGTCAGTATCACTATAGAATGACTCTCATAGCACTTGTTTCCATGTATCTAATTTATTATGAAAATAACATAGTTATGACAGTTACCCATTCATATTCGTGACTGTTAGGGGCGGCAGATCTTCATACTTGTGGAAACTTGCAAATCATACTTGGCCACCCCTAACCTCAACCCATAAGTCTGCAAGCCTGAAGAATAACTTATAAAGTCTATTTTTTATCACTTGCTAAAGTTGAACTGTACTGTACACTTTGCATATCAAATTCCTTTGTCATTTCTTATCTAATCCTTTTTGTATACAACCCATTTCCAAAAAAGTTGGGACGCTCTGTAAATGAATGATTTACAAGTCATATAAATTCATAATTAACTGAAAATGGAACAAAGACAACATATTAAATGTTCAAACTGAGAAATTATATTGCATTTTTGGCAAATATTTTGGAGATTGACCGTATTGGTTTTTCAGGGCTGATATCGCTATCAATTATTACTAGTTAATGGGACTGATAACCAATATTTGAAGCCAGTATGCACTTGGCTTTATGTGCTTTCTTTGCATCCATCTGCAATGAGAATTTGTAAATACTATTTACAGATACTTAAGTATTCGGAACGCAGTTGTGGCAAGAATAAGAACAAAAAACATCTAATAAAACTTTTATGCCTGTACTGGACAAATGAAATTAATAGATGATTTAATACCATTAATACCTTTTACTTAACAGAGTTTGGTAATACATTTAAATTAGTAGTAAGAGACTCCACATTGTTGTCCGCTAACTTTACACGTGGTGTAACAATCTCTTCGGGATAAGTAATGTAAGTACTATAATGTAAAGTAAGATAAGCAGTGTGGAAGCTGTGTAACTGGAAAAGTGGCCAGGCTTTTCATTATGGAAATAGCTCCCAGGAGGTGTTTTGTAACTTCAGTGTGTAGGACTATTGTTTTAATTTGGGGAAACCTCAGCTGCTTTATCTTCCAATCTCAGCAACAGTCCATACTCAGCTGCAACTCCTCTCTCCTCTTCACACGCTGTGCTCGTGTGAGAGTGTGGTGTGAGTGATAGCGAGTTTCTAGCATTGATTGGCTATTACTCGTGTGACAGCCAATCAGAGATTGTTGTGGGCGAGACATTAAATTAAGAAGCAGAAGAGATGGCAGCGGAGCCACAGTAGCACACCTTGTAATTACTTAATATCGGTGAGAGTTCAAATAAAACCCAGATACCAATAATTGGCAAAATGCCTAATATCGGCCCCCAATAATCAGCCAGGCCGATAATCTGTCGACCCCTAAAATATATGTTGAATTTGATGCCAGCAACACATTTAAAAAAAGTTGGGACGGTGGCATGTTTACGACTGTGTTGCATCACCGCTTCTTTTAACAACACTCTGAATGGTTGGGAATTGAGGAGACCATTTGCTGGAGTTTTGAAAAGATGTTTCGTGATATACGATTTCAACTTCTCAACAGTTTGGTGTCTTTTTTGTCATATTTTTCATTTCACGATGCCCCAAATGTTTTCAGTGGGTAATAGGTCTGGACTGCAAGCAGGCCTGTCTGACACCCGGACATTTGTACTATAGAGCCATGCTGTTGTAATATGCACTGTTTGTCATTGTCTTACTGAAATATACAAGGCCTTCTCTAAAAATGAAATTGTCTGTATGGTGGCATATTTTGCTCCAAAACCTGCGTATATCTTTTAGCATTAATGGTGCCTTCCCAGATGTGCAAGCTACCAAAGCCATGGGCATTAATGCACCCTTATACCATCACGGATGCTGCCTTTTGGACTGTCCGCTGAGAACAAACTGGATGGTCCCTCTCCTGTATTGCCTGGGGGTTGCGGTGTCCATGATTCCCAAAAAGAATCTGAAATTTTTTATTTGTCAGACCACAATCGATCTAAAATTTTCTCAGTTTGAACATTTGATATGTTGTCTTTGTTCTGTTTTCAGTTAAATGTGGTTTCATTTGGTTTGCAAATCCATTGCATTTTATTTTTATTGACATCTTACACAGTGTCCCAGTGTTTTTGGTAATGGGGTAGTAATATACAAACCATCTAAATTATGCCCTTGTACCTACAAATGTTCTACCGTACGCTCTGGGAGCACTACGTTTTGGACTCATTATTAAATATGCTAAATTAACAGCATTGAAAAGTTAGAAAATGACTGAGAGAAATGCACTAACAATTATATAACAGAACATTTATATATATGTATGTGTGTATGTATATATTTTTGTGATCCATTTTCATTATGTTCATATATTATTGGGGAGCTCATTTGTGAGCTCCCCAAGCCCCCAAAATATTCCCATTTAATTGTTCTTGGTCAACTTGCGAATAAGCATACCCACAAATGTCAAATTTGTGAATCTGGAGGGGTGACTGTATTTGTAAAACTGTTTAGCAGGTAATTACAAAACTTTTGTGATCAGTTGTTGGCATAAGTTGGATCAAGGCCAGTACAGTATTTCAGACAGAATCAAGATGCGTATTGATAATACATCCATATTTATTAATGCATGCATTCACTTTGTATGCCATACTGTTACTACAAAATATTTGGTATAAAAGTTTAGTGCTTCAAAGCAATGTCTTTTTTCCCCTAGAAGCACAGGAAAGGAAAATCCCGCATCTTTGAATGCAGTAGTCCACAGGATCACAGCAAGATGACAATGGCAGACCTTATTTACTATTTGCCGGAGACCAACCCGATGAAGTAATAACTTGAAATGAAAGCACTATTTTTTCTATTCAAAATTTCTTTTCCTCAGCTGAAGTGCTGTAATTTATACTTATCCTGTTGAGTGGACATAAATATATGTGTAATAATTTATGAACAGATCATACCTGGTGGAAGATCCGAAGCAGAATGAGAAAGAGGCCTCATGGACAGCAACCAAAGAGTAAAATCCCCCGTTTCCTCGCATGTTTTTAGAGGACCAGTGTAGCCAACATTGTGTATTTGTGTTGCTGAAAAAAATGTTGCGCAGATTCACTTTTATTTTATGAATGTTTTTTAAGGGTTTCCGAAGAGCTGGAGGAAGCAGAGGAAGTGGATGATGTGCAGAACGGTGATGAAGAGCAGGAAGAGCAGCTGGTGGTGCCCCGGGTGAAAGTAGCAGAAGACGGCACTTTGATTATTGACGAGGAAAGGTACTACAGATAACTTTGGTGTCACGCATACATCAAAATAATATGAATATTGCAACCTTCCCGGGAACCCTATTTAAAATGTATGTGTTTTAGGGTAAATTAAATGCCAATGTATTTTCAATACAAATCATTTGTGTTTCAGTTTAACTGTTGAAGTCTTGAGGGCTAAAGGACCGAATACGATGGAGGAGAAGGATCCCATTTTTGAACGTGGTTCTTCAACAACCTACTCGAGTTTCCGAAAAACCAGTTACACTAAGCCCTGGTCTAATAAAGGTAGGAGGGCACTGTTCCTCTTATTATACATTTCCTTATGTGCTTATTAACAGTTCCAAACATGGTTTTATGAGTAGCTTTTACCTTCTTGGAAAATGGTGTGAATACTGTGAAATGTATTACTGCATCTCTCTTTATCTTGTCCCTGCAGAAACAGATATGTTCTTCTTGGCCATCAGTATGGTGGGGACAGACTTCTCCATGATTGGCCAGCTATTCCCTCACCGTGGCAGGTCAGAAATCAAGGTATGCAATCAAAGTGCTGAAATCGGTTACACCTTGTATTGTATAATTCCCCCTCTTTTTTTACCTGCTTCGCCTTTGACAATAAGCAGAGCATGGACATTGTAATATATACATTGTTATGATCAACTTTTAATGTATTCCATCCGTCCATTTTTTTGTCGTCACAATATCACCCATAAAATTTTCAATTCAATTTATTTTTATATAGTCCTTGAACAACAGAATCGCACCAAGACGCTATACGTGGGTGTGTTGTGATACATTACAACACCATTAAGAGAGAATAATACAAAACAGGGAAAAGGAAAGACGAAGAAATGAAAGCTATAAAACCAGATGACAAAAGAGGAGAGGAACAAAAACTCCCAAGTAGGGAGAAAAAATTACCTCTGGGGGTCCAAGGTCAACTGGCTGGGAATGCTAATATTATTGAAAAAATGAAAGATTGGGCTTGCTTGCTAAAAGCAAGGTGTAAGCTGTGAGCAAGGTCAAAGCCAAAGTCCATCAATGAGGCAGTTCTCCATGCTGGCCTGTGTAGGGTGGCAAATTAAAGGCTGCACCCATGATGCTACGGTTCGTAAGTCACATCCACAATGTCGCCCCTCAGTCGGACTGAGCCAGGATTCCAGTTCGCGCTGGGCAGCATCTGGGCATGTGATGGAATGATTTAGACGAAGGGACTGCTTTATAGTTTTGGAAGTGTGACTTTAGGGATGATAGCAAGGACCATTCATTTTGATTCCTCCTCAGTGTTTAAAGATATGATTATACATCTCTAGATTAGATTTGAATTGGCATATTATAAGTCAATTTGTACAATACTTAAGTAGTGATACCAGTATTTACTACCACTTATAACACAGTTTAGTATAACATAGTATTCAGTATTAACATAATAGTCAAAGCATGATAGTAGTTTTGGTTCTTGATTTCAGGTATTACCAAAAATTGTGATTAAATGTTATGCCTGGCTAAGGCTGTCTCTCACCTTGTAAGCACTTTTGTTGCCCTGTCCCTCCTGTTGCAGAACAAATTTAAGAAAGAAGAAAGAACAAATTCTTGGAGGATTGATAAGGCATTCAGTAAGTGTCCTTCTTCCCACTTCTCTAACCTAAGATGAATGTTGGATAGCATTATTAAACCCATGTCCTGCTCCGCTACACTGCCTGTCTGTCCTGCAGGAGAAAAGCGTCATTTAGATCTGAGTTTCTTCAGCTCCCTCCTTGAGAGGATCCTTGCTGAGGAGCAGAAAAAGCAGGAAAAGACTAAAGCTAAAGCTTCTGTAGAGAAACAAGCGTCAAGAAAACCAGGGGGCAAGCAAAAAGGTGATGACAGACTGTCTGGCTTTACCAGTGTTTTTAGTTTTGATATTTTTCAAAGTCCTCTTTGTAATATGTTTAACACTGGAATCTGGATACTTTTTTGACCTTCCAGTCTGTTTACCCCCAGATAAAACCAAAGCCAGGACAAAAGGCAGTACCAGCCAGACTGCAGAAGAAGAGATTGATAGTATGGTGGTAGAGGGAGACTTGGAGACGGCGGAGAAGGAGAATGAAGACTGCTCCAACTTTGAGACTGTGGAAGAAACTACTGTGTCCCAGAGAGCAGCCAAAAAAAAGAAGAAAGGGATCACAGAACAGTTATCCCTGGAAAAAGTGACTGATGAAATAAATTCCAGTACCAAAGGTGTGGCAGTGCAGTCTCTTTTAATGAATGGCCACTGACTCGGTCAAGAATGACCACCATTGGCTTGGTTACACATTGTGCTAACTGTTCTCTCAGCAGGTGAAGCTATTGACAGTGATGTGATTACTGAAGTGTCAGCTGATGGAGATGTGCAAAGGTAGGAGCTAGTTTAAACACTACCCCAGCCTTTTGTTTGCAGGAGTCTTCTCTTTGATTGAATTCTGATACTGAGTAATATTTTTTAAAAATGTATGCATTTGAATATTGCTGCTTTTTCACTCAGTTAAAAACTTCTTAATGTATGTTTTCAAGGAATAAATAAATGCAGTTTAAATTATCCCTAACTGATATAATTTTGGCCCAGGGTTGGAATGAAAAGCAGTCAATCCCTAGCCCACTAAGAAAAGAATAAAAGACTGTTCAGATAATGCACTTTGATACTTGTTATTGTTTCTCCTACACCATTGGTGGCTGGCTCCAGACCTGAAGACTGTTTTGAATAGCTAGTTTGAAAATGAGTCACCCCACCTGGTCTTTTAGGGTGGAAATCAGTTGCTAACAGGGCCTGCAGATGGGAGTCTGTGTTCTGAAACTGCAAGAAACGTGTTTTACTAAAAACAGGCCTGAGACACCAGACAGTTCTGCAGAGAGACAGAGGAGACCTGTAATTAAGCCAGCCCAGATCCCGAGAGGGCGCTTTCAGAAGCCTGTCCCAAATCTTGGATGGCGACGGAGCAAGATGATCTCAGAGCCAAAGGATAAGGCCAGTGGTGATAATACAAAAACGTGTGAGGAAGACAAGGAGTGCAGTGAGCCTGAGGTTTGGAGCACACTGTATACAAATATTTCTCAGTTTATGTAGTGGTTGAAAGTCAGTAGTCAGTAATATTTATGTGTTTTACAAGATTTCGACTTCTAAGAACTTTGTATAGTTCTTAACTAATTATAATAAAGCAGAGGGATACCTATAATTCTGTATGCATGTTTCCTAATAGCAATGTCTGTGTATGCATATAATTGAACATGTGAACAACTCTGGGACTGGGGTTCGAATCCTGCCTGGTTCCGTGTGTGGAGTTTGCATGTTCTCCCTATGCTGTTGTGGGGTTTCCTCCGGGTGCTCTGGTTTCCCCCCACAGTCCAAAGACGTGCTGAGGCTGATTGGCGTTGCTATATTGCCCGTAGGTGTGCCTGTGTGAGTGTGCCGTCCGATGGGCTGGCCCCCCATCCTGGGTTGTTCTCGCCTCGTGCCCATAGCTTCCGGGATAGGCTCCGGACCCCCCGCGACCCTCTTTGGTTGGAAAATGGATGGATGGATACTTTGAAGATCTTTCTTATTCCGAATGCATGTCTTCACTTTGATTTGAACTGTTCTTATCAGAGTAGTAATGTTGAAATTTAGGGCTAACTCTGAAGGCAAAATTGATGATATTTGAACGTTATGCTGTCCGTAAGACTGAGAATGTAGCCTCAGCTGGGACGAGGCAGAGGAAGGCAAAGTGGCCAGCCCAGGTCCTGGCCTCTGATGACGAGGAGCAAGCGAGCGAGGCTGAGGAGGTGCCAGATGCCACAGCCATGCATGAGCACATGCTGAACAGACCCACCCGGTAGGGGGCCACTCACTCTCCCTTATGCCATGCATCTGCATGTTAATTCACTCATCCACATTTTAACTTCAGCATTCTTTCCTTTTATTTTTTAAAAATATCTTATAATATGGGGGTGTTATATGGCTCAGCACGCTGGGATGCTGTGCCTGTGATCGGAAAGTTAAGGGTTCATACCCCTTTGCTGTAGAGTGATTTCACTACTGGGTCCCTGAGCAAGGCTGTTAACCTTTAATTGCTCCTGGCTGACCCTGCTTACTGAGTCTATGGGCTGGTTTCCGGTCAGGGATTAAGCCTAGTCCTGGAATAAACATGGAGAATCTCCTTACAAAATTCCAGTTTAATCCAGGACTAGGCTTAATCCTTGTTTGGGAAACTGGCCCAATATGTTTGGAATGCTGAAGTGGAACAGTGCAATGGATAGATTGGAATGTTGAAGTGGAACAGTGCGGTGGGTAGATTGTAACATGCTGGACGATGATAGGCCAGGGAGAATCCCCAAGATGTCCCTGGCCCTGCAGCAGACTGGGGATGAGGATTCACCTGAAGAGCCTTCACCTGCCTCCGAGACTCAGGGAAAGGCGTCCCCCCAGCATCGGTGCCGGAAGCCAGCTTGGTCCAGTCAGAGGAAGGCCAAGCCTAACGTGGACAGCACGCCACAGAGGTCTGGGAGGTCCAAGCTTGTAACATTGCGTGCACCCCTGCCAGAGGGGCCCATTGAGGACAAGCCAAGTCAGGCCCGGCCCGAGGAGGTATATAGCTATCCCACAAATCCCGAGGAGCAGAACCAAGCGCCAGCTTTCGTGCCTCTCGGCCTGCGTTCCCCAGAGCCTGTCAGGCTGGAGGTGGAGGAGACCATGGAGGAGGTTAGAACTGTATATCATTAGGAGGTTTTTACAATCAAAGGAAAATGTTTGAGTTCTAAAGTAGGGGTAGTGTGTGGGTTAGCGCTGTGACGGAAGGTTGCCCGTTGTCGGTAGAGTGACTTCACCGTGCTCCAGGGACACTGTTTGACCCTGCTCTCTGATCCTTGCTGGCATTGCTTTGAATAAAAGTGTCTGATAAAGCATTTGATAAATAAGCATTTTACATATTCTATTTTTAATGTGCATTAGTGTAGCTTGGTAAACTAAACATGTTGCATTTGGTTGGTCATATAACAAAACTGCAATGAATGATGATGCCGGGCATTTATGTTATGCACTGATTGCTCTTTCTTCATCTGTTTATGTTAGGAAATGGCCACCAAGATGACTTTTCTCAACCTTGTTTACATGGCTGCTTTTTCCCTTGTTACATTGACACAGCTTGAGATTTTAGTCAACGTTCCTGATTCCCTGAGTACAATAGAGCCTGAGAATACCCTCTGCCCTTCACTGGAGTTCCGAGGGCCACAGGCACAAGTTCCGGTGCCACCCGAGCCTCAGCTGGGCCATCCCGCTGTAAGGAATCCAGCATGATCCGCTACTACTGACATCGCTTTGGCATTTCTTTTTTGACACATAGATTCTGATATCCTGTGCTTTTGTTTTGTTTATAGGGTGTGATGGACTGTTTGTCCCCAGACCATGTAGAGGGTATGTTGAAGTGAACACTTACCTTCATGCCTGATTAATAATAATAGTAATAGTAGTAATAATAATAATGTTTTATTTATATAGCGCCTTTCTCATGCGCAAGGAGACTTTAAAAATGCCATCAATAATACATAAGGAAAGAAAAAAAAAAAAAGCAATGCACATACAGCCTCCCCAAAACAATGACCCTGACAATGTTATGTACCGGAAGCTATGTTATAGCATTCACAGAATAAATGAGCTTTCAATTGATGTTTGAAAATGTTAATAGACTGCATCTCTCGCAGACTGTGAGAAAGTATATTCCAGAGTTTAGGTACTGTCACACAGAAAGCCCTGCCACCCATAGAGGATAAACTGAATTTAGGAACAGTAAGATGGTTGGAACTTGACTTGGTTATCTTAATGCGCGGGCTGGAGTGTAAGGTGCAAGAAGGTCAGCCAGATAGTGAGGGGCAAGTCCATGGAGAGCTTTGTAGGTAATTAGTAAAATTTTATATTTGATTCTATAAGTGACAGGCAACCAATCATGAAGAACAAGAGTGATGTGGGTGGATTTTCTGTTAGTAAACGGGCAGCACATACTATAGTCTGTTGAGAAGTTTGGATGAAAGGCCAGAGAGCAATGCATTACAATAGTCAAGGCGGGTAGTGATGAATGGAGGTGGGTGATGTTGTGGAGCTGAAAGAATGCAGTCTGTACCAGAGAGCTAACATGTGACTGAAAGCTGAGTAACTGATCAAAAATGATGCCCAAGTTCTGGACTGTACATGATGGTTCTAGTAACAATCCATTTACTTTGATCTGTAACTTGGGCAGAGTGGACAGAAATAATCTAGTACCAACCAGAAGAATCTCAGTTTTATCAGAGTTAAGCTGCAAAAAATTCTGAGTCATCCAATGTTTGATTTCACTTAGGTAGTCAGTAAGTGAAGATGGTGGCATGGATGTAATTGTGTGAGCGCTTACATATAACTGAGTGTCATCAGCATAGCAATGGAAACTGAAAAGTGATATATGATTTGACCTTATGTAAGCATATATATGGTGAAGAGAGCTGGGCCTTGAACTGATCCCTGGGGGCCACCCTGAGTGAGAGAAGCAGTAACAGATTTGTGGAAACTAAATACTGTCAGTCACTGGAGGTATGATGCAAATCAAGTAAGAGCAGCACCAGTAATACCAATGTCAGAAAGGTGGGAGAGAAGGATTTTATGGTTGACAGTGTCAAATGCAGAGCTTAAGTCCAGGAGGAGGAGAATGCTGGCCTTTCCAGAATCTGCAGCCATGAGGAGATCATTTGCGACCTTAATTAAAGTGGTTTTAATTACACATTTCAGAAGCAGGTTAATCTGAAGATTTTTTTCTCCACTTTTACAGTCTCAGAATCTGAAGAGAGCTGCAATGAGGCAGCAAGGACCCTGTTGACGATAAGAAATCCTGAGCTCCTGTCCCTACCCCCGTTCATGACTGTCTCAGGTGAGAGAGTATCTTGCCCATCGTCTGCAGGCCCGGCCACAGAAGAACTGCTGGAGGGCAGGAGATGGTATCCGATCTTATGTGAAGGAATCCAACTTCTAAAGGCATGACCTGATCATGGTCATGGGAGGCCTGGAGCATACTTGAGGGAGCGTTGATCTGTCTTCACACTGAACTGGATGCAGGTTAGATTAAGTAATATAAAATGTATTAATTGTGGTAATTTTTTTATTGTATTCCTACTAAAGCAGAAGGTGAGCCATTTCTTGAACCCATTGAAAAGGAAGCCAAGACTGGAACACAGACTGCCTATGAGCAAGAAGAACAAATGCATTGGAGCCCAGAGACAACATCTATGGTGGCCCACGATCTCCAGACCCCTTGCTCTCCGGGCGTTGGGCCATGTGGGCCTCTGGGTTTGGACACGGCTCAGAACTCTCAGCTCACCCTTCCTGAGAAGGAAGAGCCTCACCCTGGAAAATGTCTACAGTATAGGTAGGGGGAGCCCAGAAGGAAGGACAGGAACCTTAATGTGGTGCTGCGCAGGGACTCTAAAGTGGGTGTTTTCGGTTCCAGTGCTTGCTGTGCAGACAGTGCTGAGACCCAGCTGGACCCCAATTGCAGTGCCTTGCCTGCCAAAAAGAGCTGCTTCAAGAAACCGAAACCCAACCTGGCGCTGGCATCCCGACCTGCCTCAGCATGGCAAACCCGCAGCGCGGTTCCAGCTAGCTCAGGTGAGTACTTGGCAGAGGTATAATCAGCCAGCCAGTCATCTTTTTTGTTTTTACATAATTTTACAACATTACTTTTGAGCATTGCATTTGACTTTTGGTGCAGCACTCATAGTGCTTAACCATTTTTTTTTGTATATTTTATAGCAAAAGTAGAAGAGACTCAATCAGAAAGTAATGAATTGGAGATGGTTATCAATGATGGTGCTTCAGAAGAAAGCAAAACTGAAGGAATGGGGGTGGGAAACCCAAGAAAGAGTGAAACATCAGTGTAAGACATTTAAGAATCATCTAACAGTAAGAAGTGAAACTGTGCTCAGAACTTTCTGCTTGGCGCTTTTGGCCATTTCTAAGTGCTTGTTTCTTCATGTCTGTGTATGTATGCTTCTGTATGTTTAGTCCTGAAATGTCTCAAGAGGCGGCGGTGAGCTCTGAGCCAGTAGTTCAGACTAGACCTCAGAGCCGGAGAAGTCGGTTCCCAAAACCCAAACCGAATCTTGGACGTGCTGTTCGGAACCTGCGGCCAACAACACATACCCCTGCAACATCAGGCACAGGTGGGAGCGCATGCACGTGTCGGGTAGGGCGTGCTGGCAGTGTGCGTTTTCTTTTATTGGGCTCTACCACAATGTTTTGGGGCAGGTTGAAGATTTTTTTTTTTCCCCCTGCTTCATACATTTTCCCATCCTTCATCATCAAACAAATTTGGTGCTGCCTATTGTCATATGGTCAACTGGACATTTATGTATTTGTTTTGCACTGTAAAAGTTCCAGAAAATACATAATTTTCAAGCAAGGTATAAACCTATCTGCATATGTGCAGAAACAATAAATGCAATAAATCTTTCAAGAAGAATTACTTGAATCTTCCTGTAGCTAAAAACATTACAGAACTAATACAAAATGCATTGTATTCTCCAGTAAGAAGAGGTGCACTGTAGAACCATTTATATTTAAAAACCTACCAATTTTACTGAGTTTTATACTTCTGGAAAAGTTGTCCCTGTTAGATATTTCGGTAAGGGTGTCCATGAAAAATCTGCACCACTTTTCAGCCAACAATGGGAGGCCATCTGCGGAGACTCCAGCGAATGCAGAAAAGACAGATGTGGAAGCCAGAACGTACGTGGTGATTTTGTTACTCAAATGCATGGTTTTGAACTCAGGCTCCGGTGCTAATGTTAATTTACTGGTAGCTGCACTGGTAGCATTCGTGTAATATCCTTTCATGCTCTGGTTGCGTAGCGTCCCAATAGCTCAGACTCCAGCCGAACAACATGAAGCTGCCAGAAATTCCAAGATCCTTGGACTGGGTGAGGCTTCTGTTGTAGAAGGGGAGGAGCCATCTCACATGCCAGTGGACCTTGACTCTGCCGAGGTAAACTGAAGGAGAAGGCGAGTTACAGCTGGGCCTCAGCCTAGTTTCACTCATACCTAGAGGTTCCTTGACTGTTGCTTACTTGTAATATACTAATCTGCTTTGCTTTTACGTCACTTTGCACAAAAGCACATGCTTAATAAATTAATGTTAATGCAACTTCATTGCATGTGCTTGAATACTTACAGATGTTTTTGGGGCTGGTCATAGCCTGATAGATTCTGGGAGTCATTAATATTGCTGTACATTTTTGGCGGACACCTAGTAGTCATTGATGTGTGGGATTGCATTGTTGTACTGTTGAGCAGGATACTGCGCAAACATCATTCTGGGACTGCAGCGTTTTTTCTTTCTTTAATATCAATTGCCTTGTGTCCAATTATGAATGTGATGAAGGCAATAACAACAACAGAGATGCCACATGACTTGAAGTTCAGCTGCCATATGCTAATGTGTTCTCTCTGCCGGCTCTGTTCTAAGCTACATTATAAACTGTATAATCAAGCACTTTCAGCGTTGTTCTCTTGCATTTCATATGACATTTTGAGTTTTTTGTATGTGTGTAAACATACTGCAAACCAGTGTGGCTCACTGGTTTGTCTGTTCCCATTTAGGAACAAGCTATGCATTTGCACACTGGAGACAGCTTCACATTTGTTAACATGAGTGACTCTCCTGAAGGTACTTGCTCCCAAGAATCAGTTCTGAGCCATGATTGCATAGCAACCTTGAAAGCACTGCCTGTGGCAAATATTAGTATTGGGTTGTCTTGCAGGAGTCTCGGGGGAAGCTGACTTCACCCACAGTGAGCCCACTATTCTCCTGACCCTGTTTGAAATCCCTGCAACCTCTGTCAGCGAGTACGAGACAGACTCTGCCCCAGTAGGTGCAGTCACTGCTGAGCTGCTCTCTCCGCTGGTGTTTATAGATGCACAGTCTGACCCTCAAAGGTACGGGAATTCCTGGAAAGGCAGCTACCATGCAGTATTGTAATAAAAAAATTATATAAGAATGTGGTGATTGCAGACTGAAAGCATAAAAAAAGAGCCTTGAGATTATGCATAAACAATTTTGGTTAAAGTTCCTCATTAAATAAGCAAATATATAAATAACAATAATGTAGGATTTTGTTATGCATTAGAACAATATATTAATTATAGGTCTCACATACTACAGTCCCTGACAAAAGTCTTGTCGCTTGTGTACAAATTGAACTCAAGTGCTGCTGAAATATATTTCTAATCAAGATTTTTTTACAAGAAATGGCTCATTTTATTCCCAAGAGCTTTTGTAATACTGTT
>JAODKN010000114.1:13113690-13123997 GCA_026774425.1 Petrocephalus zakoni
ACATCATTTGGGAGGGTTTTAGCTTTTCATATGAGCTATTTCTAACACCAATTGATTAATTAAAAGTCAGGTTAATATCAGGTTTTTCTACAAAATAGATAAGCGACAAGACTTTTGTCAGGGACTGTACAATGTTATGCATTCCTAGAAGGTAGCAGAACAGCTGGAACAAATTCAGCATTATAGATCTATGGACGTAATGCAGGCCAACAAAACTCCAACTGGTGTGGAGAATCTATATGTCCTGATGACCTTTGCTGAGTTGGAAAGCAGCTGTGTCCTCTGGATGAATGCATGTTAATATTCATGTCAGAGACACATATGGAGCCTTTTTGCATATACAGTTGGCATGTGTTTGACTTTGGAAATATGGTCAACTCTTACCATCATCTTAACTGCTGGATTCTGTTCTTGCCAAACTTGTCAGATGAGCCTTTATCTTACTTTCGAGGCTATCATCCTATTGCTATATTTACTGTAGCCTCAAGGTGATGGTAAACAAACATAAATTGTAACAATAACATTTTTCATCTGTATTTGCTAGAGGTATTATGGATCTATTTTTCAAAACCCCAGTCCAGCTCAAATTCAGAAGAAAATCAGCCAGAAAGCAGTAAAGCTGTCACTTGCACATAGACTTGTTCCGTCACTATAATTGCATGTCTTTTGATGTTTTATATCTTTTGATTAGCTTCAGTGACCATGAAGCTCAGATAATATTGGCAGTGTAAAATTAGTTCGTAGTTTTTATTTTTTTTTTTTAAAAAGCATTGTGAATACTCAAAAGTAGGACACTTCGATTCATATTCATTAGATATAAATTATATCCATCCATCCAACATCCATCCATCCACCCATCTAACCATCTTCTGACTACTTATCATGGTCAGGGTCACTGGGGGTATGTGTCTGGATGCATATGGTATCATCTGAGAAGAAGCCATACACAGCCCTCATATTTACTGCTGCGGTATGTGTACAGCACGCGTGAAGGGGGGAGATGTAGGACAGCTGTTTTAGATTTTTTTCTCCTTTAATATGTCATGCGTATATCTTCCAGTGAATGCAGATGGTGTTTCAGTGTCTAGCACAAAAGGACACCAAATGCTAGTTTTTATTGTGCAGTGATCACAGTTTGTATTAGCATCCTTGTTCATTTGTACCATCTTAGGAAAACTTGTTCTTTTTGTATATGCATATAAGTAGGGCTGGGCAATATGGACCAAAAATCATATCTCGATACGATTTTCGTTATGAACATAGCATTATGCTACGTTCACACCGCGAATGGGTTGGGACAAGGCCACTTTGGCCACAAGCTTTGAGAACATTTAATCGGCCACAAAGCAGACAAGCGTTAAAGTTGATGAAAACATACATATTTTCACTATAGCACTCCATATGCTTTTTTGTTGTTGTTTTGAAAGGGCCAGTGCCTCACCTGCCGGCGAACGTCACTGCTCTGTGCAACAGGACACTTAAGATTCCTGGAGGCTGCACCAGCCCCCGTGTGACACTTATTTACTATACAGTCAGTTAATTAGGACTTGTTTAGACTTTGGGTTATTGAGTTGATTAGATATGACAGTCTAGTCATATCTACTCTGTGAAATAATAAAAGAAACAAGAAACGAAAAAATTCCTGGAGAAATTTTAAGATGGCCCTATTGCGATCGCTGACCCTGGGACAGTCGGTGTTCTGGTGTGTCGTTCGTATGCACTTCAAAGTGGGTTCTAAGGTTTTCCTAGGCGGTTGCTAGGGTGTTGCTATGGTGTGGCTAGGCGGTTGCTAGGCTGTTCCTAGGTGGTTGCTAGGGTGTTGGTAGCTGTTGCTATGGTGTTGCGATGAGGTTTCTAAGGTGTTCCTAGGTGGTTGCTAGGGTGTTGGTAGCTGTTGCTATGGTGTTGCTATGTGGTTGCTACGGTGTTCCTAGGTGGTTGCTAAGGTGTTGGTATCAGGGTAAAAAACATGCAGGGTGGGGCTGATCATGACACTCGATACATTGCCCAGCCCTACATATAAGTATATGTGTGTTTAAAATACGCAATATAATATATATACTAGGGCTGAACGATTTTAAGAGAATATCGAATAGCGATTTTTCTGACACAGTAAAACTCAGTATTCACTATGTATGTATAAAAAAATGCAATTGAGCGCAACCATACATTGAAATTTGAACTGAGCTGTACATTAATCCAAAGATAAGAATGGAAATATAGGAAGTGAATCCAAAACGTGTTTATTCTAACAAAAATGATATAGAACGTACTTCTAATAAACCACAGAACAATTCTGCAACCCACACATGGTAAAGTGATTTTATTTTTACATTTTAAGTGCCACGTTTACAAACAGCGACCGACCGCTTTTTTACCCTTAGTAAGGTGTTCCCGGAAAGTCCCATGTACACAAGGGTCAAAATACCAGAGTGACGCATATGAACAATGAAACATAAAACTACTGACACTAAAGGCCCAACTGAGTTAAGTAAAATAAAGTAAATAAATAAAAAAATTCCAGTAATAAAACATTAGAGATTTTGCGGCTAACATTGCTTGGACCCATAATATTAGGACCTTTCTTTGAACAATCTCTGACCATTACATAGGTAAGTAATTCATTTACGGCTCAGCAATGGAACCAATGTTTTTTTGCACTGCGAATGTACCATTTTCCTTGGGTTTCACGTGTCTGTGTTTGTGACCGTATACGCAGTCACTTCGGGCCACTTCTGATTTGTGAGCATGATTGGCACGAGGAGCACAGCACTTCTGATTGGTGAGACTGACTGTCACACAAGGACGGAATGAATTTGCAAAATTATTCTCACGACAGTTTTAAACCCTGGGTCAGACGTGCTGAATAATGCATATCCTAAATCGCAACCTTTGCGATTTGCTAACTGCATTGTTTAAAATCCCGATTTTGATTTGAAATTGATCAATCGTTCATCCCTAATATATACTATATTTAATAAATATTATTTTGTCATAAATATTATTATAATAGATATTTAGTGGCTGACTTGCTGAAATGCCTTTTAACTTTTTTCTTTGTTTAGTTTTTTTTTCTCCACTTTTTATGTGTATTTAATATTATAACAACATAGGTATACATTTTGAGAGCTTTGTACGTATAATAGTACACATCTTGGGAATTTTGAATAGAGGTCTGACAGAATCTCACATCCATCTATGTACATACATACATAAAATGGACAAGCCACTGCAAATACAGCAGAGATGATATTAACACAAACACAAAAATTTTAAATAAGCAACTCGTTTTTTTACCATGAAAGCGACACCAGCTTCTACAAAAAGCACCGTTATTTTCAGTCATGGAACATTTTCACTTTAAAATATGGCTATTTCCTATTATAATTATTCTTTTATTTGTTTGAATTTGAATGTTTTATGTTTTTAGATCAAAGCTTGTAAATCTTTATTTGCTTTTTTACTTTGTATCTGGCATGTTATATTTCTAAATGCTGCTGTTACGTCAAAGGCTCCATGCTTTTGTTAGCAAGCAGTTCATTGCACAGGACACAATATGGCTTGTGCTCACCATGTATAATGGCGTAAATGAATCCATACTTGAGAAAATCTCGGTCATATGTCCTCTTATAATGCCTCTTCGGTTCAGAAGAACATTTTCCCGAGCTGTTGCTGCTTGCTCTAGTAGATTTCAAGAATTTGTCCATATTTATGCTAGCTAATGTTGTCGGTGGGAGTTTAGCGCTATCATCAAACGCGCAGTGCACTCTGCAATATATGCCAATCAATGCCTATTGCACAAATCTGATTGGTTGTGTCAGTGAATTTTAAATTAAGCACATGTGGGTTGGCTTCTTGGATTGGTTGAGTTTTTAGTAGTTTTGCGCTAAGCAGTTGCAGACCCAAGTTGATAGCAACCAGTTGGCTGCAAAAATACCAAACTCTGCCGCCCCCCCAGTTCCTGGGCTACTTTTTGTTTCCAGAGGCTGCCCCTGTTGAATTTGTGTTCATCAGCAAAACCACTGTGGTGTAAATGCCTGTGTATCTAAATTAAAGCTTAGTTGAGGTGCTTATTACTCTATAAAATCCTCTTTTGCACCTTTGTACTCTTTCCCTGTGACAGTACTCAGAGTTGTGCTCCAACTTTTGCAGGACAGTGACATCCAGAAGAAGATAGACCATGAGATCCGGATGCGAGAGGGGACCTGCAAGCTACTGGGAGCCTGTTCCCAGAAGGACCAGGCGCTGGAGGCCTCTAAGAGCCTGCTGACCTGCAACACACGCATCCTAGCCTACATGTCAGAACTGCAGCGTATGAAGGAGGCCCAGGTCTTACAGAGAGTGACACGCAGGTCAGAGGCCTGGGTGGGCTGCTGTGTGCAGTAGCGTTTGTCTGTGCAGTATGTGAGCAGACATGATATGATGAGACATACTGTACTTGATACCAGGGGAAAGTCTGTAGAGGGAGATGTCCAGCATGATATCATGATGATATAGACTCATAAAGGGTAATGCACTACTAGGTGTGTTGACATGGAGTTATGTGGAGAGGTGAAAATTGCCATGCTTCTTCCACAGGCCATCAGATTCAGCACCGCCAGATGAACGCCACCCCTGCAAGGGGAAAGTGGCTATCTCAGGTAAGCCATCCATGGCAGGGTTCCGCATTTCTGTTCCCAAGGACCAGAATCGAAACACAGTTTGCAGATTTTCCTTCTGAAACATCTTAATCAGCCAAGTACCAGGATTAGTAGGTGTGTTTGAACAGAGACATTTGTCTTGGATTCTGGCTCTCTAAGACTGGAATTGGGGAACACTAGTGTGCGGCATAATTAAGCTTCAAATATGGTCATTAGACATTGATGTTTTGGGTACACTGCCTGAATAACAGAGCTCAGAAACAAAAGAAATTCCAAACGATAAAGGGTGTAAACTTATTCTTAAATGTTGGAAAGCGTTATGGAAAGTAATCATGTTGTGCAAACTCTTTTCCAATCTTTTTGTTATGGTGGGGCATGGTGCAGGCAAGTAAACGAGGGTGACAATCCACTTACAGCCCTGAGACAAAAGGGTTTTTTTTTGATAAGCTGAACAAAGGGGGAAAACCACAAATTAAAAGGACCATGAGGAGTCAAGAACAAACAGGAGAAAATGAAGAGTTAACAAAAAATCACAAAGTAAACAACTACAGAAATGGAGCAATACCAGCAGCAGAACTAGGAAATTAAGCAGAGATACAAAACACAGTAACATGACATTGACTCAGCAACAAACAGAAAGAGGCGAGCCCTGAAATACAAAGCTAACAAGACTCAGGGCAGGTGGGAACCACTGAAACAATTAACCAATGACAGGAGATGCAAGACCACAAGCAACAGGTGGAAGAACTTACACTAATGGACACAGAACCAGGGGGCTAAGAACACTAATCAATCTAAATACAGAGATTAGGCTAACAGTGGGAAAAGGGCAGAAACCAACATGCAAGAAAGCAATAAATCGAGGAAGAATGGAGGAAACCCAAACACAAGAGTGGTCAGGGGGAACTGCTGGCTAAAACCGAGAAAAGGCACGTGTAGAAACATTAAATGTGACATCAGGTACTTCATCAGTTGCTCTATGCATATTCATTTATTTCTAAATATGTATCATATATTATTATTGCAATAAACTCATTTGTATTACTGAATTGTTTTGATGTCTATAAAATTATACAGCAAGGCAGTGAGCATTTTCAGATTGGATTTCTGTAGGCAGGATGTGAATATCAATGAGGCTAAACATTAATTATCTATGTAGTGACAATTTTTTTCAGGTAAATTCTTTATGTGTATAAACGAGGAGAGCGACACATATGTGTCGGCCTTAACATCCCCGCCGACTAGTGCCAGTCTACCTCAAAATATGTGACCCCTTATCTGGACAGTGATGTTCGTCTGCTAAAGCATCATTTTGGTTGCCTGGTGTCTGATGTTCTGCAGGTGCTCTGCCAGGCTGCCTGTCATTGAGCTGTCGGCATGGTGACTCACACTGCAATGCCTTTAACACACTTGTCTGGGTTTCATGCAGACATACGCATCCCACTGATGTGGAAAGACACAGAATACTTCAAAAACAAGGGCGGTAAGTTATGGGGGATGCTCAAGATTTACGGCATGGTTTCTGGTGCATCCAGTTCGAACCTTAAAATCAAGGCAGTTCCTTCCCATTGACATCAGTTGACATGATCATATGAGTTCTTCTAAAAATGTTAATGTGAAAGACTAGTGGTTGTTTCCTTGAGAGCTCATTGTCACAGTAGCTTGTTAATGTCAAGATCTGCTGTCATTAGATACTTATTGCAGAGCATAAAATCCATAGACAAAACATGCAGTCATTCCCCACACACAGACCTTTACATGCAAGTCTTTTTCAGTTCTTAATCCCGTTCTAAAATGTGTGTGAGCAAATGAAAGTAAACAGAAAACAAAAAACTTCTTATAAGCACAGAAGAGCAGGCCCGCACCGCAGTATCAAATTAAGATTCATATATAACAGTCATCAGTCATAGTTATACATAAAAAAAAACATCTACACAAAAACAGTAAGATGCCTGCATAAAACCTGTAAGAGCTATATGTAAACATGTACATACTAAGTCACTGCCTTACATGCTTTATATTTTGTCTGCATATTTAATCAGATTTGGCCTGTCTCACATACTCCCTTTCTCCCCCTCCTCTGCCAGAGCTACACCGCTGTGCTGTCTTCTGCTTGCTGCAGTTGGGGGGTGAGATCCATGACACAGACATGGTGATGGTCGATCGCACTATGACGGACATCTGCTTTGACAACACTATCATCTTGTAAGTGCCCTCGTGGCCCCTGTTTGCCTTTTTCAACAGTCTCCTATAAACGGCCTTGGTTAGTTTATAGGGGATTATGTGATTGTCACTGGATGGAACACCAAAGCCCTACTGTTTTTTTTTTTTAAATCATTCCATTTATAATTTGGGAAACTAATCACCATCACTCTGGTTGGTATTTTTGCAAATGTTTAAATGTTGACTCTATTGTTATGGCTGTTACTATGGTGACACAGAATCATTCACCATTTGTACTGAGGTAATATGTTAGTGTTACACCAGTAAATTATCGGAACCAATGAAAAAAATCACGATATACTGGCATGCATAAGCAGATGATAGTATAACTATCCATCCATCCCTCCTTCCATCCATCAATCTTTGTAATTTCCATAACTTTTTCTCTAGAAGGTTGAGGTCACCCAAGAACCTGCCCCAGAAAGCACAGAACACAAGAAAAGAGGCACCTTGGATAGACTGTGAATCAGTCACAGGGCACACATTCATGCACTCACCATGGAAAATTCGGAGATGCCAATTTAGCTCAAACTGCCTGTTGTTGCACATGAGAGGAAACCAATGTTCAAAAAAATCTACACACAGAGTCATGGTTTGCGTAACACTATAATAATAACACTATTAATAAATATTACTAGTTAGTAATATGGGAATCATCTGTCATTTATATGCATTAAGAGAATATATGATGACTACTGTATTAGGGCACACCCTAGGCCACGTTCTAGATGGGTGATATATACTGTTCAAGCTTAATTTTAGGGTTAAGAAGATTCATTGCAGTAGCATAAATTGGAGTTCCTGTTGCTGAATACATTAATTAAGGTGGTTACATTTATATCAGGAAATGGGCCAATTTAAAGAACCATCAGATCTCCCCACTTGAGAGTACTAAAGTCCTTAGTAGTATATATCTACTTACTCCTGTCTTCGCTTTCATGTACTTCTACAAAGAAGCAAAATCACAGCTAATATCATAAATTACTAATTTCCTTACCAGGTTTCACTGACAGTGCCTGGTCAGTCAAGCAGATTGGGATCGCCTGCAGATGACAATGCTGTTTTGATATTGTTATCGTGAATGTTTCCCCTTGTCATTGTACAGCCAAGAGACCTGCCCTGGGTTCGAGCTGCGAATGGAGCTCTACAGCTGCTGCACGGAGGACGAGTCGTCCATGGGTAGCACGTCCCGAAAGCTGGCTAGCAAGCTTGGCAGCTCCCTGAGTCGCACCTCAGGGAAGAAGCTCCGTTCAGGCCTAGAACCTGGGGGAGGCAGCCCGGTCAGCAACGGAGGAGGGGCGCCACTGCTGCTGCCCACACCCTCCAAATCGTAAGCCTGCCTGTGCCTCCATGGCATCTAGCTGCATGCATCTGCTTCTAAGTGGCTCACTCAATCACTCACTTGCTATTTCCTATGTAGGATAATGTGTGTAATTCACTATATATGGTATTAGTCAGTGGAAAAAAAAATGACAGTTTTGGACACTACGTTTCAATATATTGGTATCCTAGCAACCTTGAGCAGCTGACATTTGCAAATACATGGATGTATAATCATGTAATTCAATAATAATAATAATAATAATAATAATAATAATAACTCTACATTAGGGGGATCTAGGTCAAGCCATTATTATTATTATTGTTGTTGAACCTTTATCTGAATCTTTACCACCTACTGCTTTTGGGTTTCACACAGAACCAACTGAACATACATAGTGCTTTACATTCACAGCAATTGGGGTTACATATACAATGATTAGGATGTTCCATCCCTGACAAACATGGCTGCATGGTTTCCATGATGTTCTTTTTGTAGCGGACCCAAGTACCACCTGCTGGCCCACACCTCTCTGACACTGGCTCACGTGCAGGATGCCTTCCGTACACATGATCTGTCCATCACTGGAAATGGTCAGTTGTCCCTCTTTTCCTTCCCTCTCTTTCTCTTAGTTTTCTACCGCAGTGTCTTTTACCACTTCAAGATAATCTGTCACAATCATTTGTGATGTTGCTGTATTCAGTATTTATATCACACTTGAATTTCATTATTGTTGTTGCTAAATTTGTCTGCTGCTCTTCTTTAGGGTAACGGCATATACAGGCCACAGTCCTGAATAGTTTAATTATTGTGAGATTTTTCACTTTTTTAATTTTTTTCTCACTTTTCAAATAAGCATATAGTTATGTAACAGCTCATATGATAACTGTTGTATACACATTTTTAAGTTAATTTAATAATAATAAAAAAATCAGAAGTTGTCTTAGGAATTTTTATCTGTCATCCTCCATGTTTTCCAGAGGAGTGCTCATACTGGCTGCCCCTTTATGGAAGTGTGTGCTGTCGCCTGGTGGCGCAGCCTCGATGCATGGCTGAGCAGATGATGAGTGGCTGCCTCAAGGTCAAGGTGAGCAGATGCCTGTGGGAAAGGAACCCCTGGTGGGTCTGAGGGCCTTCTTTAACAGCGCAACACTCTCAGTGCTATGTAGCAATTATCACTTCCCCTCTCACTCTCTCTGTGAATCCCTCTCAATTTCTCACAGCACCTAGGAGGTGACAGTCAAAGTTGTAAGACCACATACAGTGTCCTGAGAGGGACAAAACTCCTCTGCTATCTTCAGGGAGAGGATATTGAAGCTGAAGTGGAGCCCGCTTTCACAATCGCCATTAACAAGGTCAGTCTTGAGAGGGTGCAGCACAAAAATCAACAATATTAGGGATGTTTATAGATGAACAAGTTGAGCCACATATGTTTACACAACCAGCTAAATCCGTCTTTCCCAGAATCGCTTTCCATGTTAATGAGTCTGTTGATTAGCCTGGGATGTACACAAAGCACACATGTGGCTCTGTGTTCAGCACCAGCTGACCTGAACTCCATGTTGAAAGGCTGCGGAAAGAAACAAAAGCAAATGCAAGAATAATATGCAAACTCCATACAAACAGAGCTGGGTGTGAGGCCATGAAGCAGCCCACCCAGCCACTGCGTCATTCTCTATGCAATTAAAATTCCTCTTTCAGTGTTATGTCATTATTATTGTTTTCATTTTATGTGTTGTGTCAAATTAAGAACGTGCAGAAACCATGCATGCTATATTTTCCACAAGGGAGAAGCTGTTAATATTACGGTGAGGTGTGTTTAGTGCAGAGCCAGTAGAGACTTATGCAGCAGCTGTTTAGAAAGGCAGCAACTGAAACAGTTTGATAATCATTTGATAAGGCAGAGAATAATGCATACAATAAGATAAGATAAGATAAGAAGATAAGAAAAAACTTTATTTATCCCGAGGGAAATTCTTTTTGTCATACACATGCTCAGTGCAGTAAGAGAGACAGAGATGTACATACAATATAAGAAATAAGAATATATATATATATATAAGAAATAAGAAATACAATGTATACAATGATAATGTTAGTTTACAATAATAAATAATAAACAA
>JAODKN010000114.1:13160070-13179422 GCA_026774425.1 Petrocephalus zakoni
GGGAGCTCAATCACTCCTTTGATCTTATCACCCTGGTGGGGGCCAAATGAAACCCCCATTCTCCCTCTGGCTTCCTTGTCAGGAATTGCTATCACTGTCTGTATTTAAATGATCAACCAAGAACATTGGGGCATCTTTACTACTTTTCCTTACACCACGTACTGTACAAGGTGCAATAAATGCAATCACCAGTGCAATTAATACAGATAAGGTGCATTTGGATGTAAATATTTGCAGTGTTATTTGAAAGTGACTAAGTGACAAAAACTGACATATGAATACAACTGAATACGTCACATAAGACATCCAAGAAAACCACTTATGGACATAAAGTACCATAGATAGTTGAGCTATTGCACTGAGGTTGCTATAGACCCACAGGTCAATGTCATTGCTTGGCAGTGTTCAGGTATGGCTTTGGGGGGAACCTGTTCTTTAGTCTGTTTGTGAAGTAATGGACCTGAAGCATCTACCAGAGGGCAGCAACTCATACAGTTGATGTCCAGGGGGGTTAAATGTTTATATGTTTATTGCTCTGGAGCTGAAAAGGTTCTCCAAAGAGGGTAGTGTGCATCCAATGATGTTCTGGGCGGAGTTGATGAAGTGAAGTAATATGCCCTGCCACACTGCAAAAATTGTTTAGGAATGGTTTGAGGAACATTGTGTTGACTTGGCCTCCAAATTCCAGAGAACTCAATCCCATCAAGTATCTGTAGGATGTGCTGGAGGAAACAGCCCTAACTCACGATTTAAAGGACTTAAAGGATTTGCTTCTGCCAGATGCCACCAGACACCTTCAGAGGCAGAGGTATGTCTAAAGGGGTGACAATAGCCAACCCTGATATATTATTGCCTCCCCCCACCCCCAGAGATCCTCCAACATCCCCAAACTGACAATCTCACAATAGCCAACATCATTTGCTTGCATCACTCCCTTACGGAAATTCATTATAGTATTACCATGGTTTACTTATAGCATTTCGTGGTAACTGTGGTACTACTATGATTTACTTATAGCATTGCATGGTAACTGCAGTGAAACCATGATAAAACCATAGTCATAAACTCATGGTTACCCAAAAAACCATAGTAAAACCATGGTTCATTTTCGGAAGGGCTGTCAATCGCTGTTCATGTTATGGCTGATCAGTGTATATATAAGAAATAACTTTTTAAAAATTAGAATTCAATTATATATTTCATTTTGGGCAGATTCTAATAATGTAATTTTGCATGTAATAAACGCCTCAGAGCACTGGAATGTTGACAGTCTCATGGCAGAGGAATGTTGACAGTTGTTCCCTGAAATAATTTAAGTTTACTTTGCACTTCCTGCTTCCTTCCTGATCCTTACAATCTTAAACAATCCCCAAAGCTGTGGATGTTAAAATTCTGATGGGAGAATTACCAGATAAATAATACACCCAATAACAAAAAACAGAAAAATAGGTTGAAGATATTATAAATTACCAGCTTGTAAAAACACAAGCTGTCATAATAAAATTCATTAATGTCATAATTTTTGCAATATTCTACTTTTTACAGACAAGACGACTTTGTATGGACTGTTTGCTACTGATTCATGCTGTCATCGTCTGATTTTCATCAGCAAAATGCAAAATGCGTTGTTTCTCTTTTTTTCACTCTGAGTAGTGTTGAAAATGCCATTGCAGCCGTACATTTATGGCATTTAGCTGCCACCCTTTTCCAGAGTGACTTACAGGCCCAATTACAACCTCCCTGGAGCAACTTGGGGTTAAAGGTCTTGCTCAGGGACCCACTGGGGGTAGATTGGATCTGAACTGGTGACCTTTCAGGCCACAACCAGAGCCACATACCACTATGCCACGACCATCCCCTTTAAGTGGCTGCTTGAGGGTGACATTCTTGCTAAAGCTGTTCAAATCCCTTTGGATTTACACATCCATTCTGTGACATGTTCTTATCATTCCTGGGAACAGTTCTAACACATAAAAGCAATATAATTGTCATTTTTTCCAAAATGTCAGTCAAGTAGTATAACAAGAAACCTTGGCCTATAAAACATATGTAGGTTTTTAACTTTATGCTTGACATTTATTATTGAGCTGCTACATATATTTCTATTAAAGTTGAATTAGTTTAACTGCAAAAATATTGAATGGCAGCGAGCAGCCAGCCAAGCTCAGCCAATGTGATACAGAGATACACTAGTTTAGAAGGCTACTGTGTGTGTTTGACAAATTTCCCTGGTACACAATTCCAGTGTGGGCTGAAACATTTATTAAAGCTGACATGATTATTATCGTGTACCCATATATTTGCATAGTTCCATTTAGTTGTTTTACTTTGTTGTCTTTCTGTAAGGAAGACAAAGTGAATTAAGAATTCCCCTTCACTCTCTATCATGTTTAGTTTCCTACTTGTACAAATAAGCAAATTATATAACTGGGAGGTGGCCATTACACAGAACCAGGAAATTTAGATACTTTATTTAGAAGTTCAGCCTCGTCTCACTCTGATGGGATGACAATATAAATTTGGAAATTAGTGGTTTGATGCCTGCATTGATATGCAGTTAAATAAGGAAAACAGCAGAGTGAATACTGATAAAATACAGGAATTGGATTTGTTCACAGGCTTTATAAGCTATCCTCATGTGCACCTCTATCCACCATTTTATTTGACTGCCATCTTGTATTTGGCAATTACTGTGTTATTATTCTCAGACCATTTAAAATGGAAGGTTAAAGTGATGTCAGAAAATGGTTATGTTGCTCTCAAGTAAAAAATTCCCAGCGCTAGGAATGTGGCAGGAAGGAAAACAAAGAACATACCTGATGCCTGACATGTATTCCCTGAAATGTAATTGTAATTTGCTTCTTACTTCCTGCTTATGAAAAAGTTTTTGAATAGCAAACAAACAAGCAAAGAAAACAAAGCTGGATATGTTGTCCAGGTTACTTTCCACTATTGGTTATTATGTAGTTTGCATATTCTCCCTGTCGTGGGTTTCCTCTGAGTTCTCCGGTTTTCCCACAATAAAAAAAAAACACTGATCTGAATTGAAGTTGCAGAGTGGATAGTGTGTGTTTGTGCCCTGCAATGGGTTAGTGCCCCCTGCTTGCACTCATTAATTATGGGGAAGGCTGTAGACCCCTGTGACCCTGCATGAGACCAGTGAGTATGGATGGACAGTAAATATTGCCTGATTAATAAACCTGAAAATCTACCAGGAACTGCCCTGAATCATTGTTGGTCAGACAATGTGTGGTACCTTACAACAAAGGGTTGCCTGGAAATTCAGGATGAGGTGTTAGGCCTGATCAAACTAAAGTCTAAGTCGTAAGTACATTCCATTATTAAACACAAGTAACAAATGCTTGATTTATGCATATAATTAATGTTATTATTATACAATTATTATATATTATAAATAATACATTTTAGTTTTTCTCTAGCTCCTTTCCAATGTGCTATATATAATATCGCTATTTATATATAATATAGCTAATGGCTATATAACTAGAGGACTTAATTTGTCAATGCAGTCATCACATTTGCATCAGCATATTTTCTGGAGTTTGACTTGCCTTCCTTAAAGAATAATATATTAAAGGAATATATTTAAGGTTTTAGGAATAATATATTTAACAATGCAACACTGCATTGTTATATATAATTGTGAATTAAACATGGCCATTATCAGTTAAAGGTAATCAGTAAGGTAATTCCAATAACAGTGTCATCCATCTTTGTTTCTCCTGTGATCATTTTCATAGCAATCACTGATGAATTTTAAATTATTTTCATAGAGAATACTGCACCAAAGTATCTACATGATTACTTCTAGTTCTTGTGAAATAGTGTAAAAGCCTTTTATTGCAGTGATGTTTCAGTATAAAAAAACACAATTTGAAATAATAAAAAACGATTTTTATTTAGTACTTAAAGCAAAATACAACTCTTTATATGATTCGACCTAGCATAAGACTAAATAATACAAAAATCTTTCACACATTCTATCATACAAATTCACTACTACCTGTTCTTTTACATGGGATATATACATGTGACAAATATTTGGGAACATAAGGAAATATTACAAATAATGAGAGGTCATTCAGTCCATCTTATTTGTTTGGATTTATAATATAAATATTATTGGTTGTGAAAATAGAATAAAATAACTTTGAAAACCAAATACATCCTTCAAATACGTTTTTATTACGATCATCTACAATTATTTGTGGAATTGTGTATCAGACTGTAAACCATTTTGTGCTGCTTTGCCCTTTATAATTATTAGCATTTTTATTTATTAGCAATTTAAATATTATTTATTGCTTTTGTTCAATCGAAGGGAGCAGCAACCCTTTAATATTCTTAATGTTGCAAGAGAAGAAGGTGTTACTGTATCTCATGCTCAAACAGAAAAAAAATATTACGGTAAAGCGGAAAAATGTATTAACATTTAAAAAAAAATATTTAAAAAAATTAAAAAATTTTTTTTTACCTAAATCTTCACTGGAATTACCAGGATAAAATTTTTTAAAAGTTTCACCTTACAAACATGAATGTAATTCTTAACTGTCAGTTGATCTAGGTGCGATTATATATGTACATATGTAACAAGTTTTATATACTTTGTTAGAAAGGTAGTTCGGTGCTACTTTCATTACGGGCCTATGTGCGGCAAAACAACATATGTTAGGTCCAATATCTGAAAACAGCCAGTCATAAAAAAGACATCAAATTCTAATTCGGTTCTAGTTTACATTACAGTTTTCTGTAATATGTACATAACAATCTAGGATAATTTGAAGACTTCTTACTGCCTAATAGTGAGTGATTAAACAAAAGTCTAATGAGAACTACTTCACAGAATTACAAAGGATATTTTAGCAGCAGAAAAATGTAAAATGTAGTAAATCATACATTTTTATTTGTATTTCTTAACTTGTGTTTTGTATGTGTGTGTCTGTTTATATATATATATGTGTGTGTGTGTGTGTGTGTGTGTATATATATATATACTGCATACATACAGGAATTGACATAAGTAGTAGTAAAATGCGCGGCAGTTTTTAGTCTACCGAACTTTGTTAACCTTAAAAAGAAAAATAATAACTGTGCTTTAATATAATATTTGTTACGCTTTACGTGAAAAAAAAAATGTTTCCGTGCTTGCGTACCACTTATGTCAGCCCCTGTGTATATACATATATACACATATATGCAATACCAAACAGCTTTTGATTTAAGCATGTAGGCCTTCAGGCCTTCAATATAAAATCAACAGACATGACAATGCTACAGTATTGTATAGGTAGAAATTTACTTCAATTAAGAGAGTGGTGCATAATTCCAGTGTGTCAGAAAAAAATCCACTCTCAATACACTTATGGAGAGCTAGAAATAAGCCTTCGGAGTTTCAGGCACTCCTCTAGGGTAAGGGACATCAGGGATGGTGAGGCAGAGTTGACCATCAGCATTGAATGTCTTTCGGGGACTGCCAAGGACATGCCTTGCTTTTGCCTGGACAGAGAGTCCCTGCTATGTAATGTATCATTTATGTAACCTGTTGCCTGTGGCTGCTTTATTTCGTGTGCTGCCACATGTAACCCTGGGTGCAACCACATGCGTGCCAACGGGGCCTGGCTACAGTTCCTGCCCAACATTAAGTCCTGAATCTGGATGTTGGCGGATGGCTTATGCACTTCATAGTCCCTGTCTTGTGAGCACATTTGGCGGTATGCAGCACTATCAGCTCCATCATTTATTGCCATGTGTATCGGGGGCAGCTTCTTCTTATAGTCTGATGCACACTGCCAGTCTTGTGCCTGGATTCCCAAAGAGACATGGTAACTGTTCGGGTTTTCGTGACAATGCAGGTGATTTTCCCTCTCAGAGGGGCTGGCCACATTTGTCTTTTTCTCTGGCCTGCTCTTTATACAGTCTGCCTCTTCCATTGAACATTTCTTCTCCGTCACCGGGTGACTCAGTGGTCTGGAGCCATTTTCTTGGGGAATGCTCTCCAAACTTGCTTGGTGCTCAACCCTGGCTTCATCAATGGTGACTCTGCCTTTGTCAGGCTGTGGTACTGGGCTACTGGAGCCCACACTAAATTTAGCATTCAGCAAGTCCTGTAACATTGCCAGTGGAATCTGGATCTCCATTTTACCCATGGGGTCCTTATGTGAAGCAAGTATGGGATAACTCACATTGAAGGGAGATAGAGCAGGCTGTGAAAGTCTCTCAGCTTCCTTTTGCACCTTAGGACATGTGCTGTCCAAAGCATTAGGTCTGTAATTCTGTGCAGACATACCATTAAAGGCCTTCATATGCACACTGGGATTGGTGCTCGGAGAGGTGTTCTGGTAGGTGGTAGCAGTGAGATCAATGACATTTGGCTCTTGGGTCATAACTGGACTGTGTCGTGGGCTGGAACTGTTTTGAACTTTTTCATTTTCCATCCCCTCAAATACCTCATCTTTTGGTAAGTTCCAGGCTGGGTATAAAGGACATACTTTGTTTAAGAACCTGGGTGTCTTGCTGCTGTTGCTGCCAGTTGGAGTAAAAGAAGATGGCTTCTGACTAAGAGGGTCTGCTCCTCTGTCTTTACTGAGGTTCAGTGGCTCAGCAAATCCTGAGGATGAGATATACTCCTTGGCTAAATTTCGGAGCAGGACCAGCTGTTGCTTTGGCCAATCGCTCTTCTCTTGGGGGGTATGGGGGGAGAGATGAGTATGAGGGGGCTGGACCATGGGGGTTATTGGGTGATAGGGGGGTAATGAGGGGTGGTTGGGAAAGTATTGTGGGAAATGCAAAGGCACAGGAATGACCCTCATGCGGCTGTCCACTAAAAAGTCGTGAGTGTCCTGGATAGAAAGGAATATAAACTTATTAGAGCTTTGTCTCCCGAAACAATGGGCACTGTAGTGCATATTTATGCAGTTTTAAATTAAAGTATAGGGAACTGGTTAACTATACAAAGAGAACATGAATAGTCCTCATTTGGCCCTGGCAGACTTGATGATACCTGAGACAGCGATGCATGCCGAAGTCCGTAACTCATACCCCGCTTGGCTCCCCTCAAGACCTCCTCTTCTTCAGGTTGGAAGCTATGGAGGCGTGATCGTTTCTGTTGGCGTGGAACAGGCAAGTCCTTGTCGTCCTTCCCTCTTAGGTGCCATTCAAAGGGCAGTATAAGCCTGGGTATTCACAAGACACCCTGATCAAAGGGACACCTCTACACCTACACTGAACACCCTTCTATTGGGCATCATTCAGCTTACACAGGAAACAAAGGACAGCAGCAATTTTTCAGGTGCTGTAAGGTTAAATGAGAAGAAGTGCAGCTCACTCCATAGTTTCCGAAGACCGTCACTCACTTTTCATAGTGCCGGCGTGTGCAGGTGGCTGCACTGGTACTACGTGGGTTCCCACCCAACTCGTTGTATACTTGCTTCCACAGCTGATGTGCTGTCACCTGGAAAAAGGAAACATGAATTTGGAAAAGTGCCTGAATAATTTTTTTCTCATAGTATCCACTACCTTTCTCTTAGAGTTACATTCATTCAAATCTATGCAGCCATAAAAAAGCCGTTTCCTTAGACTGGCATTAAAGGATAATCAAGGAAGTACTTGCACACATACAAGTCACCGTGTATCTTTACTATTTTGAATAGTACTGTTCCATCTTGAATACTGTAATAGTCATCAAAATTTTCTCTGTATGACATTTAAGTTCATCCAAATTGTTGAATTGTTGGAGGAATTGCATTATCAAGCAGTTTGTATCATTGCATTAAATAATTTTCTAAGCCATTCGAGTACTAAGCCTTTTGAGGGTACATTTACTGCCAAATTCCTACTGAATCTACCAGTGTTGTAATGATTTATTTTTTATCATCATTAACTCGAGGCTCCATATAATACTATAATGATGCTTCATGACACCAGCCTTTGAGGAGGATGCATTCTTTAGAATCCATTGCCAGATAAATAAGAGTAATGTGATAGTACTATTGATGTCTGTTCTAGAAAGTTGTAAATTGTAAAGGAGAACAGTCTACCAATGCAAGAATGAATTCTAATGCTATATTCACATACCATGATGACAAAAGACACCAAAACTGCCTTTACCTGACTGTAGCCTCCTAATTTTTGCACTGTCTTGTACATCAGAAAAAGGTCAACTGCAAAAAAGCAAGCAAATAAAAATTCAGAAAAATTATGTTCCATCAGTAAATGTTCCATGCACTCACTGCTGTGTTTCTATTGTATATTCTGTAGATTACACATGTGCATTTTGTCATGGCAGTATGTGCATGTTTATATCTGTATGTGAGCTTGCAAACTCACTCTGCTTGAAACCCAGGTGAGGTATCCTCTCGATAGGTGTGTCTCTGTTCTTCATGAAGAGATACAATTCTTTAAGAAAATTTTCCTCATTTAGTTCTTTCAAATGTTCTGACGATGGGCCTTCAAGCAAACTCTCCTGCGACATGGCACCCTACACAGCCGCAAACAGGTTTGTATGAGCATTACAACTACTCATAGATTGGTCAGAATTCAGCTAAATTAAAATCCACCAGTTTGAGTGCTGGTAATTTGAACTGTGCAATCCAGTTTTTGAGAGCTCCTTCACTGAACAACAGAACAAGAAAAAAGGCAAAGGGGCTGCCATAAATGACTGGGAACCCTGGTTCAGATAACTTGTTTCACAGAATGAGGAAAAAAGAAACAAACATATACACACAAGAAAACAGCCAATTTCCACCACGTGTTTTTTCTAAACATTTATAAAAGGACAAATTTGTTTATAGATCGCAATCCACATATACAGTGGAAACCACTTATAGTAATCATGTCTGCTTGAGTGAAATTGATTGCTATAAGCGATTGATCATTATAACCATTTCTTTCTTTTGCTTTATATCTCAGGCAGATTACCATCTAATTGACATTTCTAAACTTATTACATGAATATGAGGTAATAAAATGGACAGAATTGCTATTTAATAATTTTTTTGACTTTCTACAGCTGTTTCAAGCATTTTTCAAATTACAATACTGTATAAATTAAATTACTGAAATGTATATAATTCAAATATGCTGTAATACAGTACATTACTGTCCATGCAGCATTATCCTCAGGTAGCTAGCCAGAAGTCAGAAAGTTATCGCAAGGGAAAGTAGGGCTATGAAAGTAAAGTAAAAAAAAAAAAATTAATTACAATTTTTTGCCATATATCGTCATGCATAAAAAACCTCAAAATGGACACTGTAAGCGGACTACTTGATTACAATAAGTGAATCATTTAAATGGTATTCGTACAATAATGATTCTGTCCCAAGCTTTTTGATCCATATAAGCTGTTGATCGCTATAACCGTGATCACTATAGGCAGTTTCCACTGTAATTATTTGGCAAATGCATGCATTTCACACACTGCAAATAAAGAAACCCAGAAAACATCTGATATTTTAGAAATCTTATTTCTATAACCTCATAAATGTTACATTTATAGTGTTACAAAAGCATCAGTATGTAGGGCCAATGCGGGTTAGAAAATACCTGCATATACAATCGTCAACATAGCGTTCTGCGACAGTTCTAAATCTTTCTACAGTAGCACCCTTCCAGTCTATAAGTTGCACAGTTTGCAATAAGA
This sequence comes from Petrocephalus zakoni, assembly GCA_026774425.1. NCBI lineage: Eukaryota > Metazoa > Chordata > Actinopteri > Osteoglossiformes > Mormyridae > Petrocephalus > Petrocephalus zakoni. The sequence continues at coordinate 13,169,730 of JAODKN010000114.1, forward strand.
GTTAGCAACCTGAGACTAGGCATACAAACCTGATTTTAGGTTAATACACCATTTAAACTAAACACATAAATAAAAAAAAAAGTCACACAAATTTCCAACTCCTTCCTGTCACATTGCTCACACTGTTTCATATTATCCGATGGAATATTTGACACTGTTTATTTTGTTTCTCCGACGAGAAATATATTTCTGTATTCATTTGAGTCTTTAAAAAATTGTACAGTTCATGGGTTTGCGCCAGACAATACAGGTGTTTGAAGCTTAGGCAGAGAGATATCTTGTCAGTTTTATGTACTGTAAATAATGAGACATCATTACGGCAGTCATTACATGATTTTTTGAGCTTTGTGCCAAGACGAACCATGAGTGACCGTGAGTTTAGTTCACACCCTCTGTTTCGTATAAATCCCGTAAGCAGTCAAGCAGCTGTGCCAGTACTCAGTTTTACGAAGGCCTTTTCCAGAATACTAAACATAAACACGGACAACTGTAGCTGTTAGTTTTATCTTTTTTTGGTGGTGGTGAGGGGGGAGGTGTAAGTTCTGGTTGTCAAGGAATCATGACAATGCAACATTTCCAATATAGCAGATATCCACATTGCTTTCATCTATAAAAAATAAAATTAAATATAGTAAAATAAAAGACCACTTCCCTTCCCTCTTTAAGCATATGTAGCAGCCAGTAATGTAATAACATGCGAATAACATTATGCATCAGGTCTTAATTTCTTAATGTTTTTAATAAAGTTGATACTGTAATAACTGAAAATGTTCAGAAAATGTATTATTCTATTCACCGGTTATCGACTTATATTACATTAAGAACGGAGAAATGTAAAACATTATTGGCATCTTATTACATGATTGGCTGCTACAGGAACGTGGTGTAGGATTTCAATGTTCTGCTTATTTTACTGCCTAAGTCTCTATGTCAGCAAAGCTTAATTTTTCTGAGTTGCAGTATAAAAATCAATGGTTAAAAGTTAAGTTAAGGTTAAAATAAAATACATCTATCTTAAAATCATCTGGTCAGGGTCATGGAGGGGTATGGGACCACTGCCAGGCACCATATGGCTGAGGTACACCATGAAGAAAATGTCCATCATTCTATGGGCAGTTTAGAGCCACCAATTAGCCTAACTGTATGTTCTTAGACATACAGGTGGAAAAACCACACAAGAGATCAAGCAGAGGTTGGATTGGAACACTTAACCCTGGAGGTGTGACATAACAATGCTTCACAATGAGCCACCATAAAGTAAGCCAGATAACAGAAAAGTGATTACATTGTGTTGTTATTCTTTGTTACAATACATATATGTGTTAAACAAGATTACCAAAAGAAATTTAGTAAATAATGCCTGGTATTCAACCAAAATTTTACCAGATTCTAAAAGTGCATAATTATCAGCTGATACTTCTTGAACTTCTTGTAAATGTCATAATTACTATTTTGGTCTTATGATCAACACCTATAAGATAAGATAATAGCAGCAAAAAGTCTTACTATTATTGTTATTCTTTTTATCATTTGTGTAAAATATAGCTGACTTCATAAATTTGCCTGAATAAAAACTCAATATACTGGCAGTTTATTTGGATGCTAATAAACAGCATTATATCTTACCTAGAGATTCTAAATCCTACTTAATATGTATTATCATATAGCATTCAAAAGTCAAAATTAAAACAGATTTTTCTTTTAGTATTAAAGAAAAAATGTGTTAGTCTAAATCAGGTTAAGAAATAAGTACTGTACATACATATCCACAGCAAAAACACCCCAGATTTCAATGCAAATACAATCACCAATATTGAACTTTTTTGGTGTCTCTGCCACAAAAACACTGACAAATATTGTTCTACTTACTTGAGGTATCAGCAGAACTTCAAAATGAGTTAAACACCTGTCTCTGGTGATGAATAAAATACTTTACTTTCTTTCCTCGCGAATAATAATGAGACGAGTGTTCGGTCACACCTGTGTTGATTACCAAGTGACACCTCCGTCTCCAGTTTGAGGAGTGTACTTCGCACTACCCACACATGTGTTTGAATCAGGTTTTTCCTGCTTGTGGAACTAACTTCAGTACTGAACAATAGAGTGATTCATATAATTAGGCAGAATTCAAAGTATTCTTAAGATTAGGGTATTGTGTTGTGTAAAGTCATCTAGTTCCATATCCAGTTACATATTCACAATATATTGGGGGTGGGGGGGGAGCAAAATAACGGAAGCACCACATGAAAAAGTACTTTACAGAAATTAAATCACTCTTAAATGCGTAGCTATAAAGGTGAGTCATATTAGGTTGAATGCCAATTAGTAGTATGTGTCAGTAATTAAAGAAGTATAATATGTAAGTTTTAATAGCAAAATGAGGCACTTGACAGAGTTCAAAAGAGTTTGAATAGGTGGTGCCCCGGAATTACAGCTGCATCAAAAACAGCAATATTTTTTATTTTTTTTAATTAAATATTTTTATGTCTTAAAAATTAATACAATATACTCCCCTCTATAAAGTGCTGGGCTCCCTGATTTTGTCAGGGTATCCATGCTCCTCCCTTGCCCCAGCCCAGAGCAGTTGGGGTTAGGGGATTGCTCATTTGCGCTAATATATTATGAATACTCACTGGATTTGAACCCATGATGTATCAGACAAAAGTGCAGAGTCCTAACCCAGTGAGCTACACAGCAGTAAAAGCCAGGTCCCCTTACACAATCAGATGAGTCGGGGTATCTTCAGCTCCCAATGCCTGTTGGTATGGGTGGTCAACTTCCAGTAGTTATTTGGACTGATGATGGCTTTGCATAATTCTACAACAGTCAAGGAATATAAAGCCAGTTTATAGGATTATGTGCACCTTATGCTATTACATTTTTACAATGTTTAATTAAGCATTTCTTAGGTTTTGTTATTCACTGACTGTTTCCCCTCATGTACTGATCTTGCAAAACTAAAGTGTGTACTGAGCCAAGAATTTTGGGTATGGTTGGACCCCTACTTATGGTATAAATACTTTGTATTCATATCCCATATTCCAAGGTGACAAAGCCCACATAAACAGCCAAGCAATTTCAAAAACTGTTTCATAAATGACAGAATGAAGTCAAACAACATTAATGGCCTACCCAACCAAGTCAAAACATTACCAAATCTGTATGGGAGGTACTGGAACATGGAGTAAGAAGTGGACTTCCACCTCCATTCTTTTATTTGAATCCACCCCTCAGCATGCGTATGAGAAGGTTGCAAAAACACAAATATATATTGCATTACAACCGTAAAATCTGAAAGGCACTGGGGCATACTCTACAGGCTATAATAAAACTGTTACATGCATGTAAAACCGTGTGCAGACTTGTCTCAAACTGAAAATCTAACACCAGCCTGCTGACCAAAAGGTAGCAACCTTTAATCATTCAGCCGTATTTTGGGCATAACATGCAATAATAGTGCGTTACCTCACCTATCAAAGCAGGGGAGCATGAGCTATGCCGGATTGCTCTTACAGTATAATGGGGTGTTTTACTGGCAATACTGTTGCCAATTTAGCAACTTTGTCACTTGATCTAGTGACTTTTCTGACCCCTTTAAAGACCTTTTTTGTGCCTAGCGACAAATCTAGCGACAACATTGTCGTCAATTTGGAAGTGAGCTGAGCTCACTACTATAACGCCCGGCTCTGTCAATCCCTGGGGCAATTCAGTTGCTGAGCTGATGATTCTGACAGATAGACATGAAAATTAATGATCTGCGCATGTGCTTGCAGTATGCCAATGTCAAATCAACTGGCTAATCAGAAACACTTCTATCCATTTATTACCATCTATTTGTTAACAGTTAATAACAGATCTTATGCCTTTGTTCTTTTGCAAATACATTTTTTCCTGAAAAATATGCACATAGTTTAGAAGATAATTGCAACTTTAAATAGGTGTATATGCTAATAGCCTGTGATTTTCCATTGATTTTTCCAGTATAGTGGTAAATAATATAAATAAATATAAACAGAATAGATAATAAATGAAATACTTTAAGCTGTGTTAAAATACAGTAGGCTATATGTGATAAGCAAACACAATGTGATTGCACTTGGCTGAATGTTTTTTTACACGACAACATATGGAAAAAAAATTAAAACCACGGTTCATCTTTTTTAAGAAAAAAATAATTTTTTTCAGTATTATTTTTTGCAAATATCTGTGGATATTCTGCAATAACTAGAAAATAAACAGTGCACTGGTTTTGTTTCAAATACATTTAATTTTTTGTGTAGTTTATCCATTGGCCAAGTGGCCTTTCTGTATGGGGGCAATATTTTACTTCTGACTTATTTTGTCTGTTTTGGTACATGTTGTCAGTGTTTTTGGTTCTTTTGCAGTTCTGATCAAGTTTTGCGATAACTACCTTTGCTGACTTGGGACATGCACATACAATTTTCAAAACAGATGTTAACATTTTGGAAAATGCATCTTAGCAATTGAGAAAAACCGCAATGCAATGTTTCTGAAAAATTAAATCAGATTTACTTTACAGATGATACTTTACTGATCTGTATTATATTTCATGTAATGCTGTCTGTTGGTGATATAGTGTTCTTCCAGAAAGAACTAACATTAACATAGCCGTCAAGTCTCCCGTTTTGATAAAACCAAAACGGGAGACTAGACAGCTATGGTTCTGTAAGATCTGTAAGTGCGGTTTTAGTGCCGAGGAACGATGTCAGTCATGAAAAATCCACCAAGCACAAGCGCTGGCTACACAGGAACATACCTGAGAAATTAAAAGAAAATATGTAATGAAAATAAAATGTAAATGACAAGTGATTATTTTAGATTTCTTGTACACCTGTCTTAGAATGTAAGCGATACTGGAGCTTGGTTGGGGTGGTGGGATATTTCCCTTATTTTCAAATCCAAACCTTGACAGGTTAGCATTAAGTGCTAATGTTTTGGTTGTACAAGTCTATTTTGAGGCATGGATTAACTGTTCTGGTGGCTGCAGTGCATTTTGGAGGAGAAATTTGGCCAAGGTGAATTTTGAGAAAGTGACTTCACTGACTTCAGTATTGCACAATGTATCTTAGCAATTAAAAAAAACATGGTCTTCCAAGCGACATGACTCTACACATGTGACTTATGACGAGGGACTTGGGAGACAAACAACAGGCAGAGCCACCTGGGCATGACGGTACATAGTGAAGATGTCACAGCAGTGCTGATAAAAAGAGAAGTATAAATGGCACGTAGCTGATTCCTGTCATTTGCTATTACAGATTGATGTAATTCTGATTGCCTGATTTAGGTGTTCATATGCCCCCTTCCTTCTTACTGTGCTACAGCAAATACCTGAAAGCCACTTAGCATGTAGCTCTTATGTTGTGTGACTACAACTGATGTCATAATGCCTCAGAACCTTGGACTTGATGAGTTAATGATTTGCCTCAATCAACCTAAAGGCATAAACTACAGTACAGCAAAAAATTTAACAGACTGTCATGGAATAATTCAACTAAAAAATAGCACTGGTTACTGGCTTTTTAGAATAATCAGATTTTTTGGGGGCCTGCTGATTGCAGTGTAGATAAACATCATTTCCTTATCTGTTTCCCAGCATAAATACTTTCTAGAAAATAACACACATGCTCAGCATATGAATGCCTGGTATGCTGTATGAGTATGTTTAAAATATATTGCGATCCAAGTTCAGATGATGCTACCTAGCAGACATTTTCCAGAAACATTTGGAGAAAAAAACACAAAATCAACAGCAAAAGCTGAAGATCAGGATAAAACCATATTTGTATACATTTAAAAGCTAAATCTTGAATAGTGTCAGGAATTCCCCCGCTGTTTGACCTGCTTTACCTCATGAGTTGGCCCACCGCCTGAAATGTTAACAGGCGGGAAACAGCGCAGACATGATGATACATGCCAGACTAAGACAGGAAACCACAATAACTCCTTTGTCACGGCTCCTAACGACCCTCTGCAACATGAGTGTGACAGTTCAAACATTTCAGTAATGCAGCTCATCTTTCAGTAATCGCACACACTGTGCGTGATGCATGGAACATCGATCATGAAGAATGAATAGGGGGAATAGGTGTCACAGACTTAGCTGTCCAGGTTTAAATTGTTGTGATTTATGTTATTTCAGAACATGTTCTGATCATTTGCTGTGAACATCGGATTATAAGTGTTTTCTTTGCAACAGAGTGCTACTACACATAGAGCTGCTGAACTGGTTTTACCTTTGTGAGACAGTGACTTATGAAAACACACTGCACACAAAAAAAACATAAAAAAGCTAATATAAATTATTGAAATGGCATATAAAGAACTAACAAAAAAGGGTGTCAATACAAACCTTGTTTGTATTAAAAATCTTTAGTTCAAGCACTCATTTTGATCATTTAGTGTGGATAAGCATGGAACTGTGGTGTTCTGACTAAAGGTATCATGTAAAACATCGCTATCCAAAACATGAAATATCATCATACTGTTCTCTCTGTATCATATATGCATACAACTTGATATAACTGATTGCAAGGAAAAGAGAGTTGAACAGGTTTAATGTTGGGTTTTTAGGTGTATAATATTCCAACGAGTAACAATAAAGCTTTGTGACAGTGACAGACAGCAGCATCCGTTCACTATGAATAGAATGAATGTGGTTTATGTGTATGTCATAAAATCTTAGCCATGCAACTGAGCAATGTTAAGAAACACTGAGACCTCTCATGCTTCAACAGTACAGTATGTGTGCTGTGTAGGAAAACAATGAATAATAAATATTGCATCAATAATAAAACCTTTAATTGTAACCATGTTTATGTGGATAATATGCAAGCGGAATATGTATAAAAAAAACAACATTCAGTTCTCAAGCAAAGAAAAGAGCTATACACTAAACCAGTATTTTGTGTTTGATAGAAAAAAGACAAAGACACTAGCATGGCACAGGTATACAGTAAAATGTAACCATACTATAACACATTAAAAATTAGGCACGTTGACTGCTATTTGCTGTAACAACAATTTTTAGTGACATGTTTGCAATGAAAATAAAACTGTAAGAAGATTTAATTCAATATATTTAGAGTATCTGACATTCTAAAAAGGGCGCTGCACAGTGGTTAGCGCTCACACCTCTGAGATGTGGGTTCAAGCCTCTGCTCAGGTTCCAAGTATGCATGTTCTCTCTGTGTCACTGTTTTGTCTAGGTATTCTGGTTTCCTTCCACAGTCAAAAAACATGCTGAGGTTAAGTGGTTAACTGGAGTAACCAAATTGGTCATAGGTGTGCATGTGTGAGCATCCTGATTGGTTGTTCTCTGCCTCGCACCCATAGGTTCTGGACCCCCTGCGACCCTGAACAGGACAAGCAGTTACAGAAAATAGATTGACAATCTAAAAAATATATTTTAAATGAGATGCTTTCTGCACTATAACCAGCATTCCATCATTTTATTGAGTCGGAGCTGCTGCTTAATTTATACTTCTAATATTATGTTACTAAATGTCATTTAACTCACTGCAAGTACAAAATATGTATGATTCCTCGATTATCCATCTCTGCTAACCTGCAATATGATTGCATTCTTCTAATTTGCACGTCTGTATTCATATGCAATGTCCTATTTCTTTTCTACATATGGTGCCCTGGTTTAGAGAAAGATCCATAAATAGTTTATTTATATCTATATCAGTACATGCACATACATTTTTTAGTAACTGACAAGTACCCTTGTCAGAGAGCCTTTTGGGTTGTTTCTTCCCAAAAAGGCTGTACCCTTCTACCAAGCCTTGTCTACAGTTTCCACGTCCATGAGGTCCCTGGATGTTTCTTGGGTTCATTATCTATTGGATACACAGAGTGAGAAGTCAGGTCTTTATATTTCCATCCTCAGTGGAAACAAGTGAGTGCTGGTGTATCAGCTGGGGTGTCTCACTGGTTTGCACTGGTCAGCACTGCTGCTTCCTATTGACACATTTAGGTGTTTGAATCCTGCATTATTTTGCGTGTATGGAAACAACCAAAAAATCAGAGTAATTTACATGCTCTCATATGCCTCTAGGCCTGTCCCCCCTTCCCTAATTTCCCTCAGGGATTAAAAAAGTTTAAGCACACAGAACTGATTGGGAATCTTGCAAACAGGCCACACTTTGCTTTGCAAACTTGAACTGGAATGTGTTATACCAACACATTTTTCAGCATGTTTTACTTGGAAAATATAAAGATTTTGCTTTATGCTAAATTGCAAATCTATATGCATATACATATATATGAAGGATACGGTAAAAATTGCAAAAACTTTCATTTCTTGAGTTGAGTTTGAGGTTTGTGATTTGTAAGGTTTGTTATTTTAATCACAAATGAATTCTTTATTACTATATATATATGGAGGGGTGGATGGATAATAATAGATGTTTCTATTCTGTTGCACTGTCCTTCATATTTATCGATCAGTGAAGATGCTCCTGACACTTATTCTCCAGAACAAAAAAGGGTGGATTAAAGTTTTTATTAAAAATAAAATGAAGCAATGACAGTGTGACTTTAAATATTGCATAAAGCAAGGGAAGTATGATTGATGTAAAGCTGATTTTGAAGGACATTTTGAAGATCTACTTATAGGAACATAAGAAATATACAAACAAGAGGAGGCCATTCGGCCCATCGAGCTCGTTTGGGGAGAACTTGACTAATAGCTCAGAATTGTTAAAATCTTATCTAGCTCTGATTTAAAGGAACCCAAGGTTCCTCCATATACTATATGGGTCTTTTTTGCACAGCCTATAAATAATATTCCTAATGTGATATACCAATCTGCAGAATGTGTTGACAGGAACTGGTAATGAAAAGGCAACACCTAGATTAAAAAAAAAACAGCATGTTATTATCTTCTTGTGCAACTGGAATGTCTTGAATGCATGTATTACATATGAAAACTGTGCGAAAGCAAAACAGAGAAACCTACACATACACACAGAGATGATTAAAAATAAGTTTGACCAGACAGGAGTAGAAAATCTCAAAAAGTATTTGACTTTTTTGCAAAGTTGCGTGTCCTTGCATTCATAAGCCTCAGTGCATGTACCTCATTTTCAAAATAAGAGTTACTCACTGTAAATGTAAAATTTCACAATATAAATTAAATACTCCATGTTCCACGTTTTGCTTGTTGGCAAAATTATTGCGTTATTAACCCCTTTCTCTTGCTTGATGAGTTCATTACAACAGAAGGCACGCATGGCAGTGCCTCCTTTTCGAGGTTAAGTGTGATGGACATGACTGTGCTGATGAGGGGACAATACGAGTAACTCAAAAGCATGGAACTTTTTAAGCGTTTTTTTGACCTAAGTGCCGAATGGGAGAACAGACGCCATGGAGACCAATATACTTTTCCATAAAAATACTAGCATCTAAATGTCTGTTTTTAGCATATCAAAATGTCATTTTCATAATAAGCACTCCCACCAAAATAGGAAATATTTAACATATCCTGACCTGGGGTGGCTTTCCCAAAACAACAAACTGTGAATAACGAACAAGATAACGTAGTTCGTAGGAAAATAACAAGCGAGGTCCACGAGCCTTTCCCAAAAGCCTTCGTTATTTCAGAAATAACGAACGATCTCTATGTAGTACGTTGTTGGCTCCTCCCCCGCCTCCGCCTGAGAAAAG
>JAODKN010000114.1:13216524-13229291 GCA_026774425.1 Petrocephalus zakoni
CCCCCCCCCCCCCCCCCCCCCCCCCCCGGGAGCAGCACAGGGCACATGGCTGTAGCACTAGACCTTGGATTGGATGCCAATGCATCGCATAAAACACATGCAAACACATCGGGCAACCAGTGACACTAGGCAGCCTCAGTGTGGGGGTGGGGGGGCAATGGAAATTGGCACAACATGGAGACCACATGCAAAACTACCCACTGAGCCACCATGTTAGTCCTGATAAAATTTGGCAAAATTATATATTTATTTTTAAAACATCACTAAAAACCTTCCAAAAATGCTTTTCTTTAAGTCAAAAGAACTGATAACACTGTAGAATATGGAAGACATTCATGAATCAAAAAATAAAAATACATTAGTCCACGATATAGAACAACTCTATATTAAGCAGATCTAGGCATTATTTTCATTGAACTGTTTGGAAACTAGAGTTATAGTTATAGCCGTAGAGTTATAATTTCAGCAGGAAAGAGAAGAATTCAAATTATTTATATATGTCATATCTACTGTGACAAATTAAGTACCAATTAAAGCAAGGCTGGGCACATCCCTCAACACCTTCCTTGCTGATATGCAAACGTCAATTCCATTCCTTTAATTCCAAACGGCACATCCATTCCTGACATACCTGATATACTGTATGACAGAGGTGTTCCCTTTAAAGGGACGTGGCAGATTTAACTGGCTAAGAATTAAAGAGGATCAGTTACTAGTCTGTTTCCTCTGCACACGTGTATGCACAAGCAGCTGAGATTTCATTATATCAAGTTAGAAGCAATAAGGACTTCACTCAAGCATCAGCCCTTTTATCCAGTATATCCAGTACATGTTCCCCCTTTTATCAGTGCCAGAGGCTAGCAGAACAAAAATGCTAACCTATGAGCATTACCATTGAGAATGAATTACAAGACACAGACCACTTACTTAATAAACTGAAATTGACAAGTGATCATTGTGTAAAATCCTGTAGTTAGTATGCCAAATGAAGCAATTTATTCACCATTAGTTTATTCAGCATTAAATATTTCGCTGTTACTATCTATACTAGTAGGCACAGAACTTAGAAGTATTCTCACCTAGCTGCTTGTCGTAAATTTTGAAATTCAGTTTAAATACGAAAGTGACACGCAACTATATTGTAATACTATAGGATGTCACAAAAAAAATCAGTTTCGGTAAAATATCCATTCTAACTTTAACTGGAAAAGATATTTTTAGCACACATTGGATGCACTGGAATTATATCTGCTCAAAATACTAGGATATGTAAGCTAGAGGGCAGTCATAAACCTTTTCAGACAAACCCTCTGGAGACCAATAGTATCATGTTATACAGGACACACCTTCATCTTTACGTATTTATAATTATATAAATGTATATCTATTTATACAGCTGGATGTACAGCTGGATTATACAGCTGTTGTTTCAATGGGTCTTGCCAAGGAGGAAGGTCTTGACCCATTCATGCACTTGCACTGCTCCTTAACCACTCTACAACCGGCTGCCCATGAATTCATTATGGTGACAGGCATAATAAGTAATCTTTCAAAAACTGTTACAAAATTATTTTAGTTTTCAGCACATATTCTACTGATTAATCTCGCCTGTGGCTAAATCATTAATAAACGTGAATGTGTTGTAAAGTTTAAGAGAGCTCTTTCTTTTTCAATAAGATAGCTATATAACAGTATCATATATAACGCGACATCAGTCAATCATGTGTTATTAGTGGGCTACACTAATATTCAAAACGATAAAAGCAGTGGGTGAGCATTTGCGTGTCAAAGCTAGTGCATTATATCCGAATAGGTACACTAACATTTCTGATTTCGTGTGAGTAAACAGGCTTGTTCATAAAGGTGGCTGTGCGAGTATAGTACGCTTATAGCGTACTCGTATAGTACGATTACAACGTGTTCGTGATTGTAGATGTATTGATTACATACTTGTACATCCACAATCACGAACACGTTGTAATCAAGCACACGACCGATATCAAGAACCACATTCAGACAATAAAGCTTAACTAAACGGAAAGCTTGGAGAAATTTAAAAATACACTTCCGTAAAACGCGTGATGGGTTTTGTTAAATGAAAATATTGGAATCAATTTCACAATCCGAACTGCAACTAGGCTACTATAAATACTATTAACATTTATGAATGAAGTCTTACCTTAACCCTTAACACCGTCACGTTAAAGCGTCATCTCTTGCACAGAACCAAGCCCATCTAAGCGCCACTGCAGTAGCGAACAGGGGGGGATATTTTGACGGGAAATTCTTCCTGACTGGCCTGCATTGTTACAAACACAATCCATAAGTAACGTGATATAGATGCCTCGCATGGGCGTTATTTCACAAAACCGTTTACAGTTTAAGCAAGATCTCATCGCATAACGTCGATACAGAAGACGCCTAACATAACATAAAGGTTGGCGTTCATTTACGGAACAGAACAGTATGTTGAAAAAAAGAAAAACATGACCCGAATCTCGTAGACTGAAATTCATGCCTACCTTCCGACTGTTCCAGAATTGACCCACATGCCACTTAAACAGCCTGTCACTCCAGGCTCCTGCTACACGGGCCCTGGAAAAGGAATTTCAAAAGGGCGAGGTGCTGAGAAGCAAGATTCGGGAAATTGGAATTTCCTCTAAGAAATAAGCACAGACTAACTGCGCTGATAGACACAGCATCTTGTCGCTCTTTTACACATCTACGACATGCGCGCCTGGCGTCTAGTTTGAGATCGCAGACAGCTTGCAACTTCCATTCTACGCTATGCATGTGACTGCACGCTTTCCCCCTCCAGTCCTAAATCTACCTGGACAGTGTTTTATTCTAGTCAGATGCAGAACAGCTCCAGGAGACTGGGCACCCTACGGTCTTTGCTCCTGTTTTTTTCCGTTGTCACAGCTCACACTCCCAGAAAACCCCCCTCATTGCTTTTGCGTCACTATTCCAACCCAACCCACTTTCCTGAGATCCAATGATCTCGCTAAATAATTGAATCATACTGGGTATAACTAGAGCTGCACTCAAGGGGAAGCGTATCTAAGGAAACGGCGTTGCCAACTTGATTAGTAGTATAAAATTGCTAAAATTTCTTTATTCCTTCTGATAATCTCATGTTCCTACACTCGATTGTTCCTTAAAGTTTGCAACTGGTACAATGTGTTTTGATCTTACGCTAACAATAACAGCTCATTTAGATGAATGCTATAGTGAGATGGAGACTAGCACACACGCGATCCAATGATTGACGTGTAATTTTCTTCCACTTCTAAAACATCACTTACTAGACACCTAATTACACTAACAAATAAAAAACAAAGGTAGACCAAACTACAGCATCCTCGAGGCTCTAGTGAACTGGAACAGCTGACAGCTGAAGTAGCATTGAACTTGATGTACAGTTTCAGCCCTGCAGCTTTCAACTGCGCAGTTTTCAACCATAAACACCTGGAATGGTATTTAGCTCGCTGAATGTAATTAAAATGTCATGTCCTAAAGAAAAATCATTACATGCAGACCCCATGGATTAGTTCTCTAGCCTTTATTTTGCGCAGTTTTATGCTGTGCTTGAAATGTCTAGATTGGGGCCGGTATTACAACTTAATCAGTTGCTTAATATGTTTCTGACCAAATTCTGCTTTCTTTTTTAATATTAGAGTTGATAAATATTTAAAGGCTATTAAATCCACATTGAAAGCCGCCCACACCTCGGGACAGGGTCCGGAGACCTCTGCACACGCACAATTGGTTTAGGTGACCTCTACTGGTGGAATTTGATGTTTCTCCCTAGAAAAAATATAGTTAGAACAGAAATGTTTGTTTCCAAGCATTAGTAGCAGAGTGGAGAAATTAAATTTAAAAGTATAATACGTATTTAAAATTAAATTAAGATATAAATGATGATATAAAAGATATTAAGAAGTTACATGTTTTTCTAGATATTTGTGAAGTGCTATGATGAAGCTCTACCTATCTATATTTGTAATATCTTGATTTAATATAAAGACAGTGCCTTATCTCCTAAAAAAAAAAGTAGTTTTTTTCAAGACCACCATTTGTGCTTCTTTGTTTTGACATTAACTACGTCCCCCAAATATGGCCTTTTGTGGTCTTGTGTTATTACATTTGTCCCTAAATTAATCCTCGGATGAAAAAAATCCCATGAGGTTGATCTGACCACTCCTCTGCTTTTTGTGTTTTATTTCAAACCTATCCTTGTATAGCAACTCTTTTTATATTAGGGATTATTTACGTGCATCTTTGCTGAAATCTCTCAAATGCAGCAGTATACTCTTTGAAGTGTGTCATACACAATATTCCAGAAAGTCTTACTGGTATATCCTGCAGCATCAGAATGAACTTTTCTACATTAAAGTTTTTTAGGTTTTTATAGTTTGTGTTGTAAGATATGCATCTGTATGTCAAATCTTAAGAGAAAAAAATGTTAAGAAATATGTTCTACACATCCTGAAATACAGTAGTGCCCTAGTATATGTAATTTTGGCATAGATCAAACTTGACTTCACTTCGCTTGTCTGCAGTAATCAGAAATACTAGAAGAATAAAAACTTCAGGCATTCTTAAGGCATTATTTTCAGGATACGTCAAAAATCGACTCTCTGAACCAATTAATGATGTAAAGCGACGTATGACTGTACTGTATATTTTTATTTTCATAGTGAATACATGCATACATTGTTGGCATGGTGGCTCAGTGGATAGCACTTCTTTGTCACACCTCCAGGATTGGTGGTTTTAATCCTGTCCCTGCTATGGCTGTGCGGTGTTTGCCGGTTCTTCCAGAGATGTGTGGGTTTCTCCTGGGTTGTCTGGTTTTGCAGCCCAAAGACATACAGTTAGGTGAATTTCAGAATTGCAAGTGGCATATGAGTGCATATATGTGCCTTATGGAATGACTGGTATCCCCTTCAGGATGTACCCCAGCTTTGTGCCCTATGCCCACTAAGGAACCAAGTACTGCAGGGTACCATTTGGTGTTGAAACAGGTGCCATGTCACATGTCCTCACCCTTGACCACTTACCATTTTTGTAAATTTCAACAATACAATGAACAGTTATACATCCAGTTATACAAGTATAAATAAAAGTTTGAGGAAAAAATAGTCTAAATAAAGTGATCAGAAACAAAATACTTCATGAGTAAACACAAATGTTCTCACATTGTTTTTTTTGCCAGTGCAAGAGCACTGGAGCACTGTGATGTCTCCTTCCTTGTGAGCAGAAGAGGAATCAAAATTACAATGGCACTCGCAGATGCTCACCATGAGAAAGCTAAGCCCTTTGGCCCTTTTGGCATGGCTTAAATAAGGCCAGTGGGTGTACCGTGGCAACGGTACATAGAGAAAAACAGGGGGCTCTTGGAGACCAGCCATGATGCTTGGAGCTTCTCCCATGCTGACCTCACTGAAGGCACATGTTCTACATAGAGGCCGTAATCATGATTACCCCCCCTCTCCCGAAAAAAGGCTATACACTTATATTTCCATAAGTAGAACACTGGTCCAGGATCCGTCATGGACAGGATTTGGCCAAAATATAGGGAAACCCAGTTTCAGTGCCAATAATAACAAGCATAGCAGAAACTAAATAAGAGCAATAGTAACAGGATAATAGCAAGCAAAAAAAATGTTATTACAAGGTGATCC
This sequence comes from Petrocephalus zakoni, assembly GCA_026774425.1. Classification (NCBI taxonomy): domain Eukaryota; kingdom Metazoa; phylum Chordata; class Actinopteri; order Osteoglossiformes; family Mormyridae; genus Petrocephalus; species Petrocephalus zakoni. The sequence goes on from JAODKN010000114.1 coordinate 13,222,212, forward strand.
TTCGACATCAACTATAATATGTGAAAGCACAGTAAATTTAACTGCTGATATACTGGGAGTAGAACTGGACACAAATGTGCAACTGCCTGCTGCAGTGGTCTGTCATCCATGCTATAAATGTAACTTGGTCATTGGATCTTAGTATCCTGATATAACACTGAGTACTGAAGCTCCAGAATGGTTGGTACAAACAAGCGACAGGAAGCCAGTCTGACAGCGAGTCCCTCACTGCTAAATCGAGCAGAGGAGCTGGCGCGTGGCCCAGGGCCTGAGGACCTCCAACTTGCATGACTGCGTACGCCACAGCCACCCACCTACGACTCCGTCTGTATGCTTCCCGCCCTTATTCTGCCACTGTCTGCACTAGAGGACGCTTCATCCCACCACATCTGTCTTCTCATTTGTGACACATGTAGGTCACTTCCTTTGTGGACCATTGAAAAAAAAGGGAGAGGGGGAGAAATAACTCAAAAAATTCCAACCAAAAGACTGCAGAAAGCTGCCAATGGAAGTAAATACTGTTTATCTGCAGAAATTCCTTATACCAGATTAATCGAACGGGCCACTCCCTTGGTATAAACATTTCAAATGATTGAGCCGATTCCACCCTACATGATATGTTGCCACTGGCAGCTCATTTGCGGACAGCCGGCCCAGGTTGGCAGTTGGAAGGGAGTGCAGGAGAGAAAGTTGTATGGTGGGGGGAAATGTTTGCACATGCTGGCTGACACCAGGGAGGTGTGTCTGCGTGGGGGGGCGTGAGCCCTGCACTAGGATACCGAGTTTGGCTCTGGGCACTGCTGCCCATGTGAAAAGCATGTATGTTTGGCAATGTTTCAGACCTCAGAAAATGATGAAGAAGTAGATGAATCAGGAAGGCAAGGGAGAGAGAGGGAAAGAGTGGAGAGAAAGCAGACAAGATAATCTATTTTCAAACAGAATCACAGAAGGGAAAGAATTTAAACTTTGTACTGAACACTAGAATTTACATGGATAAAATAACAATGGATAGTTTTATTTGGAACTAAAGGCAGCTCAAAAGGTGCACTGTCGCCTCTTTTTCCAGGGTTCATGGCTTAAATCCTAGCTCTGCACTCGTTGTGTGGAGCTTTCATGAGTCCGCATTCAAATGGCAAGCTATTGGTCTGATAAATTTTAAATCACCTATAATGGGTATGTGACCTTTGATGGACTGGCATCCAGTGTCTTATGCTGCCTGCCTCATTTCACCATCACTCTCCAGTTTTACAACAATACAACCTACTAAATTTAGGGTAATGGATATACTCTTACAACATTCAGTTTTCAGGGTTTTATTCCTGTAACACAGAAAGTATTGGGATTTCATTGTAGGCATGTAAATTCTTATTTTATACAAACACTCCTTTAATGGATAGATTTGTAATGTTTGAGCTGTTTGATAGGAGACCTTTTTTATTGGCAACTCTTACATCCCTCCCCATGAAGAACAGAGTGGTATCTCATGGAGTCATGAGACACCATTGGCATGAGCTGAACCCCTCTTTATGAGCAAGCTAACATGCCTGCTTGTCCTTACAATCGGGTGAAGGTGACAGACTCTATATTCTATGGGCAAAAATGACCTACCCGTACTTACAAACTCAGAGAGGTTTGCTTTACACTGCATGACACCAAGTTGTGTATCTGCCCCTAGGTTTCTATTGACTTAAAGGTCATAACAAATTCAAGATCTGGTTGGTGACGTAAAGGACACATTATATAAGTACAACACGGGCTGGTGTGAGATTTTCAATTCAAAACAAGTCTGCACACACATTTACATGTATGTAACAGTATTATTACCTTGTAAATAGTCTGTAGCAATTGCAAACTACTCCAGCACTAATTTGAGATTAATAATAGAATAATATAGATTTGCTGTAAGATTTCTTGCGTGAACGTGACAGTCAGAAGTGTACGAGTCATGCCAGATGTGTGAGAGTTGGCAACTCCCCACATAATACAAGTAACAGGTGACCAAGATAAAATTCATTTTAAAGAAATCTTTGTTTACTTATAATGCAGTTAGACCACACCCAGTTTATGCAGGAAATGTGCAAACTTTAAGTTGCCATGTACTGTAATATGCACATTGCTATTGTGGTGCCTTAATGATAGTCTACTGTGCATATTTTTACTTTAAAAACTGGACAACTACATTTCAAAATAAATATGTACTGTAGAAGAAACAAAACACAGGGTTTCTAAAATACACAATGTCACATCTAAATAGATAGATAAGAAAATCAAACGTTAACACAAGGCATTAAGCACAAGCCAAGAACTGGACATGATGAGTAGGCCTAAGCATTGTGTTTATGGAAAGTGTTTCTGGAGAGCAAAATAAAGCTTTGCTCCTTAGGTCTTTAGAAACAGATTAACAACACACTTAAAATTTTGCAGCCTGAACACACCACAAATTTGATGTAGGAACGTTTTTTTTACATCAAGAATGAATATTGTCTCGGCATCAAACAAAACAAAAAAGATCCAAACACACATGCACATTTCTGCTCTTACTTCTTTTTGAACAATGTGTCATTGGAGTTTTTAATTGTGTCTCTCACATTGGCAGGAATGTGGATGCGGATGGTGGTATGCTCAGGACTAAGTGTCCGAAACGCAATGGAAAAATCCATAGTGGTGTCAGGTTATTTCTGGACAGTGCTGGAATGAGCAACTGCCTGGAGCTCACCATGGCCTGGCAACGGCTGTGTCATACTGTGACCACATGTCATTCACAATGACACTGTGACGAGCCTCTGAACTGTGGTGACAATCCAAGTAAAAGAAAATAAAGGGGCAGGTGAGGAATTGAAACATGAATGGGGAACTGATAGTGGACAAGAAGGGTAGTGAGAGTAGTAAGGGTGCACAATGAAACAAAAAATATTAGGGACACAAAGTCCAAATGCACCACTTATCATTTTGCAAGCCCCTGTGTCAGATCATCCTAGACCTGGGAAGAATGCCACCACACCTGAGCCGGAATGTGCAGTTAGACATGTAAAGTGCCAGCTGTTCCTGTATTATAAATCAGATCCATTGTGCCTGTCTTTCACAATCATGTGAGGTGTGTTCATTCCCCTATACTTAAAAATGCCTGTGCCAGGGAATGACTGAACACAACAAAGACAGAGACCGCCCCACTTCCTGTGTTTGGCATTTACCCACCCTGTAGCATCCAAAGTAAAGAAAAAAAACTGCAGTTCTAAGCAGTGACTCAGCTGGTGTGTCAGCAGTGTTGTTTCAGGACTCAGATCTAAAAACAATTTGCCTGGTTTAGGGTGCTACATAGTAGACAGGTTTTCTCCAAACCCGCGGTGCCTAACGCCTTTTGAGAATTTCATCTGGGCTAGCTGTGAGTAATTCTGCTTTTAGCTCCTATGAAAGATACTGCTCTCATTGTTTAATTAATTTTAAAACAATACTTTCAAACTGTTGGACACTTCTAAGCAAAGATGTTGATTCCTTATCTATCAATGACCCTAAGTGACATTTTTAATAAATGTTTTTGTTCTAACATAGCATGCAAATACACTATCAGAAAAAAGAATACCAATTTGTACCTTTGACTTGTCACTATACCCGCAAGATTTTGAGAAACAGAAATGGACTATGAGGAACATTTTTGTACCTCTGGGGGTGCCTTAATGTTGTTTGTACCTTGGGGATATTCCCCAGTACTTTAAATTAGAGTAAAATGTACATTTACATACAGCTAGGGTACAGTTGGCAGAGCATTGAGGGTACAGCCCCAGTGACAAGCAATGGTATGAATTGGCACACTTTTTTCTGACAGTGACAATTGGAAAAATGTGGGGGGTATGATATCATCTTTGCATTTAGGTCTCTTAATGTCATATGTAACTTTCATAAATGTTTATCCACCTGTTTCCACTAAATTTTTTCCTATTCAAAAATTCATTTTACTAGTACACTCTTTTAACCTCACCCCTGAGTCTTCCTGTATCTCAATACATACCAGTCAACTATTTACAAAAAAGCTGTGTGTAAAACTCTATTTTTTCTCACGCCAAAGTGTATATATCTTTCATTTCAAAAATGGTTAAAATCTCTCTTCCTGCTCCTTGTACTTTTGCCCTCCCACTTTGTATGCAGCTCATAAGAAAGTGGGCTCACCAGTGCAAAGTTTGGCACTTAATTCTATTTTAATTAAACCCATGCTGACTTGACAAAGCTGAGCAGGACCAAATTATAGGCAACCAGGAAGCCACAATGTACATGGTGTTTCTACAGCAATCTGCTTTTCACAAAAATATCCTGTTAAACTAATGCCAGGTGTGAGGTCCTTTGATCCTCACAATTATAAAAACCTGTACACATACACACACAGATTAGGTATCTACAGTGCTATACGTGATAAATACTTCTGCAAATCTTATTAATAGAGAAGAAAGGTATAAGTAATTTTTCTAATCTTAGTTTCATCAGCCTAATCAATAAGTGAAAGGTGATCAATTGTCGTCACAACAAAATGTGTCCTTTGCATTTAACCCATGTGACATTGTAACAATCTCCGCTGGAAACTCAAAATATGGGAATACAGACCATCGTGATGTGGGGAGTGGCCATAGTCTTTCTTAAACACCATCTGGGAGAGATGGCATATGTACTTGGCAGTAACAAAATGAGCACAAAATTAGAAAAGATTTTTTAAGTGCAACAAGAATGAACAAACAAAAACAATTAAGCATTCTTTGCAGGTTAATGGAAGAGAGTTGTGGCTATAAAACAATGGTGAGTAAGTAGTCATGAGTAATGTTATGAGTAATGATAGTCTTGGTTAATTGCACCCCTATTATTTTACAGTAAGTAAGCAAAGTGCAGTCAGCTACTAGCATCACAAAGTATCCTCGAAAACACTGAATCCACATGAAACACAAAATCCATCTTATTGGCTTTATCTGAGTGAAGTAGAGATGACGTCAAACGTGCAGCTGAGTCATTCTGGAACATACAAGCAGCAGAAGACTGAATTCATTTTAATGCAGGATTCATTTAACTTCTCTCCTTCTAGTCAACCCCCACCCCCTAAAAAATCCCAACCCTGTCCGCAGCCACAGCAATCACATGTCACTTCTTCCTGATCTATGCTCCTCCCTTCACCTCCTCGGCAGCCCTAGCTCCTTGCACAATGTTTTTCTAGAAGACATGCTGCTTAACAACATTAATAGCAGCCAAAATACACAAAAAAGAGAAAAAACAGTTTTCAAACACATTTCTTCTATCAGTTTGTAATCTTCTCAGTTTTAAGAACTGCAACATCCAGAACTGGTTTGTATAATATAATTTTAAAAATACACCAGCTGAAATGTGGTGTGATTAGGCATTTATGTTTAACACTACTCTTCTTGGTTTAAGAAGCAGAAATTCATACCCGGGCCCTTCCCTCCCCATGTATTTTACAGGGAGATGTTGCTCAATAGACAGGTATTCGGTCTTATACGGCTTCCAACTGTGTGGGACTAGCAGACCGTTAGATCCTTGTAACAGGGTGGAATGTGCGATGCACCAAAGCAATAATAGCTCAGTTGGTTGACATGTTAACAGAGCGCCAACTCTGCCTAACACAAAACAGATTCCTCTGTGTCAGTTTTAAATTCTGAAAGTAATATAAAATAATATACAATTAGGTATGTAAGTATATCATTCAAATTCATTTTTCAGACTAAAGGATACAATACAATTCATGCCAGCTCTCCATGTAAATAGCTATTTATTAACTAAAGCACACAATACATACTAAATATTCATCCAGCAATTCATTTATATGGTGATAACAAGTATTAAATAAATGGTCTGTTAAATAACACAGTTTTTTAAGATCAAGAAATTCTTACCATATGGAGACTTGTTTCAAAACAGAATTTAAAAATTTAATTGAACACTGTAAACGAAATATCATGTCTGTCTAAAACCTCCCACTCTATACATGGTGTACTTGTACTTGTATGTGAAGCACACCATCTCCATAGTTGTTTACTTGCACTGTAATAGCATCAGTTTGTATAACAGATTTATCTCACAGAAAATTGCATGAATATTCCTGCATTCCATTAGACTTAATGCTAAATGGGCCGCAAATAATACACATAGAAAACTGCCACATTTGATATCAGGCTACATTATACGTGTAGAACGTGATGTAAAATTCATTAGATGAATACATGTTAATGTACAGTACAGGTATGATATTTTTCTGTAAAGCTGTTTATCCTTTTAGACATCTGCAGATTAGTATCATTATGGAACAGAGCTACACATACCATATTTTACTTCTGAAAAGGGAAGAGATTGACATCTTGAACAGATGGATCAGCTGGCTTTGATTCTAACTTAGCTCAGCATAATTTATCAGCTAGGCCAGATGGGGAGAGCCAGGGCACTGATCAACTAGACCAGATGGGAGGAGCCAGGGCATTTCACCTGTTATCGACCAGAACAATTTTTTTTGCTTAATTATCAAATAGCTGGGTTAGCCTACAGTTGGAACTGTGGGGATCAAGTTTAAAACACATAACAGATAACAGATTTTTATGAGTAACTGTGTTTTATGAGTGAATAAGAGATAAACCATGATGCAAAGAATTAGGCAACATATAGAAGGTTATGGTACATGTTAATCGTGCTTAATAGCAAGGCAAGTAAAAAATACATAATACAGCAACCTTATTGATTTTTTGTCCATTTTTAGACACAGATCCAAAGAGGAAACAGATAATGTGCACATCATTCTAATCCATGTGATCTCTTCACTGTAATATTATTACATGGAATACCAGGCGTATGAACAGACAATCATACACAAATCATTACAGAAAATTATTAGTCATACACAAATACTTCATGTAACATGTGCTAAGACAATATATCCCACAAGTGTATGATATAAAGTCATGGTTTTTGAAAGAAATCATTTTGGTTGAGGCAGTCACAATGTCTGATGAAAGCGTTTTTTATATATATATATATATATATATATATATATATATGTATATATATATACACACTCACCTAAAGGATTATTAGGAACAC
>JAODKN010000114.1:13237496-13250026 GCA_026774425.1 Petrocephalus zakoni
GGCGTTTATCGGTGAACCCGATATTACAAAACCGATAACCGATTATGGCAAAATGCTTAAATATCGGGAAAAATATCTGTGAATCGATATATCGGTCGATCTCTAATAACATATACATATATGAATTAGGTATTTAGCTCCAATGTAAAATGTTTGCTGAGCGGTCATGAAATGAATAATTAATTTGAGAAATCTACAATGTTAGGGATTTTACTTTAACGATATGCATTTAATTGCTGGGCTAATTAGATAACACGTAATTCACATTTTCAGGCACAGACTGAAGCAGCAGCCATGAAGTTAGCATGTTCATGTGAGTGTGTAATGCCGATGTGATAATCAATAAAGCCCCCATTCAAAAAAATTTATTGAAATGTACATGCCAAATTATATACCGCAATATATACTATGGTTCAAATTATACCGTAATATGAATTTTAGCCATATCGCACAGCCCTAATAATAGTATTCACAACCAAATGATGATTGCGATTATTACTTTGAAAGCGGTTGCAATTAAGAATCAATACATACTCATGTTCTCAGTCACCATATAAAACTAATAGTCTGTAAACAGTACTTGCATCTCTGATTTTACTGAAATTTACGATTAGAAATAAATAGGACTGAAAAGGGATTCCTACCAGCTCAACTTTACATAAGACACCCTTATTCTCATATTATGCATACGTAATATAAAACATAAGAATTTTATTCACCCAGCAGACAGTATTTTCATTCTACAAAATACTGTAGTTTATTTGTAAACAGAGCAGCTTTAAATCAAAATAAAATAAATGTACATACTAAAGAATATTACATATTAAACAAATACAAACATTTGAGCAATACATACAAGGTGATCACTATGAACTAACACTTAAATTAGCAGCTTAGATAAAATTGTAAAGAGCGAGCAATAATATATATTTTATCAGTTCAAAACAACCATACATAGACTACACAATCCTCCAAACACCTAAATAATAAATAAGCTTCTTTTAGCTAAAGGGATGCTGCAGAATGCTTATATGTGAAATATATATGTTAAAATATGTGAAATATAGTATATGTGCGAAAATGGATATGTGAAATTATAGCGAGTACATGAGGTTTTATGTGCAAATGAGCATCCTGCAGGTTATTTCCCTGAATACTCTTGTTTGAATCATTAAATAAAACAGCATATCTGCCATCCTGTTTAAAACCAAGCACTTAACCACCATGAATTGTAATCTACGCTTTTTTTTATTTTCTTTTGATATATTTTCTCATGTAATATCAAGTAATTCAGCTACATCGGCCCATCTATGATTGCCTTGTATATAGCTGTCAGTTGGAACACCAACACATATGGCAGACTGGGTGTTTGTACTCCTTTTTCCTGGCCAGTCACTGTACAGAGGAATGCATACACAATCTTGCCAGTCATTTCTGTTTCTTGCAGATCAGTGGTGTAATGCCTATACTTGCGTGTAGCGGATAATCTCGCTGAGGTCATACCCAGTCACTGCAAATGCATATCCATCCCCATCGCAGAACTTGGCTCCACAGATCTGGGTGTCAGTGACACACTCACTGTAGAGGTGCTCAACCTACGGGGAGAGGTAGAAAGACGCAACGCGAAGGACACGGGGTGAGGAACGAAGAGCATTGAGGGGTTACTAGAACACTGAACGCTAGAGTTCGATTCACCTCCACACTGCTGGTCTCTGGCATGGCAGTTAGGTGCCAGACTCGCACCAGGGAATCCTCAGCAGCTGAGAGCAGCTTTGGAAAGAACCAAGGAGGAAGGGTCATACACTAAAAAAATTAAAACATAATATTACAAACAACATGTGAAGTCTTTACAAAATTTACAGCTTTCCTAAACTTTAAACATAATACTAATTTGAAAATTGACATGTTTTACAGTGTTAATTGTGAAATGAAAAGTGACTCTTGTCATATTAGTAACGTAATGTGAGCTGTGGACAGGTTGCATATTCAGCAGCAACTTGGGGAGTTGGGGGGGGGGGGTCAGGGAGAAGAAACTATTTTGCGTTAAAAAAAAATTTAACCATACTTGTTATATGCAACTGCAAGTTATGCCCTTTACACAGGCTCAGTGACTATAAAACAACTATGTTTGCCTAACTGATTTCTCTTTAATACAGACAGTGAAGCCTTATATGACAAACCACAAGATGCCCCAACCTGAGCATGCCTGTTAAAATTAATTAGAATACCACTAGCAGGCTAGCAAAGTTAATTCACAAGTTATAGAACACAGCACTGCTGTTTGCAGATTGCTTTATTTTTCTGTGGTAAATACATTCAAGCACCATATCCCAGGTTCAAATCCCATCTACCACCACCAGTGTGTGCCTGGGCAAGACCCTTAACCCCAAGTTGCTCCAGGGAGATTGTAATTTCCTGTAATTGCATCATGCAAGTCACTCTGGATAAGGGTGTTGGCTATATGCCATTAATGTAAATGTATCTAAAATAATGACACAGACATATAAACACATTTGTGTGCAAATGGTGAAAGCTAACAAAAAGTCTCTACTGTAGTGTATGTATGTAGAGGACTGAATCAGCACATAAAGTCAGACAACGTGGAATAAAATAATGTCACAAGTCTCCCACTTCCCATCATCCCTTACGAGTCCAGAGAAGGGCGCAATATCCAGGGAGTAAATCCAGCGGGCATGTGCATTGACCTCAACGTGCACTATCCCAGTGACAGCCTCATAGATGCGGATCTGGCCAGAACCATATCCGGCCACCGCAGTGCCTTTCCACAGCTTCACCGAAGAACAGCAGACACTGAAAAGTGAAGATCGGGGCAGGAAGCACATTGGGAGGCGGGGTTAAATTCATGTAACTGATATTCTTGCTTTGTTGGAAGATCATATATATATATATATATATATATATATAGCTCTAGTAAAAAATGTCACACACTTAAGAACAATAAATACTGTGAACAAACTCATCTGACCACCCCCCCTTCTGCCTCTTCTTCTTTGGTCACTCACTCAAAACCTGGGATCTTGTTGACCAGCTGAAAGTCCTCCCCGGACTTCCACACACAGAGGGTGCCGGAGTCGTCCGCTGTGACCAGGTCAGCAACACATTCCTGAGAAATAGGAGGCGAAACAGAATAGTGCCTGAAGTGACAGTGATGGGTTACAGCAAATACGGCAAGTATTCAGCATGCTATATACAAGGGCAAGCAATATGGTGATTAATTATGCGGACTTACTTGCTGAACTCACAACTGGGTCTTGCAAATTATACCCTTGTGTTACTCATAACCTGAATTATCCCAGTGAAATATGCAAATTTATCAATGGGTAAAATACTAACTACAACAAAATATTGTAATAACATGACACTAAAATTACAATACATAATAACAGTACTTACACAGGAAACAAATTTAAAAAGCAGAACTGCTGTCATGGTCCCCAGTTATTTAAATATTTGGGATATTTGCTGCCTATATTTAGAGGCATAATAACAGTATATGGTTCTTGGATAAAAGTAAATCTTAAAGTAACAAGTACTGTCTATTTTCTAGGGTAGCTAAACAAACTACAGAAATTCTGTAGTATCAGGGAAAAGTATCACAATCCCAGCAACAATGTGAAAGGTTAAAGTCGAAGGTCGTACCAGACTTCCAGAACATTCTGACGCCATATCTGTAATGGACTCCCTGTGCTCCTCCAACACCTCTGACAGCATGACGTTACTCCCTTTGTTGGGAATGTCAAACACAAGTATGTAGCCCGTTGATACTCCTGCCGAAAGAGTAAAGCAAAACCGTATGCAGAAAGGTGACTATAGGGTGGGGAGATGGTTTGACTAAGGTATGTCCCAGCTAAATTAAATATTCATATAACTATATCCAATTAAAATTCAAATATGAATTTGAATTGGATGGATACTGGCTCTGTTGTTTGCTTTATATAAAACCTTATTTAGCAAAGCAAAAAAACACATTCATTTCCTAATGCAGGATGAATATAACAGATAATTCTTATTTTTCTAAGACAGGGGTACTTACCGACACAGATGAAGTTCTCCCGTACAGCAGCGATTCCCCGAGCAAACACAGCCTGAGCTGAATGTGCAGAACTAATATTATCATCTACACTCTTTCTGTTATCTTGACATATCTTGACCTCTGATCTCCATTTCACTATTATCACTATACAGGCAGTCCCCAGGTTAAGAACATCCAACTTATAGGCTAGTACTTAAAAACCGGCTGCCAACAAACTCACAGTCGTCCCTCGCCACTTTGTGGTTCGACTTTCGCGGCGTCACTCTATCGCGGTTTTTTTCCGAAAACAGTACTGTGCTCATTAAAGTATATACAGTACTGTATATTCATTAAAAAGTTGATCGAGACAGTGAAAATGATACAGCGTCATGTCTCCTGTACAGTACAGAATGTGTTCAGCTTGTCAAATTCATATAAATCTTCGATCGCTAGCAGTGTGACTCTGAAGTGCTGTACTGTATCTTTGTAAGCTCTCCTCAACAAACCCAACAATGTCAACAAAACGTTTTGCACCGTCAAAGGCACCTGCGGTAGCACCCAAAAGACAGAGGAAGATACTAAGAAAAGTGTATGAAGTGTGTAGTGAGGGGTTTTACAGCCTTAAAACATCTAAAATAATTGTAAAAAATAAAACTGACTACTTCGCGGATTTCGACTACTCTGCGATTAACGAGGGACGACTGTATAATTAAGATTTTGGTTAAATACAATGCTTTGTAACAACAAACGCATGCACTACTCTGTGACGCTTGTGAAAACATCGCATGGCTTCAGCAGTTTGTCAGCTTGACATACAGTACCATATGTAGTGGTTTTTATTATTACTTTATAATTATTATTACTATTATGTACTTTTTTAATGTATTTTTCCAACTTAGCCACAAATTCAACTTTGTGACAGACTTGGGGAATAGAACTCTTTGGTAGGTTGGGGACTGCCTGTACTGATTATAGTAATAACTCAGTTTCTTTAGTATTCAATTTCTAGTATTGTGCCTTAACATGAGGGTGCAGCAATACCATACAGACGTACCTGTTGGTGTCTCAGGTGTATCTAAGGCATGCCAGTACACCATGATGGATCCATCTGACTCATACATCTGGAAGCCAAAGAAATCAGTTAGCCATACCCATTGGCTGACAGTACAACAGTATGGACCATGGTTCACACACCTGGATTCCCTTTTGAGAAGTGAGAACCAGCAGCTCTCGGGAAGGAAGAACGCACCACGATGCCTGCAGTAGAAAGACAGATCACAACTGCAACTGAATTATCATTAAAATAAAACAATACAAAGAGGAGTTTCAGGGTTAGTGTTTAAATAGAGCTTCTTTGTGGTGCATCCAGATTTGAAGTGGTAGTTAGATATTTGAATTTTAATAACAGTATTTCTAATAGTTGGCATAGTGGATCAGTGGACAGTACTGTTTCCTCACATGTCCACAGCTGGGGGTTCAAATACCCCTCTCTGTTCTGAAATTTACATGTTTTTCCTATATGGTGCAAGTTTCTTACAGATACTGCAGTTTCATTCTGTTATTCAAAAATATTTAATTAGGTGAACTGACACCTCAAAAATGCTCTTAAAAGTGTGTGCCCTGTGATGGATGGAGGCTTCCTGGGGATGGCTGTAGTATTGGAGAAGTGGTTTGATGAGTGGTAAGGTGGGATACCAGCATATTCTTGTAACCCCAAGTACCTGCATGATAAGTGAAGAACTAGCAGCAATGCTGCCCTCTTTAGACTGCAGCTGGCGATGAGAGAAGTTGAGGCCATCCCAGGAGGCACTGACCATGTTGACCACGTTGGCATGCACTACTGTGAAGTAGGTGAGGCAGCGGGGGGCAATGCGGAGCACACTCAGATTGTTGTACAAAGCAGAGGCACTGCTTTTGATCTGGATGCTTTTCTCCTTGTGATACATGTTTTCTTCTTCTTCTTTACAAGGAAAAGGCAAAAAGGAAGTCACACAAAAAAAGCAACAAAAAGAACATTTCAAATATGTGTCATATCTTGCTTAAGTTGCCTACCAGTCAGAATATGTGATTTCATATATAATGTGTGTTTCTGTGATCAGCATTCTGAGCCCAGCAGCTGGAAATATCATATTTAAAAGAGGATATTGAAACAGCGTTCATTCCAATGGGATACAGTTAAGGTTACCACCAAATCCATGTCAGAAATGACACTTGGAGCTTGGACAGGATTTGTAAACTACCTCATCAAATAAAAGGGCCTGGACTTTACTTAATCACCACGTTCTTGGTGTCAGCTAATTGGTCAGTCTCCTATAATCATTCATGTGTCACTAATGTCAATGTGAAATAGCTGGATGAGTCTTTCAATCAAGGAAATGAACTATTTAGCCACGTACAGGAGCCTTTAAGGTTTAAAGTAGTTTGTAAAACCTGAAGTAGCTCAAAGCGACCGGGATGGCATGGATTATCTGGTCACTAAGTGTCTAATTGTCCTTTCTGACATGGATTAGGTGGTAGACCTAGATACAGTGTTTGAACGCACGTGCTATACATAACACTGTGTTTTCTACTTTTGCGGGATCATTTTTATCATAATATAATCATAATCCCTTGTGTTAAATGCTGGATACATGACAAACCACAGGAGCTATTTTACGAAACAGGATGTAATCCTGTTTAAAAGAGGTGCTGTCCATATCACAGATAAATGAATTCGAGTTATTCGAGCAGTTGCGCGTAATATATTTAATTTTGTCCGGTAAAATTAACTACTACCAAGCTACAAGTAGATGCTAAAAACATAAAAGTCTAGAAGTGCATGTTAACAAATATTAGCAGCTAGGTAGTTCGATTAGCATTCCACTTACCCTCCCACTCTTGCAGTTGAAAGCTATAGCTATGCTAAGTAGATAGCAAAATTAGCAACGCTACCCGCAAGCTTTCTTAGCAGAGAATATAAATAAAATTCAGTTTCTTCTAATTTTCATACGACTATAACGCCACGCATCAGACGCTAATAATGCATTTTCAGCATTTCACTGTTTTTTTCAGTGCTTCCGGAATACCAAACCCAGCCCAAGGCTGATATCCAGGCCAATCTTCTTTCGCTTCTTCTGAAGCCATGGCAACTGCTGCAGCTTTATGACGCCAGGGAAAGACGGCATGTAAAGTCCGAGTATGACGGACGGAGCTGTTAACAGCTCGAGTTCCCGTCGATAGCAAGGGGATCTTCCGAAAACTTGCAGCATAACAGATCCTGAAAATAGAGTTGGATCATTTTCACCGCTAGAAGTGACAGGCTTTAAAGGTGAGCTTCGAATGATTTTGTGTTATTTTGAAGGACGCAACAAATCCAGGAGAAAGACCATGGTAACCAGTTGCGGGGTCAAAGGAACTTCACTTAAAATTACGTATATATTACAACTTTGTTCATATGGACTTGACTGTAATGTTTACTGTTAACACTAGTATCGATGTTGTATAAAACATGCACCCCAATTATAGAACTCATGTGGGCATGGTTAAGGTATTTACATAGTTGACATAGCCTTAAAAGCAAAACGATAGAAGCTAGAACCTTTAATGAGAGAAATATTCAATTCAGTTTATTTTTATATAGCGCCCATCACAACAGAGTTGTCCCAGGGCGCTTTACATGTGTGTGTTAGAATACAGTGATATATGCAAAACAGAGTGGAACAGAGAAAATGAAATAGAACAATAGACATAGAATGAAAGACAGAATAGAAAAAAAGAAAAGAGAGAAAAAGCCAATTAACAAATATACAAGACAATTTACTATATACGAAACGTAAACAGATGGTCCCTACATTTTCAATCAGATTTGCTGTGATACTATGTTTACAAGTGGAGCTTTTATTATAGTCTGCATTATTGCTGTGTTTATGGTATGGTTTCTGCAATTCCTATAAGTAATCTTAAAAAGACTGGACATGAAGCATTTGAAATTTTTAAGCAATTTTCACCTTAGTCTATAAAGAACAGGGTGAAACAAAGACAATGGATATACGGCATTTCAGTTAATTTCACAAATTTTCTACAGGTTTCACAAGTGCCAATGTGCATGATATGTGTAGCTTTACTCATGTCCTTGAACCACAGGCTGAAATTCAGTTGCTGGGTTCTTTGTTTTTGAGCATTGGAGTGCTCTGTGTTCCACCTACACCAAAAACAATGGATTTAAGACATATCAGTTCTACAGGTTTCACAAGTGCACGATATGTGTAGCTTTACTCATGTACTTTATCCCCAGGCTGAAATTTTGTATACTCAATGTTCCAATAATGTTCCAGTAATGGACATGTTATCTTATACCACTATTTACAGTTTCACGAGTGTTAGTGGGCCATGTATGTGCTTGTCATTTCTTGTATGTATGTGCCACATTGGAATAGTGTTTGAAAGTGTTTTGTAATAATCGTTTGGTGAAATACTCCTTGTTTACATTTTGGACTTTTATTTTGAAATGTCGCTGTCTGTCAAAAGCCTAGCAGACACGTTAATTCACACCAGTAGCTGCATTATTTAGCTTTTTCAGAATTTACTGGATATAATAATTGAAAAAATAAGGTGTGCATGTGATTTCACAAACACACTCGGATTTGTGAATGTGGAATTTACATTATTTTGTAATTTATTTATGTTTTAATGGACTAAATTCGGAGATGATCTGTGAATGTCTGGCGAATATCAAACCTACTGCTAACTTTACTCCGGTAAATTACCGATCGCAATTTAAGTAAATATGTTACATTTTTGAAGTTCAAAAACAAGATTTAATATTATAAACAACACATAGTACAGAGGCATATAAACATATACATGCCAGACAGGAAATATAGTCCCCTCCAAAAGTATTGGAACAGTGTGGCAAATTCCTTAATTTTTGCAGTACACTGAAAACATTTGGGTTTTACATCAAAAGATGAATATGGGACAAGAGATTTATTTCCAGGTATTCACATCAGGGTATGTTAAACAACTTAGAAGACATCATCATTTGTATTTGAACAACAAATATTTAGGTGAGCAAAAGTATAGGAACAGATAAATTAAAGCGAACAATACTTAATATTTAGTTGCAGATTCTGTGTTTACAATAACTGCATCAAGCCTGTGACCCATTGACATCTCCAAACATTTGCATTTCCAGGCTTTCACTGCAGCCTCTTTCAGTTGTTGTTTATTTCGGGGGGTTTCTCCTTTCAGTCTCCTCTTTATCAGGTGCACTGTAAAAAACATCAGGCTTCTCCAACTTAAAAATGTTTAGTGACCAATTGCACCTTTTTGCAACATTTTTTGTTGTCTAAATATAACTTATGTGTCGATGAGCTCCTAATATGGGCTCAAGTTGTATTCAAATGTCACAATTTAATGTTCTGTGTTGACCAAACAGGGGTATATTTTGAGCTGGATCAGCAATTTTAGTTCATAAAGCTAAATTGTTTACAGTATGAAATAGTATACAATGCACAATGTAAACTAGATGTATTTTAATAACATCTAAAAATTTCACTTGTACACTTTGGACATACTATGTAGAACTGCACAAAAGTACTATACACAATAGTGCAGTTCAAAAAAGAACACAAAGCACAAATTACATTGTAAAAGCTTAAGTACAAGTTCTGCATGTAATCCTCACATCAATTTACAAAATATTGTAATGAGCTACACAAAGTACTGTATGCAAAAAAACATTGCAAAGCAGAATATACAAGGTATAATTCAAGGTGCATGTTAAGCTCACATGCTCTTTAGTAACGTAATGTAAACAAAATGTGTAAACAAAATGTAAACTTCATTTTATTAACTCACTTAGTAAAAACTGGTTTGAATTGCACAAAATGTACTGAGAACTCTGATATTATGACATTTTTACTTACAGGGCTGATTTCATGTCAGTCTTTTACACACAAACTTACTTGGAAACAAATGTTTCTGCTTTAGATTTAAAAAACTGAATGTTTTTTAACATTTTTTGAAAGTGCAAAATAGAATTTCCTGTCAGTCACATGTTCCAGTGCTTTTGATCACTTGAGGAATGGGTGGGTTCAAACAAAAGGTGCTATCTTCTAAGTTGTTTAACATTACTAGATGTAAATACCTGGAAATAAAAGCTGAATTATTGATATCTTGTCTTATACTTATATCTTTTGATGTCAAATCCAAACGTTTTCAGTGTACAGCAAAAATTAAGAAATTATATAAAATGAAACCTGGTAAAAAGTACAATGAAATCACATATATACAATGAATGCCAATAAAACTACCACATACATAGAATGCACGATGAAACCTGCCTACATAGAAATAAAATATTTTTTTGATTATCGTTGCCATGTATATGATTAACAAATTGTATGTTTGCACTGAATATTGTTATGTTTAGTATTTTGAGGAATTATAATACACATACACATACTACATTGGGGTATGGAGCCCCTAAATACAATAGGGGACATTACAGATAATACAAGAGGACAAGCATAAGAGCATAAGATGACCAATCACAGTTTAGTAGTTTGTTACTTATTTATAGTAGTTTTTGTTGGTAGCTAGTCACAAAGAATGAATCAGTGAGTGAATAGTGGAAAATCCTTTGTAGTGTAGTATGTAATGATGCAATGTTTGTTAAAAGGAGCTCTTACCCAGGTTTAGCCTCATTTTATAATACTGGGGAACACAAAAACATATCATAAATATGTCATTGTGAAATATATTTTTGTTTTGCTTTTTTAAGCATCTGTGCACATCTTGTCAGGTGTCTTCCGGTGATAATGCCTCGCTCAATCAAGTCTCGAAAAGTCAAAGGTTACCCTGTTCCAGTCCCTACCCCAAGTATTCCAGTTCAGAGCAGCAAGGAACTGGATATTATACCGGGCCACCTCTCTATGTCCCAGTGGCGCAAACTGGTAGCACAGGAGCAAGGAGAGGAAGTGGTGGCAGCTATTTTGGATAAACTAATAAACGATGTGATGGAAAAGTGCTGTAACAATCACCTGAAAAAGCAGGTGAGGACCATTCTGTGTATGTATTATGGGGTTTTGTCAATGCTTTTTAAATATCTATATTGTGCATCTATATTCGTGTTGATTAAGGACCCAGTGCATTTTTTTTCTAATCAAAATACTTGTTGTTGGTATTCGATAAATTATAAGTAAAATTATATGTATTCAGTAAATTAAGGTAAAATATGGTGTGCTTTTTAGAAATATTTCCCTTTGAAAAAATAGACTATGTTTGGCACTATTTTTACTGGCCTGTTAAAGTACTTGAATACAATTTTACATGGTTAACAGAACTAATCATCTTGAAGCAGCAAGAATTGAAATTAAATGGTCAGTATCGTAACACTTCTGGAAATAATAAATAAATATGTATGTTTAATTTGTACTACATCTAAAGTAGTACCTATGTGACAATAACAAAAGTAGATCACAGAAACACTTTTGTTTAAATTATGCTAAATTGTCAGGTCTATAGCAGTCCTCCAGGTAGCTGATTATTAACACTCTCTCTCTCTCCCTCTCTCTCTCTCTCCCTCCCTCCCTCCAAGTTGGTACCCTTCATAGTTTCCCTTTCAGGAAACATCCTACTGAAGTTAGTGGAGGCTGTGTCTCTAAAAAAGAATGAGAGTGAGGACACTGGTGCTGGTCTGCTCTGGGAAGAGGATAGTGAGCCCCAGCCATGTCCCGGTGATTCTTGGGCACAGTGCAGTGTCCCTTTGTTGTATTCCAGACCACAGGTAAACTTCCCCTATTCCTTTGAAAGGTAGTAGTGAACATGTAGTGCTAAAGGGATTTTGAAGAAGAAACTTTTATAGCTAGAGACTTTCAGCCTGAATGGGCCATGTTTCATGCCTCCATCACTGAGGCAGCTGTACGGAGCTGTGGCCAATTGGTTGTTGGTTCCCGGCAACCCATGAACCCAATGCTGACCAACAGTGTTAAAGGGAGTTGTCAGGCTGCAGAAGGAGGTCTTCTGAGCTTGGTTAGTGTGTGGGACTCTGGAGGCAGATGACTCGGACCAGAAGGCTAAGTGAAAAGCGGCTTTGGCATTTGAAGAAGCAAAGACTCAAGTATGGAAGGAGTTCTGTAAGGCCATGGAAAATTACTTTCCATCTGCCTAGAATAGATTCTAAACAAATTTTAGGTGACTGAAGATCTTTGCGTGAACCTGACGGGACCCAACCCGACCCAACGGGTTCGGGATTAATTTCTATCATTTTACACGGGCTCGGGCTTGCGCTCCAGCTTGTGAGGTAAATGAGCGCTAGGGCTGAGTGATTTATTGATTTCACATTATGCATAATACAGCACGTCTGACGCAGGGTTTAAAACTATTAAAATTATTGAGCTAGTATCGGGAAAAGTTCATTGTAGAGTCTTTTTTTTTTTTTTTTTTTTTTTTTTTTTTTATTTTAACGCAAGTAAAAAAACAAAATTTTTGTTAGGATTGAATATTTTGAAAAAAA
>JAODKN010000114.1:13284915-13301139 GCA_026774425.1 Petrocephalus zakoni
ATCCTATCAATATGGGCCAACATTTCTAAAGAATGCTTTCAGCACCTTGTTGAATCAATGCCACGTAGAATTAAGGCGGTTCTGAAGGCGAAAGGGGGCCAAACACCGTATTAGTATGGTGTTCCTAATAATCCTTTAGGTGACTGTATAAGCATCTTTGTTGCAGCAATATATGTTAGCTACATGTGCATGGTGATATATATTATATATCTATATATATCCCCTGTTTGCCAACTACTATATATTTGGGATAAATATCAACATTTGGATGGGGAGGATAGGAATGCTACAACAAACCACAAATTACATTTTCTAAAAATCAAAAAAATCTCAGGACATATGCCAACCTGGAGGTGAAAACAATACGTACAGATACATGCACCGCCATTGCCCTAAAGACAATTTCTCTTCCAGCTTCTACAATTTTGGCATAGTTCTTAAGGTAACCATAATATACAGTCTCAATTATATATCTGGGTTTTTAATAGTTGCAAATTATACCTGCTTCATGCCCTTGGACCTGACCAATGGCTACCACCACTGTGAATTTATAAAAGTGTCAGATCTATCATTGCTAACTGATTACCGTTATTGAACAGGAGAATATGGGTCAATGGGATGGTTTTGGGGCCCGAGTAGAGTTTTGTATATGAGGGAGAATGGGCAAAAAACATTTAAGTGCATTTGAACACAGCAATGCTGCTGCTTTTTCCAAGGTCAGTAATGTCCCATGCATATGGAATGCTCCACCACCAAACAGACTTCCAGCCAATGGCAGTTCAGTGGTCTAGAACAACTTATTTATGAAAGAGGTGAAAGGAGCACGAATTGTTCAGATCAATAAAGAAATGACCCATAAAAGGGCACACGACTTTGCACCTTGACACAAATGAGATATGGCAACCAGCAACCTTAGTGACCCCCCTAGCGTATATTCTTTCAGCCAAACAAAAAGACTGCAGTGAGAGCAATAACAACGGGCACCTAAGGACTGGAAAAATATTGTCTTGTCCAGTAATTCCCAGTTGTTACTGTTGCATGCTGATGGAAAGTCTAGGGTATAAAAAACACTTGTTTTCTGCATCCATCATGTCATATGTTAGCATTTCAGTTTGTTGGTGGTGGTCCTGTTTGCACACAGTTAGCAGGGATTCCCACATGCAGACTTCGTTGGTTTTGTTTCCTAGAAAACATTTAAGTGGTTTATGCACAGTGCTGGTATGGTTAAATTTTAATTGTCATAGGTTACAGATTACTGGTTACCATGTAAAAAAATGACTATTTTGATTATCAAAATAAACATTTGATTACTTTTGAGACATTTATAAAACATTTATATATAGGTTTTTATATATAGGTATTTTTGTATATAGGTACATATATAGGTATTTTTGTAAAGTTTACTTTTTATCCAGCCTTACTGTGTAACTTTTTTAATCTATTGTTTTGTCTCTGTTATTGTTATTGTCTTATTGTTACTGTTATTGTCTCTGCTGCTCTTACCTGTACTGCCGTAACAATGCAAATTTCTCACTTGTGGGACTAATAAAGGATTATATTATCTTATCTTAGTTTTAACTGGGCAATAAAGCAGAAACATCCCAACAGCTCTGCTAATGCGCACTGTCAGGAAATTTGCCAAAAGGTGCAGAACAACAAAATGAATGCTATATTCTACATATAAGCTTTTTACTGAAAAGGTGGTATATATTTAATGTTACTCCTTTGTAATCACCAACATTTTGATTAGTGACAATAATTGAATAGCATATTTTTTCTCAGTAACTATAATAGATACTTCCAACATCATATCATACTCCCTTTCCAAGTCAGCACTACTCTCAAAATGCAAGCTTTTTGACCTATTATTTAAAGTGCTGGGATAAAATCCATGAAGTCTGCACATAGCTGATTTCTCTGCCACTCGTCTCAGATAGAAAGAATTTCCCCTGACATTTTCATATTGCATTTATTTATTAATTGATTAGGGTAGAATTGATTACAGTGGCCAATACAATGACTTTATTCGAAGAATACAAGGATTGACAATCTTTCGTAAGCCACATTCTGTGCTTTCACTTTTCACATTCAGTCTAATGCAAAGGAATAGGGTATTTTATTTTTGGAATTCTAAGTGGTGCCACCTAATACTCTCGAATGTAGTTAAAGTGACTTTCCATCCATCATTTTGCGTCTCACTTCCATTGGTATCAGGCGAGGCATACTGCACCTTGCAAAGGCAGCCTGATGGACAGATCCTCAATATGTCAAATGAATTCATTACTTTGTTTGTTTTGTCATATAAAACATTCATAGCCATTCCACACTCTGTGTGCAAATTTCATATGATGCCAAAAGAAACCAGGCCAATTTATCTATATTTTCAAACAAAGTGTCACGTTGCGGCGGGAAGGAACGACCCAAAATGCAGGCTGTCAAGGGGAAACTCCTCAAGGAGGTGTTCATTAACGCGATGAGGGAAGCACGGGAACCAGAACAACGGACAGGGATCACAAGACTGAGACCTAATCAAGGAGCAAACACTAGGCAATGGTGATCAGATGGAACACCAGGCAAGACTTAACAGGGTTCAGGTGTGGCTGATTAGGTGTCATGCCTGAGGGAATCACAGGGAATAGACACGCAGGGAGGAGCTGGTCGTGACACAAAAAAAAGATGTATTTTCCAACAGAGTTTTAGACAGATCGAAAGTAGTCACTAATGAATGCCTTTAAGCACTTATGTAAGTCACTCAGGCTAAGGGTGTCAGCCAAATGCTATAAAAGTATCAAAACTATTGTGCTGTATTTTTTTTTCAAATGTAAACTCAAAACATTATATTCCAAATAATGATTGATTTTACGAACTGATATAATGGCACATCACACATGGGAACTAAAAGCCCTCTCTTTCATTCCACAACCAAAAGAATGCAGGACTGGGTACTCTGAATCAGGCCATCTATCCACCATGTCCAGTTTTCTGTCTGCCTAAAACCATCGAACAGTTCAGTCACCTTGAAACAACGCACCAGCATTTAGAACTGAAAAGCAAGAAACAAGATACAAGCAAACCAGACAAAAAACCTAGAGATAAAACATTAACAGATTATGACCAGCCCCACCAATGCAGAGACTCCAAGCCAAAATTAGTGCTAAACTATGCTCTTACAAAGCAGCAACAAAGCTGAGTTCCAAGCAAAACTTACTGCTAAATAGAACTTGGGGCCAGAGTATGATCAGACAAACCATGCGCCATTCTAAAACTGCTTTGGTGAAACGGCTCATCATTCTTTTTGCTGTAATAATAGTAGAAAACACATTCTTTGGCATAAAAAATACACAGCATGTGCTTCTGTCCATCTATCTTCCAACAGCATCTGGTATAGGGTCATGTGAGACAATGTATAGTTAAGAGAATTGAAAGTGTTATAAAACAGCACATATTTCTAAAACGCCATTGCTTGGTGAAATGTGTTGATGATTTAATTGTAGGCTTTCTCTCAATAGATTCAAATAACTAGTTCCTTGCAAATGCAAGGTTTTTCCCCCCATACAAATTAACTGTATTGCTATAGTGCTGTACTAAAAAGTCGAAAAAGCTCTCTTAGTAGCTGTTGCTTTTTCAGTGCTGCTCCTTTGAACATGAAATCATCTATTAATGGTGTTACCTTGGCAAATGTAAAGGTATTCAATAGAAATGAAATGTGGAGACAACTTTGTACCTTTAGTATGGGTAAGTGATAATTATTTAACTAAGATTAAAAAAAATAAATTCAAATGAAGCATGTAGTTTTTAACGTGTAATATTCTGTGTTAATGTGGTTATTGTGCAGATAGCAAAACAACATTCAAAATGATGTTGCCTAGTGTGTCCTTGGGCAAGCTACACAACTGACTAAAAACTGAATTCAGAATAAGGGAAAAAAAATGTTTAGTTAATCCATTTAAAAGATGACACATTGCCAATGTGTTGCCATCGATGATATTTAATTGCTTCATCTGATACAATGTATATATGAAACCAGAATGACATACTACTAAAAGGAACAAACATGTCTTTTTACACAGTTGAATGAAGTCAGTACAAGTCAGCACAACTTCTACCAGCACCAAGGTCATTTTCCAGTGAATAATTATAAGTTCTCATATTACATTAATTCATTCAGTTGTGTACTTCCTAAAAATCAAAATATGTATTCATAATTTCATCTCATAACCACTTATCTAGTATAGGGAAAGACCATGCTAATATACTAATAAACAAACAGGAAAAGTATGCTAAGCCCACAAACAGTTGAACATTCAAAGTAAGCAAACCAAAGAGCTGTATCTTACGGAATGGAATTCGTGCCACCTTGAAATGCAAACACGACTTTGGCATACACGGAAAAACAATCAACGTGATGTAATGTTTTACAGTGCGCAGCGCGCAGAAACCGCGCCATGTGGAAACCCAGTGCACAAGAGTCATTGCTTTTCAGTGAGGGCCGCGAAGAGAAGGTGACATAATGAAAAGCGAAACCATCATTCCATTGCTCTGCATCTTATTTAACTACCATTCAGAAAATCAATTAGAAGGGTTTGCATTGTACACAATTAAATGAAGACATCATGCCACATCACACTGAAATGCAATGACCACCTTTGCTCTGCTGCATCGGCTCATTTTCGTTTTCGAAAAGTACATGCTGAAATCGTACTACAACGGAATGTAATCACTGTACAATCGCAGCTCTCCAGGAAGCAGGGGGGCATGGTCGCGGAAAACGGGCTGGGATGATCGCTTATGAGCTAATCAATGAGGTGACAGCCGCCAAGCCCTTCCCAGGTCAGCCGAGGGATGTGATCTCTCCAGCCACTTCTATCCATGATCTCACTCTTTTATGTTTTTTTCTGTGTTAAACATAAGGTTTTTTTGCCATCTAACACCGAATGTCTAGTACTGTAGATAGTCTTCTAACTCACAGAGCTGGGATACATCGCCTGGTTTAACATATATATATATAGATATATGTACCTGTGTATCATCAACATAATTATGGAAGCCGACACCATGATTTCTAATAATGGTAGCATATATAAAGTGAACAGTAGCAGGCCCAGCACTGATCCTTGTGGGACACCATATCTGCCTTTAGTGGGCTTGGAGGATTCATTGTTCACATAGACAAACTGATAACAATCAGTTAAATGAGTAAAACCAAGAGAGAGCTACCCCATTAATGCCAACATAAAATGGTACACAGTATCAAATGCTGCAGTTAAATTTAGTAACACCAACAAACATAAACAGACATGATCAGATGTGCAGCTGTCAGTAATCAATGCTACTTGACCTCTGCCAGTTTTGAGCCCTGCCCGATCCTTCATTCAGTGCGAGGTATTATTAATTTTGAATGAGACATTGAATGTGTGTGCCTGAATACACTGAAGGTGAAAGAGGTCTTGAGTCGTCGTTTGAAGACACCCAATGACTCAGCTGTTGTGTGGACATGTAGGGGGAGTTAATTCCACCACATTGGTCCAAAATAGAGAAAAGTCTAGATCCATGTCTTCTTTGCGCATTGATAGATGGTGGGACCAGTCAGGAAGTGCTAAGGGATTGGAGAGAGTGTGCTGCTATGTGGGGTGCAATATTTAGGAATGTGGGAGAGCCTGGGAAGGTTGAAAAGGAGTTGAGCAGCTGCATTCTGGATCAGTTACAGAGAATGAGTGGTGACTCACCTGCTAGGAGTAAGATACAGTAGTCTAGTCACGAGATGACAAGGGATTGAACAAGTACCTGAGTGGCCTGTATGGAAACGAATGGTGTGATGGGAATTGTATTTATTCTTCCTATGTGAATCAGTTCTTCTATGCTGTAGAGAGGACAACTCTCTAATGTTATAAAAACAGCAGCATCTATTTGAAGAACAACAACACCGTCGGGGGCCCAGCTGTGTCGGTATGCACTTGTTTCTACAATATATTTTCTTTGATTATGTCATGGCGAATATAACTGTCCCAAACTCAGCTCAGTCTTGTCTCTTCTATCTAGGTAGTTATGGAACCTGACATAAACACCTTCATAATGCAGGACAAAGCATCTTTAATCCTTATATGGATCATTGTAATGCATTGTGAAGGTATTTATAGTGCATTATAGATGAGAACTTAATTGTAACGGGAAATGACATTACCACAAATAATTTAATAATAAATACTATTATTATATGGGTGTCACGTGCTGCCTATTATGTTAGCCACAGCCTCCTGTTTTCCTCTCCCTGGCTAGCTTTAACGCCTGTTCTTGCCTTCATGTTACTCACTCATAGCTGCCTCTCGTTTGCCCATTTGTTAATCTAGTATTTGGGTGCTTCCCAGTCCTGTGCTCCCCAGATCTGTCATTAACATGGCTCTCTGGTTGTGTCTATGTCTTGTTTCTTGTTTTCCCCGCTTGGTTCTCCAGATATCCCAGTTTTGCTCTGCTTTGTTCTTTTATGCTTAATAAACCCCGTCCTGCTCCTCTACATTGTCTGCTCCTTGCCCCGCTGTGCATGGCATTGGGCCCATGATAAAACACGCCAAAGGAAATCCCAAAAAAGTCCCATTAATCGTAAGCAGTTCCCTTGCGACTGCATTGCATAGTCTTGAACCTGCCCAGCCTGACAAATCCTCTTCTCACACGGCCTGTCAGGGGCTTAAGGGGGAGGCAATGAAAGAGTGCAAATGAAACTAAACACACATACTGTACACACAACTTTGTCCAGTCATTCATACAATACGTGGAAAAGCGTAAATAAAAGCATTCCATTAGAAACATAAATGGTGCACTTTTACAATCCGGTTGAAAGAGTCCGGTTCCAGTCATCTTACTCGTGTTGGTCACGGTCACTGTGCTTGTCTCCCTCCATCCCCAATCTAAAGTGAGAATAAGGATAGCCACCATAGCCAGATGGAAAGAAAACCTGCTCTCTTCTCTCTTATCTTCCCCAGAAATAAAGGAATAGGTTATCTGACAATGGGTTACAGGTGGAATTAATTAGCAGAACTGATATGGAAGCACAGCACAGCACGAATTACAAAACACAACGACCCATTAAATGAAATAAGCCAACATAACCAAATCTTATTTCTCCGCTCATCCCAACTGCCTACACATCACCCATATCTTGTGCTGTTCACTTTTAATATTTAAAGTGTTAGTATCGAACAGCAGCATCAGCTAAAATTGACAAACCTTTATTTTTAATGAATGTTGACACCACATTTACATTAGTTAACTGCAAGGAACTACTAGGTTCTCTAGCTTGCTAGCTAGTTAGCTAGGCAGTAAGAATGGGCCAGTTTGGGGATGAGCATATCTGCGATGACTCAATCAAAGAAAATCTACGGTTCTATCAATCGGTGCAGTGTAACTTGTTCTTATCACATGCTCATGGTTGACTTCAGGTTTTTTAAATGTTTATAATAACTATACATGTGCATCATAGGGACTGCTCTGCAAATTTTGTTGTACAAGGAATATGCAATGACAATAAAGGTATTCTATTCTATTCTTCTAGTCTCTTCAACTTTTCTGTCAATCTGTGCAACCTAACCTTTGGCCTACTTGTTGCATGCTGACAGTTCACGCTGACTAGACAGCTCTTACGGCACTAAACTGCTCATACAGTTAGTCCTGGATGTAGTAGGTTGAATTTAGGACCATAATTTAAACCACTGAAATTTTGGCAGCCTATTTGTAAAGCGAAAATAAGGGCACTGAAGATTAACTCTTGAATTATGAAGATGCCATTAAAACACAGTGAATGTTTCCAACTAAATTTGCTCTCTTGAAATTTGAGTTCACGTGACTGAATTATAAAAATGAACTGTATGTTTTGGAAGTGAATATTTTTGTATTGATTATTTTACCAATGAAATTACAATTGAAAGTTGAAGTGCATTCACATTAAATTACACCCCCCAAATATTTGAGCATTATTAAATGCAATGTGTTTTTATTCAATTGGTGTAATTCAATGTGCTTTTTTGCATTAACAACTATTGTGAATAACTTCCATACCCTTGGCTTTAGTCGCTCATTGTACAGCTCTCGAAAAAATTAGGGGACCTCACTATATTTTTAAAAATATCTGCATTTTTAAATCCTGGTTTAATTCTAGTTCTGCTGGCAGAAGGCTACACTGAGCAGCAGGCTGCCTTCAGGCTGAAAGTTTCTAAGACAGCAGTACACGAGAACAAGGTGAAGCAGGAGACACTGGGAACGACCAGAAACCAGCCAGGTAGAGGGGGGAAGAGACTTTCTAATGCTAAAGATGACTGTCAACTTATCCAGCAGTGCCTCATAAATTGGCAGATGACCTCAAGTGACCCTCAACAAGAATGGAAAACAATAAGTGCGCACAGTTAGGTGCACAGCTAGGAAAGTTCTTAACAGGCTCCTAGAAGCAGGTCTGAAGTCCCATGAAGCACAGAAGAAGCCCTTCATTAATGAAAAGCAGGGAAAAACCAGGCTGGAGTTTGCAAAAAAATCTTTAAACATAAGCTTACCCATAAATTGAGAAATGAGTGAAACTGAATGTTTTGCCGTGGTCTCTTCATTTTTTCCAGAGCTGTATATATTTGCGTGTGTGAATACACTGGTTGAAGGGATTGACTGCCACTTTTTTGTTTATGGAGGCAGGTGAGTCATTGTTCTTTTTTTTTTTTGGTAATAGGTTAGAACTAAGTTTTCTTTCCTCAAGTAGTGGGTGTTTTGTTCGTTGTTTAGGCACAGGTCCTTCCAAAATCTATAACTATAACTCTCCTAAATATACACTACAGTGCACCTTTTAGACCTTGTGGTTTCATTTTCTTTTCCTAGAATGCAACATACTTCTGACCCGCATATACACAACACACTACACCACATCCACATCTTCTCCAGACAGACTCTCCACTGGAGTCCCTCAGGCTCTTGTGTTCTCTCTCTATACAAGATCTCTTGGCCTAGACTACTGTAACTCACTCCAAGTGGGTCTGCCTCTGAGCGCCATTCACCCTTTGCAACTGGTCCAAAATGCAGCTGCTCATCTCCTTTCCAACCTTTCCAAGTTCTCCCACACCACACCATTGTTACGCTCCCATCACTGGCTTCCTGTAGTTGCCGGCATCCTACCTAAAAGAACGTATCTCACCTCACACTGCACCATGTTCGTTCCAATCCTCCAGCACTGCACGACTGGTTCCACCATCTCTTAAGGTGCAAAGAAGACGTGCATCTAGACTCATCTCTGTTTTTGTGGTGATATTGAACTCCGCCTATTCTGTAGATGTCCAAACAGCTGAGTCATTGGGTGTCTTCAAATGACAACTAAAGACCTACCTCTGAAGTACTTTTTCACATCTGTATAATATTGTTATATTTTATTGTGTGTTTGCCTACTGCACTATACGTTTATATGTTTACATTGCGCTCTTTGTTGTGATATTGTGTCTTCTGTTCTGATTCTGTGTCAACTATGCAGAGATGGAACATGCAGAGTAAGACTTTTACCGTGCATATAACAATAAGCTTCTTAATGTTAGACATGGTTGTAACACTCTGTGGAGAAAACCTGGAGGAAACCTGCTTGACATAGAGAGAACATGCGAATCCCACACACACTCAGTTTTGTTCTGCATTGCATATATTACGTTTACAGATAGCAAGTGTACGTATAACATACAGTAATATGCACTGAACTCAGCAACAGATCCTGAAAAGGAACAAGGACACATTTTTCATGCAAAAACTAAATTTGAGAACAATAACATAATTATGAAACTGGCCATATAAAATTTGACTTGAGTCGTTTGAAAACATTATATAGGTATTACTAATAAACAAAAACAGGTTAATTGTATGCGCAGCGGCAACCACTCTGTACAAGAGCAATCATTGTACACAAATAATGCATCCTGTTCTGATTTCTAATACTGTTGCTAAGGAACACATTTATATCCTATAGCTGCTTTTTATTGTCTCGCCATCATACAGTTATTGTTCACAGTGGATTGTTTAACAGCACTGGGAATACAGAGACTGAGAGTTGCCAACCCACAATAGGTGATAAAAAACATGAAGCCAGAGGTAAAGCAGGTCTGTTTGTTACAGCAAATTTCTCCCTGCAGTATTACACAGGGCACTGCTTCACCTGTAAGTCACAATGGATCTTATTTAATAGTGTTCACTGGTATTCTGTACACATATGAATGGCTTTAATTAATGGTTAAAAACACGCAAAAAATGGTAAAGTGTATTGAAAGAAAAACAGAAAAGGATAGTATAATGTCTTGGTTTCTCAACCCTGTGATTGTGGTAGTGAACTGTCATCCTTGAAAAGCATATGGTTGTGTGTCTTAGTTGTCATTAGTAACTATGTTCCCAGTTAGGCCCCTGAAGGATGGGCTCCCCCTTTGAGTCTTGCCACAGTCGCCTCTGGCTTTCTCACTGGGGGCCTTGGGCAGAGATAATATAAATTGCTTTGAGACAATTTAATGTTGTGAAAATGCGCTATACAAATAAAATTTAATAGAACTGAATTGAAAATTGAAGACCCTACGGCACGTCAGTATGCTAAAAATGTTGTTTAAAAATGTTTCACTTCATCATACTGTTTTTCCACTGGCCTTGCTGAATCGTCTCTCGCCCTGATTTTGTGCATGTGGACTGGGTGTCAAGAAATTACAATAAATGAAGGATGACGTTCTCCAGCAATGCAGCCACCAGGAAAACCAGAAACCACAGTTGCTACATTGGCTTGACATCTGACTTGGCCCCATAAATATGTCATAAATACTTCTAGGTCAGCATTTAGTAATATGGAGATTTGTGATTTCCTAATACTAGGATTTTCTAGAATGTGTTTATTTTTTTAATACACATGTGAACTTACATTTATTTTTTATGATACAACCTGGAAGATATGCTCAGTTTTCTCAAAACCACATGGTTGTCTACAGCATATCATGAAATAAATGAAATTAAAAATAATACAAAATTACTGCTCTTGCAGAAGCCTTAGGCCACATTAATACAATTTCATTGATGACTGGATGTCAATTAAACTGAACAGGTGACTGTGAGTGCATTTTGTGCAAATATGGAGCAAATGTGTGGCATACATATTATGCAAGCCAAATTGCTAAATGGTGTTTTGTGGGATGCTGCCCATTAATGTTTGTGATTCTTTGCAGAATTATGCAGTGTGCAGTAAGAAGGGCCTGTTAGGGATGCATTTCAACTAAGAGTAGATCCTGCAGATCCTTGCCTCCCTTAATATCTGTGACAGAATTATCCTGTTTGGAGAAAAGTGATAGATCGGTTTGTTTTAACATGTTTGTCAAATTTTTATTCTAAATAGATTTCTGCTCCCTACTGTAACTTTTGCCAGAAAGGCCCACTTTTGTTTGTTACAGGTTATTTCTGCACTGTAAATTAAATAAATCCCCAATGAGGCCACAGAACCTCATTTAAAACAGTAAAACTGTTCTATCAAAAACATATTTAGAAGGGGCCTCAAAGTGTCTAGGTTATTATCTATCTATCTTCCAGTTGCTTATCCTAGTTAGTGCCATGGGGGAGTTCTGAAGCCCAGAAATGAAAAGGCTGGGCTACACCAGTCCTTCACAAGTTGCACACACACTCAGGGGACACCCTCACACAAACAGTCCTTGTATTCATATCATTATGGGGACTCTCCCTTCATTTCTCTGAGTATAACCCTAATCCTAGCTATGGCAACCTGAACCCCTTTTTGACTGTATTCACAGATTTTTATAAAATCGAAGCTATTCTTGTGGAGGCCAAAAAAAAATGTCACCACAAGGTAATTACTGGACATCTGGTCCCCACAATATAATAATTACAAACACACACACACAGGGCAATTTAGAGACCAATTACCATATCTTGGGACTGTTAGACATAAGTAATTCAAGTGTTGTTAAATCTTCATAGACAGAAAATTACTTCGTAAATCCACAGGTTTGGTTTTTTGACAAGCAATGCTTTGTTCTGCTGATTTAATTATAAAATTGGCCAGCTATCAGAACTTACAGGTGCAATGTACTTCAGTTAGCATTATATAAAAAATACAATGTTTATATTATTCTTATCTTTTTTCGTATTTTGATTATTTTTTAAGTTATTTATTTTAAGAAAAATTCATTGACTAATTATTGAATAATATTAAAATGGTAACACAATCTGACACAATCTCAAGTATACTTGTAAAGAGTTCTAACCCAGTAACGATAACTAGTTGTCTAAAACTTGCTACAAGTATGCACTCGATATATAGATTCATATTTTTTGGCAACATTCTGAAATGTTGAACAAGAATCTATTCTATTAGACACACTCTAGGGTTATTATATGGAACTTCTTCTCTCATCACATCTAGGTGCCCAGTCTTTATTGCCCTCAGACTGATTATCAACAAGAGATAATGCTGAGTTCTGCATTCGGTAAATTTCAGTAGTTCAGTAGTGAGTTCTCCATACCTTGCGTTTGAGCAATTTTCATATAAATTTAGGGTTAGGGTTAGGATTTAGATTTAGTAATTACTGGTAAGACTAATGCCATATACTACAAAACTCGCCAATCAGTGACTGTCACTGGGCTGCTTAACTTTGCACGGCACCTGCATTCACTTCATTTGTTGACAAATCTACCCGTGTGAACAGCATCATGAGGGTAAGGCACCACGGACCCCTAAAGTAGTGATCAACGGACAAAACCCCAGAACACGCACTCCTCCTCAGCACTACTGTGGGTGACATGCCGGGCCGCCCCACCGGGGCAGGGTCTGGGGGGCCCGGGTCTCTCCGGTGGGTGTGGGCCTCCTTCTGGGGGGGTGTTTATTTCCCATGTGCTTTAGTGCTGTACTTTGTGTGCTCCTTTTTCTACATTTCTTCTCCCCCACCCCTGTTCTCTGTCCCCCCCTAACCAATCCCTGTTCCCCTCTTTATATCTGCTATCATCCCTGATGCAGTCCGGTTGCCTTAATAAAGCTGGTATATGCAATAGGAGGACAATGCCATGCACCTGCTACACAGAGCAAATCTGGCATCCGGGTTTCAGATACCGCTCGCCTTGGCTACTGGGGGCAGGACAAGAGGGAAAAAATAAAAAACCTTCAGAACACCTGTGATGGACCAACATCAAGCCGGGCCCAAGCACACTGGACACAAGCATGCGGGATACATGCATGCAGGCCCCGATCATGCCGCCCCCAGGCATGCTAGGTTCACGAATGTCGGATCCAAGGACACCAAAGCCAAGCATGCTACCCACTAGATGCAACAATGCAGCACAGTACTGATTGCTCCAGGTGACTCCATTTCCAAAATGGCTTGAAGAAGAAAAGGGCAACTTCATAATAGTTGAGGGGCCACAAATAATGCAGTAATACATGCTTAGTAAATGCATTAATTAATCATTAACTATGTGTTACTTCATCATTAATTAGTCATGATGATTCATGTATTCTTTGCAGGAACTACAAGTTCATGTCCATGATTAGTACTTCAGTAGTCAATGAGGTACTACTATGATTTGTGGCCCCTCAACTAAAGTGTTACCATAAGTTTTATTTATATAGAGCCTTTCTCACACTCAAGAATGCTTTACAATACAGACGGATACAATACAAGGCAATAAGTAACAGCAACAGCAAAACAATAAGAGTGCTGGTAGACACTTTATAGCATTGCTCAGAGATGACCTCACTCAGTCCTAAGTAGGACTGTTGTTCTGTTAGTTCTTGTTGCTGCCTGTTTTTTCCCCCATTCCCTAACTCCCTGCTTCCAAATATTTTTCGTTTGCTGTGAGCCTGGTTTTTAATAAACCTTGTATTGCACTTATGACAAAGTGCAATACAAGTTTACTTATATATTTAGGTGGATGGGACTTATTCTTCCTGGACAGGACTTATATGCCATGCAGTTTAAATTGCACTGACTCATATAATTAATGTCCCTTCCATGTTTTTTTGGGCTCACACACAAAGCCTAAAAGCAGGCAGCCTGGTGTCTCTAAAATGACACTTGTGTGGGTTAGTGGGTGAGCTGTGCCTGACTGTCATTCCACCTAGCCTGTTCCCCTGCATTGTGTCCCATGCTTCCGGTGATGGATTTCAGGCTAGTTGGGATCTTGTCCTGGATAAGCGGTTATGGAAGATGGTTGGAAATGATTAAAATTGGTGCGGTGCAAAGTGTTACACAACCCAAAGATAGTGAGAGATATTGTTTATGCTAAAAACCATTCTTGTACATTTATCTGATCATTAAGCCCTTCCGTGGTGAAATTAATTGGAGTTATATACGGCTGTTGGAAGGAAATGACTTCTTTATTCTTTCAGTGAACTAAATAAAAGGAAAAGCTGTATTACACTCAGTGGACGCTTTATTAAGTACACCTATATGTAGTACCAGGTAGGACCCCCACCTCTATCCAAAGGCACTTCGAGAAAGCTAGTTGCGAATTCAGAGATGCCTTTCTGCAAAATAGCTTTTTTTTTGCATTTGTGTGCTTCCAGTTAGTTTTAATGAGTTTGTTCATTCCCCTCTGACCTCTATCATTAAAAAAGTGTTTTCAACAACAGAAGTGCTACGGGATATTTTTTGTTTATTGCACCATATTCTGTGTACTCTTGACACCACAGTGCATTTAAGTTCCAGGAGGGTGACTGTGTATGACATTCTGGAATAGAATATCTGGCACAATCACATCATGATATTACATTATCATGACTGAGTCAAATCAAGTGAACCATAAAAAACGAACAGAAAGAAGTTAGAGTGTGGAAGCAACGGGTAACGCAAGGTGAATTAGTGATTAGCAAAGAGTGAGGATGGCTCAGCTGAGCTTCCGGATGGCATGCCATGCCAGCACCTTTTACATGACCTGGGTTGATGAGGAGTTATGCTATTATGAGAATTCTTCTTGATTCTGAAACTGGACCTGATTCAGTGTACAGCCATCATAGTCATGTAGATGTATAGATATTGTCTGCTGTCTGGGATGTTTATTTTTATTTTGGCATTTTTAGTTTATTAAATGTCACATTGCTGTTCTTACTGATGGCAGTGGTGAATGTTAATGTGATTCATAGCACAATGCATTGCTAATCTTCAAATGTTCCTGTTTAGTTTTGGAAGAAATAGGATTGGTTTACAGATTCATTGAATAGGATGACCCTTAAATTCTGCTGAAAATATGTAACAAAATTGAAAATCTTAAATCAAATTTTGTTCATTTTTTAAATTTGTAAATCCAAATGATGTTAGGCAACAAAGAGATCAATGTTATCTAAAACATACTTTTATTTAAACACCAGGAGATGCTGAACATATATATTGCTTCCATAAACGAAATATTCTGTTTTCTTTCCTCTGAATTTAACTTTGTATTATGTAGAACTGTAATAGGCTAGCATACTTTTTGACAGATTGTTAAAATGTACCACAAAGATATACTTAAAATAATGGATTAATGAAGCTGCAATTGCCATAATTACTTAATGGGTAGAACTGTAGAGTCTCGTCAAACCTCTATGGTTTAGAGTTCATGTCCCGCCTCTGATAGTATGTGTGGGGAACAGATTATCTTATCGTATTTATCTCTGCAAGTTTGATCCAGTTTTCTCCCACAGCTTGCAAACATGCATAACAAAGAACTTGTAACCTAATTTATTTCACTAGCTGATTGTGAACATTTTTATTATTGTAATTTCATAGTTTTTTAGTATTTTGTGCCAGGATTGAAGGAAAACATATTTTTTATGCCATTATTTAACCATCTAACCATCTTCGATATATATGAAATGAATACCATTATAAAGAAAATGAAACCTGGAATATATAAAATGAAATTTGATAAATAAATAGATATAAATATACATATACAATGAAAGCTAATGGAGTCACCGTTGCTGAATATAATGATGTGTGAACGATGATACTTGCCTACATAGAAATAAAATATATTTTTTAATTATCCTTGGCATCTACATGATGAACAATTTCTATGTTTACAGTGAATTGAAACTGCTGTTTGTATGCTAAAAGCCCAGATGATATTGAATGGAAAAAATGATAAAAAAAAACTGTAATTATCTGTAAAACTGTTATATATACTGTTACCGGCGCGGCGGGAGGAACGACCCATGTTGGCAGCCGTGGGGTTGAACCCTTCAAAAGGGCGTTTATTAGG